>VZRS01000895.1:68332-104753 GCA_013398055.1 Ifrita kowaldi
AAAAAAAAAAAAAAATCAAGACAAGCTTGCTGTTGTTCATTTCCACCCTGGATGTTACTTGCAAATTTTTAATGTTCTGAGACTTGATCAAATCTCAGCATTTTTTATAGCTGAGGAATTCATAGGATTGGAAATTTCCTTATTCCTCTACAAAAGAGCAATAATTCAAATGAAACTCAAAATAAGATCCTCTAACTTTATCTAACGAAATCCTTTTTCTTGAAATAAAACATTCTAAAAGTGCTATATAGATTTTCTGAGACAGACATTTTCTGATAGTAAACATGTTGAAGTATTTTTGTATAACGCTACAATTTTATTTTATCTTTTGCAGGAGTTTCCCTCTCAAGAGGGAAAAATAGGCAATAAAACCCAAAAACAAGTTGGGAAAGGAGTAGAATCACATATGGCTACAGACTGCAACATTCACCAGAGTTATATTTTGGTGTCAGAGGAACAGAAAATGATCAGAAAGACTACCCCAAATTTCGGCGCTGCAAGATTCTTGCTTCTGTAATGACCACAATGGAATACATTTCATGTATCATTGAGACTAGATCAGGTCTATGACACATTTACTTACACCTCATGGCCTGCACATCATCCTTGGTTTATTCAGATCTAACTAGCATCTATTTTCCATAGCAAACAAAAAAAAAAAAAAAACCTCCAGAGAAAGGAAGTTACTTAAGATTTATAAACATGGTCCTTCCACTGTGTTCAAACTCAGCTGCACTGAAACCAAACTTTGATTGCAGGTATTTTTATTCAAAGCAATTAAAGCTCTACTGCACTTCTGAGAACAAACACATACATATCAAAATACTTACAACTGAAAAGAAAACTTTTCACAATAGCAAGCACTTTTAAATTGCTTTGCCATTTAATGCTACCTCAGTTGCACACAGAAATTAAGAAATCTGCTTCCAGACACCCTTGTTATTCTTTATAACAATCCCAAAGATGTCTCAATGAAACTAGAGTTAAAGCATGTTAAGTGCTTTACAGGAAATCTGTTCCCAAACACACAGTCCAATTAAGTGCCAAATGATGCCTTCAGGTCATGTAAACCACACAAGGCCACAGAGATTTTTGCAGTTGAAATTTAATGGAAAAAATCCCATTCATTATTTGGTAAATCATAAGTATAGATATTTTTTTTCCTAATTGACTTCATTTTGAAGCTTATCCTATGCAACAGGTTGAATTACCAATGGGGAAAAAAAAAAATCTCTGTAAGCCAGGAATTGGTGAGGGGCATGAAGGATGAACAGATTTTTATTGTGGGATTAAACAGACGGAAAAATATAAAGTGATTCAAAAAAAAATTGTGGTCTGGATTCAGAATGCCTTTTCCTGAGACTTCAGTTTGTGTCTCCAATAGCTACTGTTTTGATAAATTTCCTTAACACAGCTAGATTTACATACAAACACAGCAAGGGTAGTATAGTGCCTCTAGTTTTTTTATTCACCAGGGAGCCTTAAACATTTGCTGCCCACAGGACCACTATTGAATTAGATAAAGAACGCAACAGAATTTCTGCTTAAATGTTGAGTGATCATCAAACAAATATTAGGCACAATAAAAGTCGATTTCTAAAATGCTTGAACCCAGCAAGCTATAAATTCCTAGTCATCTTCTCTGGGGCATTTGTAGTCTAGACACCTCTTTTGAACTGCTTCTTAAACACATCCTTTTGAAATTAAGAATTCCTTATCTGTTTAGTCCTCCATGGGTAATCAGATGTATCACAGCTCTGACCATCCCTGTTGCCTTTGTTTTTTCGAAAGGGATTCTTCTGAATGCCGTAATGAGCAGCGAGCCACTCACAACCTGGTTAAACCCTTTTCCAATATCTCCTCTCTTTGATTCGTATCTGATCTCTCAAGCAGTGTATATTTTGGGTCTGGACAGTGTGGAAGTTTCAGTGACTCTTTAAGTCCTTCAGTTTAGGATTTCTAATGTTTCACTTGGAATTTGTCATGGAGTCCATTACATAAAGACTAAACACAACCTGAAAAACTATGAGTTTAAAAGGCTACCTGACGTATTTAAAGGTCTGTAAGAAAACAAAGAAAACTGCTTTGTCCTTCACCGTGTTATTATGAAGGAAGCTTATGGAAGCACTACGTAAATGTGTTAGAATAACACTCAAGGACTGTTATTCAAAACCAGAGGAGCGTTCACAATGAGATCTGCCCCTTACAAAAATTCCAGCTTAATTTCCAGACCACAGAAGTCTGAGTAGTTTTTAATAAGCAATGATACCCTCAAGGCACCATCTTTAAGTGGGTGCTACTGAAAGGAAGGCTGTGTCACTGCAATTTCAAGCAATATCCAAGTGTTAAACATATTCACTTTTACAGGCAGAGGACGCATTTAGATCTCAAAAGCACCCTTTAGAATTCAAATGTTTGTCTCCTGAAGATTTTTTGTGTCCTGTTTTTTTGTTTGTTTGTTTCGTTTGGTTTTAGCTTGTTTTAAAGAGGTAACATTTCAAAATGAGGCAAAATATCACAGAAAAATATTTATTTTAGGAAGTGCTACAAAGCCCATGAAGACTACTGTTGAATACATCTACACCTTACAGCAAGTAGGAGTAGATTTTCATACCCTTATTCAACTTCAACTGCATTTCACTGTGTGAGTAAAAAGAAACTAGATCGGACCCTTTACATTGAGAAGAATTTTTTTTTTTTTAATTAAACACATCCTTAGTAATCCAGAGTAATGGTAAAAACTAATGGAATTCAGAAGCCAGCAGTAAGTTTTGGTACAATGACACCCTGGAATTTTTGCAGCCTTTTACTACTGTCCTCCTCCATCTTTGTTTATGCAAGTTACTCTGCACCAGGCTTTTGTAACACAGAGAGTAAAATCCATATGACATGTTGGAGTGCACCCACATTATTCACACTGATACCTGGAAAGAACATGTTATCAGTACATCCACTTTTGTGGACAGGACAGAAGTTCACCACTGAGTCAACTAAGATATACAACTTTTACTGAAAAGCGGGCATTTGAATGATAGATAGTGTACACCTGTAAAAAAAGTGTACAGAGTAAAAAAGATATTAAAATCTCAGTACCTAGGTTAGGCACACTGGAATTAAATTGCAGGATTAATCTTCTAAAAAAATTTTGATAAAATTTTGGTCTCTGCTTCTGAGATTGCATAAGGAAATTGAAATCCATTTACGTTAACTAAATAGATTGCATTTTTTTGTTTTATCTCAGTTCAAAGCCTACTCAATATTGCACAGGCTGTAAAATAAACCACTTTCTCCATGCAGAGATGATTATTCAATTTTTTGTTCCTCTATTTTCTTTTCCCTTTTTTATCCCATCCCTTTTTAACTGCAGAAAAGGTGAATCATTTCAGGCATTTTGCACTTCTGTCTAAAAGCAGTGATAGCTATGCCCATTCTCATCTCCTCGGCACTCAAACCCATGAATGGTTGCAGGAAAAATCACTCTTTTCAGCTGTCTCTTTGAGGTTAATAGTTCTAATTCCTAGGGAACACAATACCTTGATGAAGTAATAGTCATTAAAAGGGACCGGAATTATTTTAGGTCACTTCCATAGAAATCTAAAGGATTTTAACATCCATAATATCAAACTACAAATTCATTAGCATAATCAAATAGGCTAGTTCACATAATTACTGTTCAAAAACCATAATAACAATCCTTTAACTAAACGTCAATGCCTCTATAACCCACACAGACACAACTGTGGCTTTCTGTCCTGTTGTGGCTGGACCATAAAAGTCTTTTATGGGTCTTTTGCTGTGTAAAAAACCATAAAATTATAAGTTGAGACTACAAAATAAAGTTCTTTAAACAGTGAGAGTTCTACAATGCTTTCATAAACTGAAGCCATGATTTCCAGCTCACAGTCAGTGTGCACAGTTAATAAGCATGATGGATTAGTTGAGGCAGTGGAAATTAGCTGCAGATCTCTTCATCGCTGTCAGCCAAAGTAACTTCAAATTGCGATGCAATATATGAGTTAAAAAATTCACCTCATTATTGTACACAAATCTTATCCATGCTCCTAATTTTAGGGACAAATATAAGCTAAACCTCATGCAATAGATACTAATACTGTTAAAAGTCCAGTATTATTATTAGATTTGAAGGAGGCCCTGGAAGAATATCACGTTGCTCAACCGAAATCAATAAATGCTCCCTTGAATGATGCATTCTTTTACCAACTCCCAGGCTATATTTGGTTGGATTTTCTAATTCTCAATTCGTTGAAACAAAAGTATACATCCATAGAACAAAAGTAAAACCTTTTCCCACACCAATTTTTTTCTATTAAAAAGAAGAAGGAAAAAAAACTTAGCAAAAAAACGAACTAATGATACATAAAATTATTTGTCTTATATAATCCTACTAATATTTGGTCTCCCAACAAGTTGGTCTCAATGAACACAGAAACAAATCACAAATATTAATAATTGATAATACAGTTATCAGTTAGTAATATATTATGGGAGCAATTATGGGGGCAGGTAAAATTTCGATCTGTTTCTGTTAGCAGGTTCCTATGAAAGAAGAGTGAAAATTTGGAGTGTTGATTTCGTTCTTACGTATAACACAAAAGTAGCCACAAGTTAAAAAGTGCTTAAGGGAAAAATGTTTATCTTATATTTCTGGCTGTTTTCTATGAGTTTTTTCATGTAAATCTGCTGGCAGCTTCCCCACTTGGAACTCATTCCTTTGATCTTCAGTGCTGGCATTCCTGGAAAAACACAACACCACGAGCCTCCCCGGCAAGTTATGCTTTAGTGATTCAAATTATTTAACAGCTTGGGCTTGATATTTCTCAGGTGGAATCCCAACTTTTATTCTATTAAATGTTCACCCCACTGCTGTTACTTCCATTTTTTTTTTTCAGGGGGTTTTCCTCTGGTTTGAGGCAAGCACAGCATCTAATTCCTGCAGTAGTTAATTAAAAGTTAATTAAAAGCCCTTTCACCACCATGCAGGTAAGGGCTAATTCAGCCTTGTCAGGTTTCTGGCAAGGAATCATAAAAGACATATTTTTTTACAACTAAGGTAGCCATCCACGAGTGGGAAGCTCTCTGAATTTGAGTTACCAGTTCCACAAAACTTAGCTCAGCAGCCTTTAAGGGAAAAGTATTGCTATTCAATTTCCTATAATAAACTGGCCAGGTAAGAGAATTAGAAGGGAAGTGTAAGGCCATACCTCTACTGTGGAAACAATGTGTGCTAGTATCAGAAATTCTAATGTTAGGTTTGCAGTACTTAATACTGTAGCTTTCAGTAAATCCAAATTAGCCATAACTTCAGAAATTCTATTTTGTGTTGCAGCAAATATCCAGCACTGTGATAGAGCATTCTCTGGGTTTCCTTTAGGGTTAAGATCAGCAGAATTCCTTTTCTCACTTGTGAGACATAAATTGGCCTCAGCAGTTTGTCAAATAACCCTTGCTCCGGTGATTTTAACTCTTTGCTGCCTGGAAAGCAGACACTGCCTTTAGACATTCCACTGCAAAATTAATACTGACTGGGTTTCGGTCTCACCCAGTTCTTGTCCAGACTTTGCCATTTCGGCAGCCATACATAGCACCATTTCAGCAGCAGTTTGCTGACTCTGACAATCATTTGAGGTTTCAATTTTAATTAAGGGTTGCAATGCTACTTCTTCGTCATCAGATGCCAATGTAAACACCACATCTCACTCTTTATTAGAACAACAGATTAGCTCACGTCTCCCAACACCTCCACAAAAAAGGTGTGAGTCAAAAGAACTTATTTCTGAGAATGTTACTAGTCCTACACACCAAAATTTTTCCTGTACAATTCTCTTTCTTTCATGTGCAGTCAGAAACTCCATTTGAGGCCCCCTAAAACACTCGTGCTCAGCAGAAAGCAGCCTCTCTGCCTGCAGCCTTTTTTCATTTTCCTCATTTTGCTGACACTACAACTCTTTCACCAAATCTTGTAAAGATTGCATTATTTCATTTTCAGATTTCTGAGTAACCAGTCTGTCACTATCCCTATTTTCTTTAGCCAACTCCACCCTAGGGGGTGTGGGGTGATTAACAAAATTTTCAAGAAAGGAAAACAAAATATTTTCTTTACACTAGCCACCCAGGATAGTGATTTTCAAAAAAAAAAAAACTACACAACTTCCCTCACAAATTGCCTCAGAGGGTAGGCTGCAGCAAATTTTCCAAAAGTTTCTACAGAAGGAACACTCAAGGTTTCCCTCAGAGGGAAATGTAGTGTCCAAAGGCACTTCAGGTCGGAGGACAGCATCCAATTCTGACAGAAGTGAGGCCATGTGACCATCCAATATAGCACTGCAAAAACTTTAGAGAACAGTAAATATTGAGCAGAAACATGGGAAAAAAACCTGAGTGACCTTAGGTAGATGACTTAGGTAATGACTTAGGTAGATCCTTAGGAACATAAAAATCGAACAAAAGGTTAAGACCCAGTTTTTCAGATATGTAAAGTTATAAAAGTTTGAACTCTTCAGGATTCCCATTCTCTGTACATGATTGAATACTCATAACAAGGCTATACTTCCACTACATCTCTAGAAAAACAACAAAGGAGTTGACATCTGCTTGGATCTCACTTGGCAGAGACGTGAACCTCCCCAGGGAAGCCACAGTCACAATTTGAAAACCGCTGTGTGCTTAGGTTAAAAGTACTGAGCGCAAGAGTTCCTTAGAAAAGGCAAACTCACGGTGCTCTGATGATGCATTCAGCACAAAAGAGTTAAATTTTTACAGATCAAAGCCCTGATTTCTACCCTTAAATTGAAATATGAACAGAGCACTAACAATTACATGAGTGTAGGTTTCTTTCTAAACAGCAGGACTCAAACCACATCCTAGGCTTCCTCACCGCAGCCCTGTCATTCTTGTCCTTTGTATGTGACTACTTACGTAACCCTTGCACAACAATCTGTCCCTCTAATGTTATCAAACAAAATTTTACCTTACAAATCTCTCTGCAATATACATTGTGCTGATAAATGCATGGATCTCCCTACTATGTCAATTTACAGAGGAGACAAACCATGACAGCGCCCGGCTACAAGGTGTTGTTGCTCCAAATGCACCTCTTTATGCTCTTTTCTCCAGAGTCATCTTGTTTAAACTTCAGAATGTCATTCCAGAACAAGGCTGATACATGCACTGAGGAGTGCATAAATGCCTTTTGTTTGCATTCTCTTTTCCCTAGGGCAGTAGCTCGGTTACAAACCAATTCTCCCCATGCCTCAGATAGAAATCCCTCACCAAATAGAACAGATATTTTCTGTAAATAGCTCCCCCCAATCTTTATATACAATAGAAACATTTCCTTCATCTTGGAGGCAACTGCATAGCTCAATCCAATGGCTAAAATTTGAAATCTGTGAAGCTAATAAAATTGAAATAGCAATTTACTTAGGAAGGTGATTATAAATAAAATAAAATCTCAATGTATTTTCTTTTAATCCACACTCTTCTGCAAAGTCCCTTCCTTGAAAAGTTGTGGTGCTTACTGTGGACAAAAAATCTTGGGAGAGAAAAAAATATTCTAGATTTTTTTTGTCTTCTTAAACAAATGTGGGCATATGAAATTCTAATCCAAATGGTATTAAGGGTAATTAGCACCAAACTTGCTCAATTTCCAAATTCAAACAGCAGTACAAAAATCTCAGAAAAGTTCTAAATTTGCAGAATATACATTTATCACAAATTCCTGGGCAACAAGTCGATAGCCCAACTTTACACTTCCTCCCCATCCCTCAAATATAGAGAAATTCCAGGTAAGAGAAAGGCATTCCCTCCTTTCTCAATATTAAATGAACCAGGCTGACAATCTCTTGGCACATTTTTACTTTTGACAGAAACTTTAATGCTAATTGATTTAAATAACATTAAGTATGATCTTAATAAGATGTATCTTCTTTACTAAAGCCAAGTTGGAATACACCAAGAAGAACTGTATTATCCTCTACTGGAAACCAAATTAATTTGTTTGGGGTTTTTTTTCCGTATGTAGAACACTGGGCTTGTTAGAATGCCTAAGCATTTGTGTGCATGTTTGAATAATTACAGGCACAAACTGTTCTCAAGACAGCAAGTAGGATGCACTATTGCAATTAAGGTTCATTCTGATCTCCTTACTGAGCTTGGCAGGCAGAAGCTGCTGCACTTTCACAATATCAACAGCATTTGTGCCTACAGACACGGTCTTTCCAAGTGTCATGCAGTTACACAGAAGAATGTTTACAGCTTCCTTTGTGTTCAGTTACAGGTCCCCTGGTGTGTGCAGTCGTTTTTAATCTGAGTAAGACTTCCTCTTGTGGATAATGTAGGCCTTCACCACAGAGCCAAACACAGGAAATAAAGAACAGCTTATCCAGGATGATATGAGAATGATGAAGCATAGAGCACTTAAGACTAAGATAGGAAAATGATTGTTTGAATACAATGGAAGCTACGACATGAGCCAGCCTAAAGATGGTGCCAGAATGTGTGGAAGAGGCGTGTCCTGTGAATGTGCATTCAGGGAAGGAATGCCTTGAGCACCATAAGTGTTCCCATTCGCAGGTTCTGGTGGAACAGGAGTAATGCGTCTGCAGTTTCATCATGCAAAAACATCGGACCTAAGATAAAACAAACCAGGATCCAAAGTTTCAAATACATCACTTTTGACAATGAAGGTAGATGCAAACTAATGCATAGATTCTCTTGTCAACAGATCACACACTGCCCTCACCAGAGAAGGGCTGTGCTGCAATTGCTGTTGCTTTAAGAATAAGATTAAGAGAACCAGGAACATAAATATTTTGTTTAATAAGTAAATATTGGAATAAAAGAGATTTGGAAAATATAACCTGTTAATCAATATCGGTAGAAACCCCTTCTGTAGCTTTCATTTTATTATCTTAATCTGCCCCAGTAGGAATATTTGCCTGTCCATTTAAACACTATACATGTTTTCTTTGCCATAGCAATCTGAAGAAATTGAACTGTAGCTTGCAATGATTCATGGTCACATTTAGTATTCAGATTGCATTCAGCTACAAATTATGGTTTCCATAAAAAAGAAACAGTATGTTTAAATTTTAGTTTTGTGAATTACGATTCTGCTGCTGAAGCCAAACTAAAAACCAGTGAATGGTGTCCATAAAGTCTGTTACAGAACCAGAAATAGCACAAGGCTATCCAACAAGGAACCACCTCCAACATCCTTTATGGAGCCCCTGAGCCATCAAACCAGGATTCCATGACCACTTTGAACAGGTTTAAGGCAAAATCTCACCTTTTTCTCATGAGCTGTATCTTAGAGATGATGGTTGAAATAAGTGCTCGTACACAACAAGATGAAGGAATATGTTTAAAATATTACATGATAACATTTTATACATGGGCCACAATCCTGTCAGGTTTATTTCAATAAAAATATCCTAATGCCACAACAGTTTTATTTATTATAACAGTTTCAGTAAGAACTGATTGATGGGCATCACCAGCATATAACATGGACTTCAAAGAAAAATGAGAAACAGAATGTCATGAGGAACAAGTTTTCTTTATGTACATATGCACTGGGCTAGATGATCCACTCCTTGTAAATATCTAGTTTGCCATAACTTATGAATGGCAGAACTTAGTGTTCAGATGAAGCTTTGCTGTTTGCTAAGAAAGATTTTTCAGAAAAGTCAGCACGGTACAGAAAAAAATCCTGATAAGCAGGAATTTTCCCATAAATCCTACAGTGTTCTGTATATATCAAAAGCTTACATAACCTAAAAGAAATGCTAGCAGAGCATAACATAATTTGGAGAGTATGGCACAGCAGAGTGGGATGTTTTCTTTGTTCATGCAGTGCTAAGAGACAGAAGGCAGTTTATTCCTTCTGAATATTTTGCAGAAATATTTCCATAACTAAAGGCTACTTTCATTTCTATCCTACACATCACATTTTCAGTATAAACCCAATTCCACCACTGATCTCGAGATTATTTTATCTCTGCCCTTGGCCTTTTTTTTTACAGAAATACCTTTGGACACCTCTGGTTGTCTGCTGCCTGCCTATTTTTATTTGATGAGGACGGTGTGAACTGAAACCCTGGGTCTGAGTGTTACTTTCCATTTGTCTAGCTCACAATCAAGCATTTATACTAGAAATGTATCTGTGATACTGAAGCTAAAAAGTGATGCTATTTCCCTGAGTTTTCTTCATCTTCAGCATATCCTCTTCAGAGAGGGAGAATGTAGTGGGCCAAACAAGTCTAGTCACAGTGCTTCAGATCCATGAAAAATCTCATGACATTTAGGGACTCTAGGTTTTGCATCAAGCAGTTACTACTTCATTCCCCTTTTAAAAAATATGGCATATGTTCTATCTAATCCTTGAATTCCATTTGAAAAGACTAAATTGTACCCAGCATGCTTATTTACCCTTCTTAAACCATTCATCTTTAACTCCTTAATCCATAGGATTGCAAATAAGAAATTAACTCCTTAATCCACAGGATTACAAACAAGAAATGAGGAGCAGAGGAAAACAAGTATTTTAGTAGACTAGATATAGAGCAGAATTTATTTTTCCTTTTGTTTTTGTTTTTTTTAATCTAGTAACCTAATGGCTTTATATGATAATAATATATTATACTCACAATAAATGGGGTTTGCAGTCATCAACTCCTCAGCTTTCATTCTGTGTTTAATCAATCTCAAAAGCTGTTTAACACTTCTTATCCTCTTTCTGCCATGAGCATTATAAAACTCACAGAACACAAGTGATAGTGTTCAGCTTTTTGCGCTCTACATCCTAGTTATCTGAAAGATTTAAAAATGTAAAGAAAAATCTTACTAGCTCTTGAAATCATTCTAACTTGCTTAATGTGTTGTTTTCTTTGCACTTGTGTGAATTCCCTGTACTACTACCTAACTATATCAAGATGTTTGAATGCTGTGCTTTGTTTTTGGGTTGGTTTCCGGTTGTCATTGGGGTTTCTTTTCCCCCCATGTCACCCACAGTCTACAGGAACAACACTACATGCTATGGAAAATTCACCACCAGATTTGTTCCCCATACACGTAAAGTTTTGGTGAGCATGTGCACGGCAACCAAAGTATACTGGATAAAGTTGGTGGGGCGGATGAAGCAATATGAACTAATGCCTTCATTACAGCTCTCATTTAAGTTAAACTCTATTTCATACAAAAAAATATACAGAGTTATTGTAGTATTTTGAAACCAGCATGAAAAGTATTTCAGGATGAGAAAGGCATCTGTGATTGGATGCACAATCTAGCAATTTTAAGACTCTGAGTTTCTCTAAGAGTCTGACAATGTCTTCTCAAAACAAGAGCTGCTAAAATTCCAATGGATTTGTCTTAATATGACAGTATGTGAGAACTGAAGCAAAAATTACTCATTAATTTTCAAACTTCCGTGTACGTGAGGGTCTTTTTATTAAGAGACTACTCTAAATTTTTATTCCTGAAAGTAGAGAAAAGGCACAGAATGAGGAAGTTGAGTTGAAAAACTAGTAGAGTTCCATTCCCTGAGAAGAAATTAAGAATTCCTCAGCAAAGCCAGAATGCCTGCTCAAGAGACAGCTATGTGACATCAGACTATCCATAGCTTGGGGTGCATCACAACATTACAGAACTGCCTGCTGGATCTCTGTATTGCCCAGTTTATCTTTTGATCCTGAACCTGTTCCAGACAATGCAGGGTCTGCAAACCTCTGCTGATAAAGCCTCCCATTTATCATGACACTTCCCCTGGACTGAGTCCTGCTGGTGCATGCTCTGCTTGCCTGCTGCTTACATTGTTTTGCTTCATTAAGCTTGAGAAGTTTTCCTACTGTCCCTGACCTTGACTTTTCATAGTTTCTTCTACTACAACATTAGCACGTCTGATTCTTTTTAAAGCGTTTTATTCACCTCTTTCCTGCAAAATTGGACTCAGTGAGCTAAAGCAGATGAGCTCAGTCTTTCATTCTCATTTTGCAACCAAGAGAATGTAACGTGCTGTGTTCCACTGTGTAGAAAGCACTGTACAGTGGCTCTACAATTTACATAAAGAGACACGTGAAGTTGAGTCACATGTGTAGAACAACTCAAAATAAGTTTTTAAATTGGAATAAAAACATAAATTCATCTTTCTGCTCAACGAATGCAAATATTTAGTGAGGCCTTCCTGCTGTGTATTTCTAAGGAGCAGGTTCCCTTCAGCTATGATGAAAATCACATCTAAAACCAGTCTTTGATAATGCCATTCTTCTCAGAGAAGGACAGGTTGATGTCGAAAGAAATTTTGAGACTTCTTTTTTCACCACTAGAATTTTTTTTTTTTGCTTGCTCATAATTTGCTCTCCAGCTATTGTATTCCTTCAAAACAAAGCACTTATGCTGTTTTATCTCTGCAATACCACTGAGGTTTTCTGCAAGTAGAATGGAAAACAAGTCAGATGAATTTATCCCAAGTGTGCTTATTCACAATAAATAAGGCTTTCTACAAGGTTTTTGTCACATGTTTAGAAATACACTTATACCATCAATTTCCCTTATATAATGTACAGTAAAACACCTTGCATACAAAGCTACAACAACACATATAAAAATGGATAAAAGACAAATGCCTCGTGATAATGAGAAAACTGAACGTACTGTCTAATGGAGTTCAAAACAATATATTTTTAAAGAATCATTATTTTAATATGCAAATTTCCTACCACCTACACACCTTTAATTGAAATTGTACTCGAGCTTTTATAAGTCATTATAATGTCATATCTGAAAAGTGCTGAAATGAAATTAATCATAAAATCGACCTTTCTTTACTTGAAAAATGCAGTGGTGATAAACTAATCACCACCAAGTATCAACTGCCCTTAAACACATCACTTTAGTAATTCCATGAGGTCATTTATCTTTCCTTTTTACTCCAGAATTCAACGTGTTTCTAGCATCAGTCTGCTCTGTTTTGGCTTAGTGTGATGTGTATAGCATCTGACAATTTTTGCCTTTGCATGACTGCTTTGATTTTTGTCCTCTGTCCTGTGGCACTGGCTGTTTTTTTTTTTTTCTAGGCACACTGAGAAGACTGGTTCAGTTTTGTTTATATCAGGCACTGTGGCAGTCTGCAGTGGGCAGGAGTTACTTTCCCAGTTCTTCTCCTCCACTCCTAGCTGGTGCATGCCTTGAGGCTCTCTTTCAACTCAATCTGCAGCTGTCAAACCTGCAGAGCACAGCTCCACCAGCCATTCTGTACTCTGACCTTTACTAGAAAGACTTCCATCCATTTCAGTAATCTTTTACTGTCTTCAAATTTTTCTTGCTCCCAAGAAAAATTCTCCTTCTGTCAAAGGCAGACTGAACATTCAGTTTAAAATGTCCAAATCTGAGTAAATTTATATAAGGACTATATTTTATATATTAAGCTGTTTTTTGTTTTAGTAGGTGGATATCAAATCAACATCTCCCGTATTTTAGAAGGGAGAATAAACTAGAGAAAAATCTTGCCTGCTTGATTTCTCTTGCTTTACTAATTGAGTACAGATTTTGCTTCTATAATCTTCTGAAAAGAATAACAATTTTGAGTAATATCCTGCACATTGTCGAAATGGTGAAATAACTCACAGTATCTATATCTATGACTGACTTGCTGATAGATGCAAAGAAATTCTCCTTTTTCCCACCCCTGTGGAAATTCTAAGGCTACAAGTAGCTTGAAGGAAGAAAAGGTGCGCTGGGCTGCCACTTCTGCAGTTCTGTGAAGTTTCAACTGGCACAAACTCTGTAAGCAAAGGATTGGGGAAACCAGAGGAGGTAGATGCAACTGGACGTAGATCAGCCCAATAAATTAGAGCTGCTTTAAAAATACTGTGTCATCCCTATTTGTTCAAGGTTCATTGTCAGCCTGAAATCTGTAGGCTGCAGACTTAACCAAACTATGCATATCTGCACCAAAAGAGAGGTGAACAAGAA
Organism: Ifrita kowaldi; assembly: GCA_013398055.1. Taxonomy (NCBI): domain Eukaryota; kingdom Metazoa; phylum Chordata; class Aves; order Passeriformes; family Cinclosomatidae; genus Ifrita; species Ifrita kowaldi. Next base: position 82,325 of record VZRS01000895.1, read on the forward strand.
GTCACTATCAGAAGGAAGTATATACTATATCAGCTCATATTCTGTCCCTAAAACTCAGCTTCACATGCAGCAAAACCCAGGGGAAAGAATAAGAAATATAAGAGCAATGAAGCAACAGGGAAACTTCAATGAAATTGTGTGACATTGCTCCTTAGTTCTTTTTTTATTTTCCTCAGTAACTAATTGGTCATAAAAAAACTTGATCAAAGCTGGCACATACTGCTCTGACTTAAAAGTGTTACTCAAAGATCTGACCCATTTGACAGTGATCACTTCAATAATGAAGTAACTGAAATGTAGTTTGCATACAATGAAATTGGTCAATGCAGGAAGCAAAACTAACCTGTCTTGTGAAACTTCAACTGCTACCCAAAATTCACACCAGCTGTTTTGTTTTGAGAGTTTCAGTGCCAAACTATTTTTTCAAATATATATTTGTAAATTGGAACAGAATCCTTTTCATTAATGCCATGTCAGGATGAACAATTATTAGCCCTGACTGAGTACAACATTCCCTTTACCCACTGGAGTACAGCTCTTTACAAAACTGATAGATCAGCATAAAATGATCTGAAGAAAGTGTGAACCTTGCAGATTTATTTAACTGATGTTAAATGAAACTGAAGAAAGCACACATTTTACATTGTAGGCTGTTTCATCACAGGTGTAATTATTTATATTTCAGTTTTGTGTGTCAAAGCATATTTTTTCTTTACTTGCTAGTCCTTTCCAGTTTTTAACCTATATCTTGATCATAGCAGATAATCTTACCCAAATCCCTTTGAAAACAGCAAAAATCCACTTGTATCTAATAGTAATTTATAAAGGAGCACACTCACTTTTCCATCTCAGACAGCAAAAATTCTTTAAAATACTTGTAAGCTTCTTGGTTGGAGTTTTCAGCCAGAATTTTACAGCACGGATTGAGTTTGTTATATTTTTGATTCATGCCTGAAGAATATTGTAGAGGTTTGCAACAACCCCTAACATCATGCAGTGGGAACCAACAAAGTTGGTTTGTTACTAGGTGAGGTCAGGACTACGTCATTAGAGGTAACAGAGTTCTAAACATATTCCTAAATATCATTCTGCATAACATCCTTCCTGAAGTATGCCTGTGGAAGGAAATCTTACCGTGGAACAGACATGTTCAAAGTTTTAATATAGTTTAAAGTAACACCCACATTTGAGAAGTCTCTTTACATACTTACTAAAGGACAATATTTTCAGTCACTGCCTATTTTTGCAACATGTATCATGGTCAGAAAATCCATATTAGAAGAGTACACTTACTAGCAGAGATAAGAAACATAGGTTAAGTCAAATTAACAGCTACCAGTTCTTACACAAATGCTTAAAACAAGACCAAAGACAGATCAAAAGGTTAACATTAACTATCATATTCAAATTCAGAACTACTCTGTGAGGGCACACTAATACTTTACCCAGTTTCAGTTTTGCCTAGCCTTTATCAGAGCTTTTTTAACCCAAAACCTGAATGCTACATCTTAAATTTTCATATATTTACTAGTAGGTGTCACAGAAGTAAAAGTCATCTGTTTAGCTAGACAAACATGGAGACATACAAGGAAGAAGTTGTCACCCACCATTCCAACTGGGAAGAAAAGTCATTTACAAAGTAGATTAAGCATAGATGCACAAGACAGAATACCATTTATTCACTAACCTTGTAAGTTATCAAACGAATATTCTACTGAACATAGAACAACTGATAAATGTACCTCGAGGTCAATTTTCCACTCTCCAAGAGGTTTCAGGTTTTCAGCCAAATTTAATTTTGTCATTTTTCTCTCATGCTGCAATATAAGTGAGGAAAGGCAGCATCACAGTGGACCCATTGTTTCAAACGCGCACTCACTTGGTACAACTGAAGGGTGATGCTTTAAAAATCTCTCAGTTGTTTCAAGTTAAATGCTAAATAAAACAGAATTACGGGTTTGGGTGAAGAAAAGGATTGTCTTGTTTTGTGCTTATCCCAATATCTCTGGAAAGGCTTCTGCACAATGGTATGAGCAATTCTTTTCTCAATCATACATTCATACCCATTTGTATTGGAGACCTAATTTGCTTTCACTTTGAAATAAAGCCAGAGAGATGCCAGTTTGTAAATGATACAATGCAGTGTACTCATGAGGAGAAAAAATAATGACTTAACATTCAGAATTAACACATTATCACATTTGACCGTCCTGTTTTCTCCCACACTCCAAGCTTGTAAATATCAGCCATTACAATCAAGTAAGTTTAACTCATGAGGTTGATCTTTAATTGTGCTGACTCAGCTGATTCTGATGAGACTTTAAACCTTGGAACTTTCTTGATTAGGCTGCAATGTTGAAGCCTGTTAGTATTGCCAGAAATCTTCTGTCTAGACACAGAGCCACATTTTGGGGGTGTTCGTGGTATTTTTTATTCTTTGTCCTCTGTGCAGTCTGACCACATTACTGTTGAACTGAAAGCAGCATCAGCCTATTCTCTATAGATAAAAGCACCTCCTTCCAGATTCCAAGGAAAATCCAGTCATTATCAGAAAGGGACAAAAAATGAGGTAGGTTTAGAAATTCTTTAACGTGAGGGTGGTGAGTGATTGGAAGATGCTGCCCAGAGAAATTGTCAATGCTCCATCTCTGGAAGTCTCAAGGCCAGGCTGGATGGGGCTTTCAGCAGCAGAATGTCATACTGCTCATCTGAGGTGTAATCAAATAATATAAGATACAAAGACATGGTCACAGAGGAGCTAAGTAAAGCTCTGTTCTTAACACTGAGATTCTTTCACATCCCTCACCCAGCCAAAAAAAGGTTTCTCAGTGTAATCTAAATCCCAAATGTATTTTTCAAGTTATCTGTAAAATTCTGTGGTTTTTCCTGGATATTTTTATCATTCTTAGATCAATCTATACATACAATTATACTTTAGAAATCAGTGGTCTTACAGTGATATAAAATTAAAACACATAGAAATCATGTCATTGATTATATCAACGAAAGGAATTTTCCTGAAATGCGGATATTAGATCAAGCAAGCTGGTTATTTGCACACCACATACAGCCTGTGAGAAGGGCTTATGAAAGGAAAGGTTTCTTTAAAATTGTTACCTTTTTTCAGTTGACGTGATAGAAATGAATGCACAATAAAGTGGTATTAGAAATCACACTCTTCCTAGACTTAGGAATAAATAGAAAGTATTTTCCTTATTAAGAAAGTGGTGTGGGGAAAAAGATTTCTGGCTTATTCTGTGGTAATGTAGGAGATACGAGTAACAATATGTACCCAAGAGAGATTAAACATTAAAAGAGGCCAAGTTTTGTGGAACTTGAGCTTCTAAAACATAAAAGACAAACAAAACAAACAAAAAACCCCCTCATTCAATGAAACCAAACAAATCCATATAAAAACTTTGAAATAACAAGTTTGAAGAAAGTAAAGAGTTTATGAAGCAAAGAAGAAATGTTTGTTCACAGGGTATTTCTGCATAATATGCTCAGTCTTTCTGCATTTCATTTGGCTGAATAGGTGAGAAAGGAAAGAGGATCCCAGCCTGGATGAAATCAGACCTGCATAATGTAATCAAGAATAGAAAGGCATTATATATTAGACATAATGTAAAACAGATAGAAGCTGAAATGAGGAAAGATAAGTCAAATATGGAAAATGGACATAAACTGTACAAGAGGCTGAGGTAAGACTTTTCCCCAAGTACGTGAAAAACATTGTGAAGAAGACAGATCAGTGGGATTCAGAGAGATGGCAAAAAACAATGTGCTGACAGCAGAGATATGAATGAAAGTAAATACATTCATTAATTCCATATTCACAACAGGCCAGGGTCATCAAGAGAGGTCGTTTGTGGAGGATGAAAAGTTGTTATTGGCAATGATATGACACCAGAAAATGTTAAAGGAACCCCAAGACATATAATGACAAAAAAAAAAAAAAAAAAAAAAAAAAAAAAAAAAAAATGACAGGGCATCAATGGAAAACTAAATCTATTGAGATAGCCTCTTTAATTCATTCAGAGACTTTTCAGTAATATACTGAAAATAAAACGAAATCGCCTTGAAAATCCAGTCTCTATATAAATAAATGAAAGTGTACATTTAAATTAAAATTTTTTAAAATTGAAGAAATCAAGTGAAAAAAAGCTGTCATAGTGACCATTAAGATCTCAGGTTTTGTTACATTGTTTTCTAAACAGAGGATGGCTATTCTTTGTAATGTATGTATACATACTATCCCAGGTTTTATGAACAATGCCTTAAAACAAATACATATTAATTTAGGATTGCTATCATGTGCGTTAAAATATGAAATAAGAATATAGGCATTGATGAAGCACTAAAATAGTATTGTATCTGGAGTTAAAAAACACTACCCATCAAATCAAGATTCCAGCACTACAGGAACACTCCATCTGCCCACTGCTATGATCATTCACACAGATAACCTGACGTTGAACAACACAGCACTACAAAAATCATGACAAGTGCAAAGGGAAAGCCTCCCCAGTACTCTTCCCTGATTTGAATTAGGAACCTTGCCCTCTAAAATACTCAGTTAGTGACAACATCCTTAAATACCCAGAGATTGTTTTTCTATTATTTTCTGAGGTAATTCCTAATGTGCTTATGTTATTTTTTTAGACAGTCACAGCCAGCAGGAACTACAAGTCTTGACTAAGTAACTGCAGAATGAATTACAGTTTCTCTTCTAACACTAAAATCAGAACCTAAGCCTGGCAGTTATGTGGGTTGCAGAATTTACCAGGGGGGCTGCTTGCCCCATGCATTCATTTCAGTGAAAAGCCTCCAAATCAACAAAGGACCAAGCATATGCTTAATTATACTTAAGCGTGTGCTTAAGCATTTCTTAAATTGGCATTGTAAGTAAGGTTAAATTTTCTAGGATATCAGTCTGACACTAATTGTAATCAATGCAAATTTATTCTCTCTGGTATTTGTTCACAGAGCAATCCTGATTTCAATTGAATGCATCTATTGCTCTCGTAACACAACTCAGATATTTTCTGTCTGTGGGTTGAAATGAGCAGTTACTGTTTGTGAGCATTTTTGGATTGCTTACATCTCATGGAATTGTTTTGTTCTCCTACAAAACAGAAATTTTGAAACATTAAGCTGGTCATATGGTATGAAGATTTAGCGAAAATATTTATCTATAAGTAAAGACATGACTAATAAATACAATTCTACCAAAACTATTCCAATCAACAGCTTTTAAGTCGAAGACTCTATGCTGTATTTGTGCTACACATAGTTGAACCTGTCTCCACTCTCAGCTGCCTGGGTAGCTTAGCTGAAATAATTTCAGTGCTCAAAGACAGATGTTGAAAAGCAATTTTTCTTCTCTCTGCCTTGGTACTATAGACAATGCAAAAGCCAGGGATCACTTAAGTGACTTTTTTTCCCTTCCTGCTGTATACAGTTGAGTTACAATGGCTCCCTGCTTACCTCACCAGAGTTTGAGGGCTTATCTCTTCCATGAGTAAAAGACCACACTAGGGAGTTAAAAATGGGGGGAATTGAGCTCCCTTGAGAGAACAATTATTGTCTATCATGCACCACAGGAGCGCTGCTTGCACACATCCCTAGCATGCTGATGTTAGAGGAGAGGGAATTAGCATTTTCCAGCATCATCTTTAATAGCTCCCTAAATGTGAAGTGCCAAGTAGTTTTGCCTGCAACAGCTTGCAGTTAGCTGAATTTAGAATTATTTCCTGCACGACAAACCAAAGAGCCTATATGTGTGTGTGTCTGTGTATATAATTAGTCCAGCCCTTTGATTTACAACTCACCTTTGGAAAGACATCCAGTCTTATATTTACAGACTTCAAATAATAAGGTTAATCTAGAGACTTCACCACATCCTCAAATAGTCTTTCAACAGCTGCAGTACTTTAAGTTAAAAATATGCATTCAATTCTAATTTTAATTTACCTAGCTTCAACTGCGAACTGGATCTTGCATTACTTTTTCCTGTACCATGAAGAACTATGTGCTGCTGGATAGATCATCCTCAAAAACATACTTGTAATGAGTACTCAAATTCTTTCTACACCCTCGTCTCAGTAGCTTAGATTTTCTTACTAACACAAAACTCTTCCTTTCCTGAAAGACTCATCCTTGTATCTTTTTTTCTGAAATCTTACTTCACTTTTGCACAAACCTTTTAAAGTTCTGGTCTGAAAAGAGAATCTGAAAATGGTAGTCTAGCACTACACTCAACAATATCAAATAGCAAGCTCAGACTTCCTATTCTGAGCTTATTTCGTATTTCACACTTTTAGCTTCCAGGCTTTAGTGAAGTTCACATTCCTTTGGCTAAGACAGGCTTTAAAATCCAAATCCATACATTAAGTTTAAAAGTGAGACTTACAGATGGCTCAAAAATTTAAAATTGTAATCTCCATACAGCTACATTAGCCTAGAAAGATAAAAACTTCAGAGGTCTATCAGCTTTCAAAACTCACATTCCTTATGATTACCAAAATTCTGGTGGAGAAGACTAATAGTGGCTTATGTCTTGACACAGCTGAATAACTTGACGTTTATTTCATGCTTACCTCCCAGCACAGTTGAAAAACTAAACTCTGTATGCATCCTGAAATGCAGCACAGTTCTGATTCCTTACAAACATGGTTGAAAAATGTGGCATTTCCGTTTTATTTATAGTTCAGTTAAAGCACCAAATATGTGAAACATCAAGACTTAGTCCTCCCTCTCTGAAGGAAATATTCAAATACACCTCTAGAACCACTCAGAAAAGGGTGTACTTAATCTTTAGGTGGTTAACCTCAAAGTATATATATAAATAGACACATACATGAATTATAAAGGGGTCTGAAGGACTGCTCTATAAACACCTCCAGGAAATGTTTAATTTGGTACCTGTGGTTTTCCTTCCTTAAGGATCAGAAAGTGAACATGATTCTTGCCTTGTTCTTAATTTCTTGAGCTAGGAAGAGATACCCAAGACAGCTTTCAGCTGTATTTTCTAATTTAGAGATGCATGCTGATGTTCACTTTCTCTAGACCAATGAATCTGCCATTACACCATGCCACATCCCAGAAACTTGCAAACAGAGAACATTCTCCTGATATCACTGATGAATTCCTCTAAATCTCCAGCAGCTGGAATGATTTAAAATATACACACACCACATGGCGGCTCTTAGGAAACTTTTTGCACAGGAGTTACTGAACTCTTTTATCCCTATTTTAACACAACTTCTAATGGGAACCATGAATTTCAGCTTCTCTCAGCTTCAGCTCTGCAAGTACATCCCCTTTCTTACGCAACATCATCATATTCTGTTATTCCCATAGAACAAAAAGACTTCATGTTTTGGAACATACTATATTACCTTTTCTATAGCAATTATCTTTAAATTAGTCTGATAATTTATTTAAAATTCCACTTTTTTTTTTTTTTTCCAATCTGGATATCACTGCATTACATGCTAGAAGTAGATGTCTGTGAAAACCCAAAGAAACATCCCTGCTGATGTACCCTTTTTTTCCAGTATCTTGAGATACACTGCTTTGCTTCCCAGAAACTCACAAAGTCAAGTTTAGCCACAGATATTTCCCCCACTAATTTGCATTACCCCAGTTTTAATGAAGAACATTTTAAACCAGTACTGATTCTACCACGGGACGGTCACTGTCATTTATTTACTAGTACCCCATAATGTGGATGGGCTCAGATTTCTCTTAAGTTCTTCCATACAAAGCTGCTCATTAAAACTGTTACCGCTACATGAAAATAATTCTCACTTCTAAGAGATATTTCTTCAGCATTAGGGACACCAGAAAGGGTAGTGTTGGACAAGAGGAGGATCAGTCTCCAGAAATAACAATTGAACACCTTTCACAAGCACTAAATTCAGTTGAATAAAAGCTAAAAAGCAGAAAATAGACTAACTTGAATTGCAAATGTAATCACTGATGCCAGACACTAACCTTAAAGCTTTCAAGGTGAAATGCACCCATCCCTGCACCACGCTGAGGACTGAGTGCAGTGCCCTGAGTAGGCATTGTGAGAATGGAAGTCATCGACCCCAGCTGTGCACATGACAAAGACTTGCCTCAAAGCCCTTCTCACTCCAATTCTATTCATAAACTGAGAGAAAAGCTGCATTTTTCTCCTTCCTCCTACGTGGTCAGAAACACAGGATCTTCATAATAGGGGAAATGGAGGCCTCTCCCTCGTCCCATCAGGATAGTTCTCAGTCCTACAGCCAGCTTGGCTGAGTGCCATGAAAAGTCAGGAGTCAAAGCCCTCATATCAGGGCTGCATCTTATCTTGTGGAAGATATATTGTGCTCTAAAGAGTAAACAAGCTGGCTCTTCAATCATTCAGAAACGGAGAGCAAAACATTTTATTTCCAGCATGTGAAGCCACTTGTTTCAAGTAATGAACCCCAATAGCCACTTTCTTGTTTTGCCTTGTTTTTTTCACTTTTACTCATGATACGCACTTGAGTGGCTCAAGCTGACTGCAGTGCAGCTAAGGATCAAACACTTAAACTTTACTTTCAAGCATCAGACACTAGACATGCTTATTAATATTCACCAGATAATTTCCTACTTTGCTGATAAAAGTTCTCTCAAAAGACATTTCTTTGGTGAAAAAAAAATAATCCATTACAGCAAATGAGCAAGCAAACACTATGAATTATTTGAAGGCAATCATATGCAACAACGACCTTGAGAACCAAGAGACTAAGCATTCAACATTCAAATAGTTTAATCCTGCTCTTTCTACAGCCAGTATTTAGTGGCTGCTGCTGATCTATGACATATGCAATAAGGCTGAATCATCAATCCTTTCTTTGCAGGCAGGTGTATATGAGTGTATCTACCAGGAAACCACAGCTTTTTAGAGAAGATGCAAGGTTCTGAATAGAACTGGAGAATGCCCTCTGAACATAAGTAATATTTTTCCCAAATTGAGACTTGAAGACTGAAATATTTGGTAAATAAGGCACTGTTAAACAAAAAGTGGAACTATTCAGAGGTTAATACCATGTCCAATACAAATACCTTTCCAGCTGTACACCATTCCATCCCCAAAAAAACCAGAGTTACTCTCTGAACCATGATAACAGACTTCATATGTGAAAGCAGATTTCTGGCATTACGTTTGCAGAATTCAAACAAATCAGTTGATAAAATTATTTTAAGGCACTTTTGCATACATAGGTTCAGAATAAATGTTCTGGGGTTGGGGAAGGTTCTGACTAAGCCTCCAACTATAAGCAATAGAGACTTGTCTCTCAAAGGTAACAAAAAATTTCACTTGTCAGTGACTAGTAAAATGTACAAAATAAGTAAGAAATAGTGTCTTTTACTTTTGCTGTCCTCTTTTTATTAAGTACCATGCAGTAAAACATCAGAGTTAGATAAGGGACGAGTTGATGAGCCAAAGATCCACAAGGATTAAATGCCATGGAAAGGAAGAACACATAAAACATCAGAACCGCACCATATCGCACACACATATTTGCAAAACTTTTACCTTGCTTTTGGTACATATTGAAGCTATGCAAAGCAAGATAACCCTCCCCCTTTTGCCAAAGTGTATGTGCTACATAGCCAAAGCAATAGTCCTTTTGCTGAAGAGATTAATTTTGTAACATTAATTTTATAAATATATTTACTAATGCAACTTTGAGGAAATAATTGTCAAGCTACAAAAAAAAAGAAAGAAACTAGGGATGTTTGGACATCATTTGCTTAATTCCATATGTTTTGTTATGACATTTATGTGAAGTGTGCAGATGTTAAAATTACATAGGACATTTAACAGTATGTCTTGGTTGAAAACTGAAGGTGAAAGACGTGGCTTTACTCAGAAATGTTGCTGCATTTTTTATAATGGCTTTTCTCAGATTAGTATGGCAGAGAGTACAAAGTACTAATTCTAAATATCTTATTAATAATAACAAATGGTTAAGAGAAATTGCCTTTATATATTAATGATTATTTGATGTGTTTGATAAGTCATGACAAAACCATTGTAGCTAACTATGTTTTTCAGTTTATAAGTGGGTTTTACATTTGAAGAGGAGGAGAACAATTAATATGTGATTATGCATAAAATTACCCCAAGAGGAAAAAAGAGTTTAGAAACTAGGAGGCTAAACATAGATGCATGAACAAGAGTGCCACAGACAGGTGGAAGAGAGGTTAAAGGGAATATCTTTGTTCTCCAAATGATCTGTCAAGTTTGGATATAGGTGTAGCAGAGAATCAGGAGAAAAAGAACTTGTGAATAAAAAAAGAGTTGGTTGTGCTGAAAATGACTTACAGGTCATGGAGGACCCAGCTTGACTAGGAAGGGAATAAAGATGACTTAAGCCAAACTTTACCTGAGGAAATGAAACCAGTGAATAAAGAGGGTCAAGGACAAAGTCTGAGGAAAAGCGCTTCAGAGCACAGATTGAGTTCAGTGTAAATATAAAAGGGAGAAATGTGGATGCTGGGGATATAGATAGAGAGTTAACTGGAATAAAGGAAAATGCTGTTGCTCTTAAAGGCTGGTGTTTAATTCTTTGTGTGTGAAACAAGAGAAAAAAAGTAGACATTTACTATAAAAGAGGAGAGCCAAAGGGAGAAAAATTAATAGGAGCATAAAGCACATGGAGCATGAGAGAAATTTAAATTGCTGAGGAAAAGCAATGAAATAAAGAAGAATATGCAAAAAATCTTCAGTATTTTCACCACCAAAAAAACAGAGCTCTGAGAGGAAAGAAGCTCATATCAGACTTTGTGTGTAAAATTATTGGCACTCACTTTCAAAGCTTTGGTATCAAAAATAGATAAAAGTGATCTATAGAAGTCTGCTATAGCAATATAAATTGCTACAAAAACGACTGCCAGCAAGTAAAACTAACAGCATCACCTGAATTGAGGAATAAATTACATAATGAAGTGTTTGAGAATTCTTTTTAGGCAGAACTCTTCCCTGGGAAGAGCAGTGTTACATAATCCTTACAGAGAAAACTGGCATAATTTCCTCTACCAGTATTTGCAGACAGATGCTCTGCTGTTCTGCTACACCACCAAGAATTTTACCATTGTTAACATTTTTATTGTTTACATCTATTTACTTAGGCATCCAGTGACCTTAATTCCTGTTGTCATTCAGAAATGCTATGCTCCAATTTAGTGCTCCCACTAAAACCACGTGCTGTTTCCCCTTTCTCCTCCAGCTGGAGGCACAAAAGGCAAAGATCATGAGCTGAGAGAAGAACAATTTGCCGGAAACAGCAATGAGATAAGAAAATTATTTGTAACATCAACACTATTAATGACAGAGGGTCTAAGAAAATAAATCATTCCTATGGACAAAACCATCCTGCTCCCCTGGCCCCAGTAATTGACAATACTGGATGGCTTCCTCCACCACGTTTTCTCAACCAGAAGGAGCCCCTTCTCCCTGGAAAAGAGTCCCTTTCCCCCACCCACAGAAACTGTTCTGAGGTGGTATAGAATATGTCCTGGCCTTACCCTCTCTTAGTTACTGCAAAATATTAACCCCATCCTGGCCAGGACCAGGATACTTCCTGCTCTGTCAAAGACTTTGACCTGTGACATTGAATAGAAAACATGGAATGGGAGCCAAAGAATAAAAGCAAATGAGAGGAGTACGGCAAAACAAAGCATAGGGTGTACAGAACCCTCTGCCAAAAGCAGAGACTACCCTCTCCCATTTGTCCACCAACAGTCAGGTTTCAATTTATCAGGAGTGTCTTGCAAAAAGGCAGTCTTGAGGCAGCAGATGAAAGAACATAAGATGGTTTCTTGGTGACTCCACATTTTTTCAAGGAGCTCTCTCCTATGCAGAAGGCAATACCAAAGAAGAAAAGAGAAGTTCTAGGTCAAGAAAAGGCAGAGGATGGTCCTCTCACTCACTGAGGGGACAAGATCTTAATGCCCTTCTGTGTGCTCATTCTAGATTACTCCCACCCAGTGGCAGAGTTCCAGGACCCTCCAAAGAGAAGGGATGCAATGCTTTGGCTAAGTGAAGTGCACAAGGTCTAAAGCTATCAGTCAGTGCCACAGGAGTAATGACTGGATTAAACCTTGCAGACAGACCACAGTGTACTGTAAAAATGGGCAAAGTCCAAGCATACCAGTGTAACTCACATTATCCTCTTCCTGACTGTTTGCTTAAATTGCATCAACAATTAATAGTGTCATTTCCATCTGCATTTGAGACTGAGAAATAGAGACTTCAAGAAAATTTGTGCTGAACTTGCAATTAAATTTCTACTTTTGATTTGACTTCATTTTGTCACAAAAAATTCTTCAAATGTAGAGAAATTTTTTTTTGTTCAGACTTCAAAATTTTTTCCCTAGTAAATGTGAAGCCATTCACAAAAGATTCCCAGTGAAGCCAACAAAGACTAGTGATTATTTGTTTGTTCTAGGTCCACAAATCAGGTTCCTCATGGATCCATCTTAGCACCTATTCTGTGTAATAGCTTTATCAATAAACTGAAGAAGAGGCAAACTACACTCTCTCTGTCAGATCCCTTACTATGAATTCAGCTGCCTCAAGGCCAGAACTGATAAGGGGCAGCCATGTAACCTTCTGAAAAAGAGCTGTGAGAAAAAAAAAACATAAGAAGACTCACAGATTCCCCCCTACGCTCTTCACAGAAGGAGAGAAATTAAATGAAAAATGCTGGCATAAAGCTTAAAATGTCAGATATATATTTATCTTTCTCTAAGTAGTAAAATACTTTTTTAAAAAAATCTGAAATTAAAAGCTTGTTCAATTGATAAAAAGTCATAATATCAGCAGAGTTTATCACAGGATATGTAATAGTAGAAAAAATTAGAGAGGGAGAGACTAGTGATGTATTCAAATGTCTTCTGAGATATTATATAAAGTGCAAATACCATATGATCGTATGTACTGGGGATCTCGCTCTCAAGATTAACAAAAAGGTCTCAGGCAGATAAAGAACTCCACAGTACAGCACAGTTCAGTAGTGTTGAAAAGATTATCAGGATGAATTAATTAAGCAATTAGACTGTAAAAGAAAATACTCAGGCATCTCACATTTTCACCAAACCTTAGGTTCAAAGAACATGACAACCTTTCAGTCCCAAATTCTGTCATCTATAGCCTTTCTGTCACCAGTGCATGTCACATACTCACAATTTATTATAAATACCAACAAAACACCTAAACAACTGTCTTAGCATTATTTGTAGAAACCCCCATCTCTTCGAGTCTAGGTACTCTTTAGAACAAAAACTATTTCAGAAATAGGTACATGTAACACTAACAAGAGCAACAGGAATCAAAGTCGTCCGCAGAGACATTACAGTGCATGGCAAGAGTAGAAAACAGAATGACAAAAGCTTCATGAAACAAGAACACAATCTGCAAAATTTCATGCAAAACGTCAATCAGTATACACTAAGCAAGTTACTTTGGTCACATCTTCAAAAGAGAAGACGTCAAGTTTGATTGGAAAAAATGTATCAGTTACAGTCTGCCAAGATCTACAGAAATAAAAGCACCGCCATGAGAAAGACAGAAGTGTGACAACTGATACTGCAGGCACTATAATAAGGTATATTTCAACTAATGTACCGTCTCTCTAGGTAGTACAGAAACACAAGTTCTCTTCTGGATTTTCATTCTGATGACCACTCAAAATTTGAGTGTGATACAAAGGAAATAAATTATTTGATCAAGACTGTAAAGGAAGAACACAGAAGAAGGTATGGAACCCAAGCCTTGGCCATATACTCAGGAATTGGTTTTCTCCTTTTGGCCATGCTCAAACTGAGAACACTCAACAAACACCATAGATAAAAATTCACCAAGATTAAATTACATAAGTGGCCAAGAGGCCCTAATTTGACCAAAAATCAAAAATTCTGTTGTTGTAGTGAGCAACGAGGAACTTGGAGGAACTGCAAATTGCAGATACACAATTAAAAGTTGTAACCAAGAAGTAGTCTTATGTTCCACTGGTGTGCTCAGGAATAGCCTCATCATTTGGTCCTGTCTTCTCTTTTTTAAAATAATTGCATCTCAAACCCAGCGAATTCTTGTCACTATTTAACGGACAAAAATACCTTGCAAGCAGGTAGCTCTCTTATTGACCTTTTACACTATCTTCCATTTCATGAGCTCTCCATTAGCTGCAGAATAAAAGAAGCTTTTAAGGGGCAGAGTGTAAAGCTTTAGATGTAGTAGATAATCTCAATTTTTTTTTCTTTTTCCCCTAGAAATTCCCTAACGATCATACAAAGAATTCTGCAAATGCCATCATGATAAAGATTGGCTCACAGGTAATCCCTTCCCTGAATGACATAACACTTGTGTGATTTTTCTTTCAGCGTAACTACAACATGTACATGTGACTGCACCAGTACCATCCTTTGTACTAGGTGATTAAGAGCATCAGAAATTTTCGTCTATCTCTAAACATCCCAAGTCACATTTGTTCAGGTATTCAAGGCCTGTTCATCTGTACGCAATGTTCAGGCTGATTGCCAAAATCATAAATGCAGAGGCAAAATTTGTAAGCATGAATATTCATATTCAAAACAATGCTCCCAGACAAATGTTCCTGATATTGCATGTTGTAGGGAACTTTGGGTAAGGATGCCAGATTTGGCTCCTTTATGATCTAGATGAACAGAGAAACTCTCCTGTGTATAAGAAGGAGTACAAAAATGCTCTACAATCCTTAATGCTGTCAGTTTAGAAAAAGAAATTAAAATCACATCTTTGCATTCTGGAAATAAACAGAATATACCAACCTGCAGAAGCTCTAAAACCTCTAGGCTGTAATAACCTTCCATTGTTTCATATTGATGAAAACATTTTTTATCTAATTAAAAATTTTAAAAGGACATATACCTTGTTTGTATGTTGCATACTACAAGGTTTGCCTCAGAAGTGTTTATCAAACAATATGTCATACATTTCTGAAGCAATTCTTCATGTGTAATAAAATCTGCCTCATTTTTAGTCTTTGAAGTGAACCCTAAGGGAATATTCACACACATACCCTAAAGCTGATTATTTTATCAGCCACCGGAGCAAAAAAATGCTTTATCACAAAGACACCAATTAATATAAAAACAAAAAGCCCTTCATTTTTATGTCTGATGTTGAAAGAAACTCAGTTACAAAATAATTAATGAGAAATGTAGCTTCTGTAATACACATTGTGAACACATGCTCCCTGATGCTTAGTTAAAAATAGTGCTCCATTAGGATTACAAAGGAAATATGAATTTTGTTTTTCTTTTCTGCCGCTGAAGTATTGTATACGTATCTTTATCCTTTCATGTGCCATACTCAGCTGTGCAGTGTTTTTATGAAACACAAAATCTATGGAAAAAATGATACTGTAAGTCATGTGAGTAGTGGTTTAAAAAAAAAAAAAGCTGTCATAACACTGTACTGATTATTCAAAGTTTCATTCTAGAGACCCATACTAACATTATGCTATTTGTCTATATGACTCTACAATTATCTCAAAACAGACAAAGTCTTAAAAAATATATAAAGAAACATTTTCAAGTTCCAGAAAATTCAGTGTAATTTCTATTTTATTTATTTCTGTTCAGATTTTTTAGGTGACTGCTTAAATTGCCCTCACTTGGGTTTTCTGGAGTCTGAATTGTCCTGAAACCATCAGCCCAAGGACAGTAAACTGCTGTGAATTGAAAATTAGATGCATATCAACATAGTGCAGCCAAACCACAGACTCACAATTTTGTCAAGGGAATGCTGTGTCACACTGCTTGGTTTGTGGGGGAAGAATTCACCATGCGTGTAACAAAGTGATAATTTGAATAGTTCTTTGCAATGTCTTGGGAAAACAGAAGGCTAGCGAAAGTCCTGGAAATGCACTCCACCTTTCCTGCTGGAAAGCAATATGTGCCCAAGTCTTTGCCTCATGTACATGAAGTGGCAGTAAACAACTTTTGAAAACTTCATGGAGGTTTTAAGTACACATTTCTGTTGTTGATCGTCCTGAGGAACCAATCAGATTGAAGTCCCTTGTGCCAGAGTCTGCACATCCCAGTGCTGCTCCATAGAGCTCACAGCCTGAGAGTTTGCCTTGCCAGCTGACTCTTCTGCTTTTGCTGCCTGTGATACTGCCTGGACTGCAAGAAAATGAACGCCCCCTGCCCCAAGGTGCTTCCACGGGTAGAAATATGAAAGGTGTGCCTGCATGGCACTGGGGTAACAGCAGAAGGTATTTTGTAGGGAGAGCTCTGAGCAGTAACCTGTGTCAGAACTACTGACCTCTACACATCCAAGTTGGAGGAAGCCAGATTGAAGTCTCTGAACCAGCATGTCCTTCGATGATTTACAAATATGCCAACCAAACTCCTGACAATTCTGTGGAGAATGTGGATGCTGTCAAAGCATTTATGTTTCAAATTTCTCTCAGCTATTTCCATATGAATCAATTTTCTAACTCTGGGCAACAGCAATGCATAATGTTGTGAATATAAATATACAACATTTGCTTGACAAACAGCTAGGAAATATAAAGAAACTTCATATGTTTACACAAATATATAGCCTAGTACATCCATTAGTTCAAGACATCAAATGACCTTTATGTTATGCTGTAAAGGTCAAGGAAGGATACAAGGGAAAGAAAACAAACAAACAAAAAAATCCCCAATCAAACACCAGACAGATTTCATATAACTTACTAACTAGGACTGTACAGGTCAGAATGGAAGAATTCATTGGATTAGCCTCCCAGCAAACAGGTACCACCCTAAAGCTGCCACTCAAGATCTTTTTCCTTCTTCTTAATAATTCATTTTTCTTCCATGTAATTTCATTGCCATTCCACCTTCCACCATTTCATCCAGCATATAATCACGTGTGACCCAGCCTCTCTGAACCTGCATTTGTTTCTATGGAAGGAGTTTATGAAGGGTTGATGAGAAACTCATTAAAGCACTTGATTTCACCTTTATTCCTTAATGTTATTAAAAGATATGTGTTCTACCTGTTGGATTTTTTACAAAAAAAAAAAAAAAAAAATTTTTCTAGCTCAAAATTGCAAGGTCACATACACGGAAGTAAACCAAAATGAAGTAGGTTTAATCTTTCTCATATATGTAAGTAATAACATTGACATCACTGTTATTGATCAATGATATACAGAAAATTCAACCTATCACTAGCTGGAGGGAAGAATCAATATGAAATTATTATTATTGTTATTATTATTATTATTTCTTCAAGACAACTGAAAAACAATTTAGACTATTAATAAAGTTGCAGTATTTTAATCAGAGCAGAATAGCATTCCAGATCAAATTAAATTAAATAATTTGTATTGCTGCTAGACACTTAACTCTGTAGAACTTTTACTGAATGAAAAAAACATTTTATACCACAGTTAAGAGCTTACAAGAATAACAGGCAAAAAACAAGACATCATATTAATCTATTATGTTGCACTAGTAAATAAATGCCAAGTGAAAGTCTGTTTAGCACAGTACACAGAGTAATAAAATCTTGTGATTATTTTGCATTTACAGTCTTGTAGTGACAGTGCTGTTTCCTTAGAATACTTTTGAAGTTTCAGATTGAGATAAAATCCTCAAGTGTTATGAAGCCATCATAGCACTTTCTTCTCTACTTTTGCAAAACTTTCTATGTGTCTCATGTTACAGAATGAATTTTGCAGCCATCAGTAGATTGCTCATCTGCTGAATAAAAATATAACTTCCAATGAGTTTCCTATATCAAAGAATAAATTACCTCTGAGTGGTTAGTGTTGACTGGCTTATTGGATGAGAAGAATATGCTATTAGTCTGCAACAGATATATTAAAATAAATGACTTCAACCACAAAACTACTTTAAATTCTAGAGGAACAGCATTTCAATGCTTTGTTGGTAATATTTAACCATCAGGAGCTCTAGTCACGGACATTGCTAGAAAAAAAAAGATAGCTTTTGCCTCAGAGACTTCAAACCTGAGTTCAAGCAAAGGCATTATAAACTAAGAGACTATTAAGAAAGGAAATATTGTGGCCTTTATAGTTCATCTTGTGCTGCAACCTTATGAAAAAGGATTGGTGAAATTATCTGGGGTGCTCCAAAGGTGGTTAGATATTCTAGGAATGAACATCTGTAGATGTTTCCATTCTAGACACTTGAGACACTTGGTTTTTATTACGGTAGACTTGCCATTCTGTTTTAATGAATATGTCTCTGAAGCGTGATTTATCATCAAAGCTTCACATCCATCAAAGTTATCTTTGGATCTGTTTCAGAGCAAATTATTGTCCAAAACAAAAATAGAAAAGATGAGTTAAAGGGAGATGGATTGGCACTGGTCACCCAACTGTTCCCAATGCATATTCAGTCAGAGACGCATTGTGTAAGCAGAAGACTGTGCAAGTGTCTGAGCACAAACATCTTCACCCTCATGAAAATAAAGGTGCACAATCAGGAACCTTAGTTTTGCAAAATTACTACTTTCCTTTGATTAGTCAGAACTGCACTGCTGGCATATTTAACATGATTCTTCATTCAGATAAATTACCATTAATTTGAAAGCATAAGAGATTTAAATTCCATGAAGGAGGCTATAGGTCAAAATTAAATATGTATTGGCCTATTTCTGTTGATTTCTTTATCCTCAAATTGCTTAAGCACCTACAAGTAATCACAGGGAAAGGAGAAATAAAGTAAGTGAAGTATAAAGAACCACAGTGGTATAAAGGAATTGAGTCCATTTCAATTACTTTTTTATGGTCATTAGTTAAAGTGAAAACATCTATATTCTTGTAAGGGACTAAATGATACTGACATATTAATTAAACATACATGATGCCAGAATGACAAAGCAGTTGACACAAATGTGATGCCAACTTTGCTTTTTCTTTTGTATTATTAATGTAATTACTAAATGTAAGTTCATGCAATTATTTCTTTCTAATGCTAATCAGATTTTACATTATTGCAATCTAGGGTGTATCACTCCTACTTTTCAGCTAATGCTTCAAGAAACTTTGACTAAATATTGCAAAGGTTCTTCTGGAGTTAGAATATTCCAAACCAAACAATTTGAGGTATTTCCAGAAGTACCAGATAACATTTCCTCCATCTATTATGCCACCTGGACACTAATGCAATAGGTTTGTGACTACAAGAAATATCATTAAAAATGTGAATGTGAGAATAGAGTCAAGCTCTACTGAGCTTCAGACATTGGTACTTTCCAGCAGTGAAGTAAAGTGTGGCAGGCAGGCAGAAATGCAATGTACGGACCAGAGGGCAACGAGTCAGTACAGGAATCCCGGTAGATTAATTGTGCAGCTTGGTTTGTTACTCTATTCTGTGTGTATTCATGCAAACCCATCCTTTGGAGCTCTAAATAAATAGCTGATTAGGTGAAACTAAAACTATAGGTGGAACAAGGCCTTTGCCCAAGGTGCTTTGTAATCGAGGCTCAACAAAGGAATGAAAAAGATACTTCCCAAAATACTGTAACCACAAAGAAAGCAGTACCAAGTACACATCTCAAGAAACAGGAGTGGGTAGGTGAAAATTATATTTCACCTGCCACAGTTGCAGATATTCAAATTGAATAATTCCCAACTCCCTCAATGGGAAAATAGAATAAAAAGGAAAAACTAAGAAGTATCTAACTTCAGGTTCTTCCAATAACTTCTTCATTTTTTGAAAAGTCACACATTTATACAAAATATATATTTAGTTTTCATCTTTTGTTAATGGAATTTTCTGTGAAAGCTAGTGGAGCTGGAAAATAGAAGCAATTTCCATAAATTTCTTTCTGCTTCTTTCGAAAACAAACAAAGTAGTATTTTTTATTATTACTGCATATAATTTTCACTTTTAGCTATCTAATTTAATTTGTAAAAATAGTTATAGATGTTCTTTATTTCTCCATATTATAATAAAATGGAAAATCTATTGTTTTGCTATATAGCCTCTCTTAAAATCTCTTACTGTTGTGCTTAATCAATGCGTATCGAGGCTAATCTGTGTAAGTGGATTTTCTCTCTCTTGTGCTCCTATCCTGTTTCTCTCTCTCTGTCGCAGCTCACTGAAACCTTCATGTTGAGAAGGGTGAACTGTGGGAGAACACAGCCTTGTCCACTCAACATCCCAAGATTTTCACACAATCACTATGCAAAGAGAGAGCAAGGAACGTGCCCTTCTCACTCTTAGTGAGTACACCAAGGTCAAGACGTGCTTGCTTCAAAGGGCAACCTGGAATAGCAAAACAGCAAAGGTCTATGAAGTCTGTCTCAGCAAAGAACTGCTGGACAGTTTAAAAGACTAAGAAGGGACCAAAGGAGCTGACATATCTGTGATGATGCACAGTCTCATGCATGCTTACCATTCCTGCTGTTGATTTTTATGTTCTTTACACACACATGTTAAGTGAGCCCATCTGCTCAGACACCTCCAACTACCAGCACTTCACAGACTTCTAAGATTCATTCTTCTTTCTGCAAAATAAAGCCCTGAAAGCAAACCATCTGAAAAAAAAACCCCACTGGCATTACAGAAAGGGAAAAGACTAGACATGGTGTTTGGTATGTTAAAAGACAATTACTATGGAAATGGGTGTTCTGTCATCCCAGAAATTCCATTTGTTTTTTGCTTATGAAACAGTGATATAACAGGCTTGAAAACACAGAATACCTACGATTTGTATTTATAAACAGTGGGAAAGAAACAGATATTAAAGAAGCTGGCTTTTCAAACTTGGATAACATTAAAATGGTATTTAATAATAATAATTTAATAATAATAATAATAATTTAATGATAAAATTTAAAATGGCAAAACTGAACTGAGTGGAAATGAAAAGTACTCAATGCACTGTAACTCATCAGTATTACATATTGCCATCACAGGGGATGAAGAGTTCTGGTTAAATCCTTCTCTGAATGAATTTGGTAATTTACCAAAAAAACCCAAAAGCAACCATAGGCAAGGAAAGGTCTGTCTTTATGTTATCCTAAAATATTTTTAGTTTTTATCACAAATAAATTGGTCATACATGCCTTAGACTCAAAAAGGCACTATGATGTGTACATTTATGTGTGTAACAGAAGTCTATACACACACACGTGTTCAGAATTATGAACATGTTCAAATATTTTGCTAAATTAGTTCCTTAAATATTATTCCAGTCTTTTCTAGAGCCCAGTGCTCATCTCAAATTATTCATAGTTATAATATTCAATGCATTAAGTACATTCACCCTTCACAATCAATGTCTATCAGCAACTTTTCTAGAAGGCAGTCCTTTGGAGAATATTTAAGTAGATCTCACATGAACATTAAAAAAATAGAAAAGCAATATTTAATATTTAAATCATAATTACAGATATTTGATGCCATTTATGCAAAAGCTCATGTTATTTATTTCAACAACAGATATTCAATGTAATTCACCTAATCAGGTCTATAAGGTTACTTAACTATCTTAAATTAGGAATTAAATTAATGCCATATTCTATAATACAAAGACTTAATTAAATTATTAAAAGTTAACTCTTCCAAACTGATTAACAGCCCTGAAGAAGAGTTTGACAAGTGAAAAATATGCTTTGGGGGCAGGAAAATAGGGAGAATATATGTATTTTATTTGATTAAGCTCAGTCAGGGATCTAAATACTTGTGACTGCTCTGCGAATGACACCACCATTGATAATTGTCAAACACCTACGAAATGACTAAAGTGTGCTCATTAAAACAAAATGCTTAATAAGCAATCTTGAAAATGCAAACAATCCTTCCCAAATGACATTTTCCTTCTTTCCATCAACTTTCATCCCCCTTGGGTTTTAATACAGGTAGTCACATCACAGTAGATATTAACGCCCCCCATTTTATGCAGCCATACTTTTCCATATTGCAAATTGCCTTCATAATTTTTCCTCTATGGAATATAAGAGATCAAAATAACAATGAAGAGGCCTACTGGTCATCATCATAGTCATAGGGATTTCTATTAAGATCATTAAACAACAAAAATGTCAAGTGAATTAAAGCCATTGTTTGGTGCAATTCAGGTACTCTGGATATTATTATTATAAATAAATGTACATAAGATTTTTGACCAACATTCATCTGAAAAAACTATTTTCTTTTCATACCAGATAAACCAGCTCCTTATACATAATATTCACCCAGTGTGGGAATATTAATAAGCTAGTGGATGCAAATTTACATAAATAAAAACTGCTTTAACAACCTTAATCATAAGCAAGAAGACTACCTTGGTGGTTTGTAGATTTATCTGTAATATGGATAAGCTGTTGCAACCAGCCCTGGTTTATTCCTAAAGAGGGAAGAAAAAAAAGGAAAAAGAGATTAAAAAAAA
>VZRS01000895.1:104819-193773 GCA_013398055.1 Ifrita kowaldi
AAAAAAAAAAAAAAAAAAAAAAAAGCTTGTGTAAGAAATCATCTGCAAACATTTTTTTACCCAGTGGATGGCTGAAGCCAAAATACTCAGATCTTCAGGTTCTGAGAATTATCTAGTTCATATGATGATTTCACTCTGAGATTCCCCATCAACTCATAATCACATATACAAATTATAGCAATATAATCAATCCTTCTTATCACACCCTTCTGTCTTTGTATCAAAAGATTTTACAAAATAGCCCCACTTAGGCACAATTTTCCTTCCTAAAAGAGGGTGGCAAGCTGACAGCAATCCTCTTTAAAAATGCAACCTAATTCACATTTTCTGAAGAAACCAGCAATCTTTCCCTTCCAGTTTTGATCAGCGTACATTTCATTTGTTAGCATTAAGAGGCCAAATTATTGCCTTTAACACTGGACCCAGTTATTCCCCAAGTGCATTTTACTGAACTCCTCAGTTAACAACTTGTCATTTGAAAAACTCTGAAACAGCTTAGGGACCACCAACACAATAATCCTGGAGACTGAGCTCCCTCTTCTCATCTCCTCCCACCCTGGCCCCAAACCTTTCCCCAAGAGGTTGGCTTCTCCTGAGGGTTGCAAACAACATATTTGTTCCTGGAGGTCAAAATGAGAAAACTACAAAAAACCACTCAAAAACCTAAAAAAAAAAAAAAACACCAAAAACCCCTAACGTTCTTTTACTTTCCCCTTCTCAAAAGCCATGGAAATGGGCCACATCATAGGAGAAAAAGGATTTTTTTGGCACAAAGTAACAAATGCAATGTATTTTAAACACAAAACAACTGAGACTGAGCACGCACCAACTGAAGGAAGAGATAACATACTGCAGCAAACTAAACACCTACAAACAACCTGAAGACAAGAGATGCAATTACATGTCTCTGTTTTAAGCAGAAAAATGTCCCACTAACTATGCCCTCACTGCCCTCCTGCCTCCTCCTTGTGCCTTCATTTTCTCAGCCCTATACAAATTACCCTCTCACATTCCCTTGGAATACTTGCCCCTATGCTCTCTGAAATCTATGCTGCTGTTATTTTAAGCTAATACTTTAAGAAGAAAATTTAAGCCAGGCAACAGAACTACTGATATCCAATTGACAGAAACATCATCTGTCTGTGAACCAGTAAAGAAAACATCTTTACAGAAAAGTCTTACTTAGCCTTACTTCCAAACAATAACACAAAAGCAATCCTACGAGCTCTCATGAAGAGTGTTATCTTATAGATTTGTGACCTGTGGTTGACTGACCTTGATGTGTATTGAAGATGTAAGCCCCCAGTAAACCTCTCCCAAGCCTAGGACATTTATCACATTTTTACTGGATAACCAAGTAATAGAGCACTTCTCTCATTTGGGCATGTAATCCACCTGCTTATTTCAACGTGGTTTTGCTTTGACACTTTAACACACTGTCAAATATGGTCAAAACAAGTTCCCATGACCAAAACGCACCTAAAAATTATTAGAGACAGAAATTCCATGTGACTGCAAAAATTCTGCTTCTCTGGCAAAACAGAAAATTTGCAAAAAACCCATTGTTTCTACAATTAAAATGGTATCTCCTCAGCAGGCAAGGTCATCTTGAGTTCTTTCTGATACTCACAACACATTTAGTCCCTTAAATATTCCACATCTTATTAATCCCCCAAAATTCATATAATCTATCTCTTCAACTTGATCTTCCCCCCCCGCCCCCGCTTTTTTTTTAACTATACCATAGTTTAAATCTATACAAAATATCATAGAACCATTAAGGTCATAAAAGTCCACCAAGGTCATCAAGTCCAGCCTTTGACCAATCACCATCATGTCAACTAAACCATAGCACTAAGTGCCACATCCAGTCATTTCTTGCACGCTTCCAGCAATGGTGAGTTCATGACCTCCCCGAGCCGCCTGCTCCAATGATTAACAACCCTCTTTGTGAAGAAATTCTTCCTGATGTCCAACCTCAACCTCCCCTGGTGCAGCTTGAGGTAATTTCCTCCTGTTCTGTCGCTTGTTACCTGGGAGAAGATTAACCCTACCTCACTGCACCCTCCTTTCAGGGAGCCGTAGAGAATTATAAGGCCTCCCCTCAGAAAAGATATGCCAATATATGCCAATTCTTCCATAATTGCTACAGTTCTTAACATTTTTATGAGTTATGGAAATATTGTCTAAAATTTTGTTTCCATATATATATATATTTTTTAGGTATGATCTTTATGTGCATAGCAAAAAAAGGGAAACAATTTTGCTCTTTAACAGCTTTTTAAATGTCTATGAAAACCTTGGGCAGTATATTCAAGAAGGTATTTAAAACCTTTAAGAAGTCTTAGATCAGCCACAACAATGTTGAGCACGATCTACAAAGCAATAAATAAAAAACAAATAGCTACTATCCTTGTGTACAATCTCCATAATTTTAGTCCCAGCTCGATAAATCCTGATTGGCAACTTTTTTCTCATTTTCACAAAACACACAGGTTGCTTAGCAAAATGAGATAAAATAAAAATGTTAACCACATAGCAAGATTTTGAAACAGAAAATCAGCAAATCTCTATTTGCCTGAAGATAGTCATAGCACATTTCAAACTAACTACTGGAACAGGAAAACAATGTGTGGTAGAAAAACATACAGCATTGTCAATTAATGGGGAAAACTTTTTAAGTTTCATGAGAGAAAGCTATAGGGAATGCTTTCTCAGTAAACAGGTGTAGCAAGTAAACACTACTGAAGTTATTTGAAGCTACCTACACCAGTCTTTAACATAAATGCTGAAAAATAAAAAAATTCTCAGAGAATCTATTATCCTTCATTTAAGAAGAGCAAAGGAAATGATAGAAACAAATACACATGTTTTTTTCATGAAAGCTGGAAAAACTAACTTTATGATGCATTTCCAGTTACTGAGACATTTTTGTCCCCTCACAGTTGCACAGAGTATTCTGTTTTCTGTCTTAAAATCTTTTCTTTTGTTTTCAGAGCAAAATCACTGTATCTCAGGAAACACAGGACTGTAAATCCAGTTCTCCATGGGTACCTAAATATGCAGTTCAGGAAAAAGTTACATATCCAGTGACAGCTACGAAAAGTACAGACTATCCCCTTGCTCCCTTTACAGAGATAGTGTAACATATGGTTATCATGGGGCTTTTCTCATCAGCTCAGACTGAGAAAGAAAGATCCAGTTAGACTCAATTTGCATGTATAATATCAGAGCAGAGTGTCTACAGATCTGTAAGCCAAAAGAAAAAGTATTCACAACTTTAGGAAATTAAAACTTGGAGCTGCAGACAGCTTTAGCTGATCTCAAGTCCCATACAGCTACTAACTAATTCTCAGTAAGGCACACAGGGAATTAAACATTCAACTCTCATCATTATCAAAGATTGCAGCTACTCAGAGTCTTTATATGCTGAAAACCTACCCTGTAGTGTTTCTAATAGCATCCATTTTTGTACTGCAGGTGAAATGCTGATTACTTAATTTATCTCTTAGTCATTTGAAAAACTCCCACTGCATTTATTTAACTGCCCTGCTTTTCTTCATCTGTAGATGAAGGCCACTGAAAAAATTCTCAGGGATACAACAGGACCGTGGCACAACAAATGAGCATCGCAGTATGAATGCATTACAGGGCATCAGGGTGCAACATAAAAATCTTCTCAACAGTCCATTTACACACTGTGAACTAAATTCAGTCACTGTATTTGTATATGAAACTTCTACCTACCCCTGCAGGGCTAATACATGCATGTTCAACAGTACACTTCAACCTTTGATTGTCTCAGCATCCAGTTTGTAATTTCACCGATGCAAAAATAGACCATTCAAATATTTTAGAAACATTACATGAAGGAGAGGGGCAGAGAATTAATTCAGTACATCAAGTTTTAATAAGTGGCTTTCCTGAACAAGGGCCAGATCCTGCACATTCTCTGTTCCTGACTGAGAAAGCAATGTCAATTTGTAACCAGAGAAAAATAAAATCTAAGTCATGCATTTCTGGCTCTTGCCAACTATTTAGAGCTGCTTTCCTATTTCCTTACTAATGTCTAGAGATAAAGAGCATTTGTCAAGAATACATACTGATCACAGTTTCCAAAAATAATGAATAAGTTGACCAATAGAGAAAAATGAGAAGTGATGCTGGCAGCTGGATGTTGTCTCTTTCGATGCTGACTTACACTAAAGTAAAGAGAAAGGAATTCCTTATGCATGGAATGCAGTTCTTATTTCATTCTGCTTTATGAATACAGAAGTGCAGTGCCTGAGAAAAAAATATGCAAATTTAAACTCAGGAATTTTCCATAGTACTCATCAGTATATTACCTTAAGTTCCTCTCAGATAAGACTTTCAAGGAATTTACATAGTCTCTGGTCTTCCTTTCATTTTCTTGATTATAAACAGCTAAATTAAGTAACTTGTAGCTCTGGACATCCTTCTCAAAGGCAAATCTCTTTCTACAGAAAAACCTTTTTTATTTTTTTTTTAGGCATTTGCAACACAGTTCCCAACCAAAAATCTTACAGCTTACCTGAAACAAATGGTTTTACTAATAGAAGCTGTGGTACAACTCAGATACAGCTGAATTCCTTCTTTCCTCCCTTCCTAAAGAATTCAGTCAGCTTTTTCCACCTCCACCATCTGCACACACCTATTTGTCTTATAATTAAGTGGGAAAGATCTGCTTACCTATTAAACAGCTATTTTGTAGCCTGGAATGCAGCATAAGAGAGGTTGCTTGGCAGACTTCTGTCCTTCCTGTTCTCTGATGGCTAAAAAATAACTTCACCGGCATTGCTAAGCAGCATAGGAATCATGTAAAAAAAGATGTGATCAAATGAATACCTTTCAGGGACCATTTCCCACCAAATTTATTTTATAATTCATCTCTTCTCTTCTACCAGGACTTACACCACCCTGTAAGGTACAACTGTACTTCCAATGCACTGCTTAAATGTTAATAGAGTGAAATTGCTCCCATCCATATTTTAACAGGCTTAAGTACATCAGCTCCCTCACTCCTGTAATGAAACTCAAGAGAAGTCTACCAGAGAAATTCAACGAAGAAATTAACTCTGAACAAATTATATAGGGTTGGCTCAACTTTTTGGGTTGGAAGTGAGGTTTGGTTTTTTGAGGTCTTTTTTTTTTTTGGATGTGGATTTAAATACATTGTCATATTATGATACATTTCTTACTTTAGTTCCTAATAGTTAAATTCCTAACAGTACATTTTGAAAACCTGTATTTTTGAAAACTGCTTGTGCTCTGGGCCACAAGAAAGTTTTTCTCCCCCTCTAAAGCCACTGTTATATATATAATGTCTATTCTTTAGCTTCCAGTTGATTTAATTAGACTAGATTATTTCAGTCAAATAATGGTGTAATGCACGTGACATTTTGACACAAATAGTTCATGCTGGGCTTTCAGAGAGAAAATAATTGAGAGACTTGGGGATGTTGAGCACCCCATACGCTTACGTATATATTTATATAAATATGCAACATAAAACTCTGAGGCAGCCAAACTCAATCAAAACTTGGTCAAACACTTTTCAAACCCCTCAATACCATCAACCGCAAATAAGTATGAGCTCAACAGTAAAATCAAAAACAGGAAGAAGCTAATGCAAACAATGGGTATGAGAAAGTACTTGACGGAAGATTTACTGATTAAAACAAAACCAAAACCAAACCAAACTTGCGGTGAGGATAAAGCTTCTTAGTTTTGTCATCCCCAAAAGGAAACTAATCTGTAGTCTCCAAAAAACTCCAAACAAATAAGTCTACAGCCTGTTGCATCCAGAAGAGGGCAACAAAGCTGGTGAAAGGGCTGGAAGGAATGCCCTATGAGGAGTGGCTGAGTAGGTTTCTCTAGTTTGGAGAAAAAGAGGCTGATGGGAGACCTCATTCCTTCCTGGTGCTTCCTGAGGAGGGGACACGGAGAAGGAAATGCTGAGTTCTTCTCTATGGTACCCACTGACAGGACACAAGGGAAGAGTTCTAAGCTGTGCCTGGGAAAGTTTAGACTGGACATTAGGAAGCAGTTCTTTAGTGAGAGGGTGATCTGACACTGGAACAGGATCCCTAGAGAGGAGGTCGATGCCCCAAGCCTGTCAGTGTTCAAGAAGCATTTGGACAACATGGCCTTAACAACATGCTTCAAATTTTGTTCAGCCCTGAAATGAAAAGGCAGTTGGATTGGATGGTCATTTTATGTCCCCTCCAACTGAAATGTGCTACTCTGCTCTATAGATGCATTAGTCTAATAAGCAACTAAAGACAAGGATCTACGATTTTGCTAAGCAACATCATAACACTAGAGGTGAGCGTGGGCCAGGGAATTCTTTTTTGGATAAATATTACAGTTTTCTCAACCATCTTATTTCATCAGTTTGGTTAGATTCCTCGTGGTCCCTATTTTCTCGTGTGCTAAGCAAAAGATTCTCCTGACTCAGTGGGAATGGAATACAAAGAATTAGCTATCCACGTGGATGAGGGCCATTTGAGAAGTGTTTTTGAGCCACTGCTATTGCACTCAAGAAAAGACAACATAAGATGGATGTGTGCTACTTCTACCAGAAGAGTCACTTGACATTGCCAATTCTCTTGGATCTGACATTCTCTGCTGACAGTGTGTCAAATGTGGAGAAGTAGTTTTTGGGGAAACTTCAACTAAATAAATCAGGTGATTATGGTCTGTGAAACAAGTGATGAGCCACGAGCCTCAGAAATTCGCATTTGGAAGAAAGAAAATGATACAGACCTTCTGTTCAATTAAGATGGCATGTAACCAGAAAAAAATGGCAGTTAATAGTCACCTGGACAAAGCAATTCAGAACATGAAAAAGGGAGGAGTTAAGATTTTATAAAATCAGGTGGCTGTCCAAATAAGACAACAGTTGTCTCAACCTTCCTCTATGAGAGTTCAGTGTGTTTTAGACTCTGTATAGCACAAGGAAAAAATTAACATTTTTAATGTAAATTGTGCTGGCATAAAGCTCAGATCATCTATGTTCTTTGGGGCATACATAACTGTTGCTGAAGCTGATGAAGAATGTAAGAAAGAGATTAAAACAGTGGAATAAGCATGATAACAACAAAAAATGCTTCATACAGCCAAAGCAAGAAAATATAAAGGATGTGATTTTTAGACACAGTACTCAGCTGAATTACTTGCTCAGTTCTTTATAGAATTACTTCTTTATTCAGTATCAAAAATCAATTTCTCTCCGGGGTCCAAAGAATTCCTATAATATATATCATGAGGGACAAATGGTAAAGTATACATCTTAAAAAAAAATGTGTTAGGGTATTGGTTTTTATAGGCTGAGAAATATATTTTGAAATACTGAAAAAGTCCCTTGTAAGAAGAGCTTGGGTAATACATACAAGTACGGACAGAAATCATCAAAAGTATACCAAAGAAAGGATATGCTTGAAGAAAAAAGCCAACTTCAAGTAGTCTCATCCCATAAAATCAGAGAAGAAAAAATCATTACTTTCAAGCGTAATGTATTACTTTGGAATATTTTTCCATAAAGAGCTGTGGAATTCATTTTGCAGATGTTTTTCTCCTTACTCAGTTACTTTTTTCCACAGCAGGAAGGAATAACTTTTCACACAGAAGTCCGTATTGTGAACTTTGCTGCAAATGAAGGACTGACCAGGTGCATACATGTAAACAAACATGCCCTGTGCTGATGATTTTTAAATCCAAGTATTTCTTTCTAAAACAGAGACAAGTCTGAGCAATGAGCTCATTAGAGTTTTTGAGTCACTGAGAGATGTTTTGATGATGAGTACTTTGAAAATAGAGGGAGAACAAAATTTGCATTTACAGTGTTGTTTCCTCAAGACAAACACACTCTTCCACACACAAGTTGAATCACCTTAACTGTTGACGTCAGTTCGGCTACTCTAAAGTCACAGAGCTGAAAGGGGTAAAACAAGGAGCTTTTCTTGAGATTTTGACACGTTTTCACCTAGGATGTTTGGGTCAGACTTCAACAGGCACTTAGCTATCTAATTCCCATTACTTTCAAAGTGAGGAAAATATATAAACAACTTTCATAGTCTGGCCTTTTATGTATACCAAATAACCAGGGCTTTCTTGTTTTGTACTTTTTAAACAAGTTTTGCTTTTACACAAGTTTCACAGTCTATTTTCAAAACTTTTTCTTTTATCTTCAGTGAAAAATCTTTTAGATTTTGGCCTTTTTGCTCTAAGGTGTTTAAGGCAACACAGAATGCCTTTTTTCCCTCTTCAGCTGCAGAGGGCAAAGAAAAAATTAGAGATGTCAAAGGTTGTTTTATATATATGTTGATTAATGATAAATGAGAAATTATGAAGAATATGTATCACAGATTAGAAAAATATATTACAATTACAGATAAAATAAATAAACAGTAGGATACAGGAAGAGCAGGTGTCATACTGAAACATTTTCAATTTTGTATATAGTTCACTAATGGGCTACATATATCGTACTTAATAATTTTTCTTTCTAAAAGCAATAGCACATTTCTCAAGGCTATTTTTGAATTAGAGCTGAATATCATACAGGCAGAGGCACAGGAAGACTTCCAGGTGAAGCCTGGAACATCACAGACTTCAGTCTAAAAGACTTAGAACAATGATTTTTTTTCTCTTTATATTTATGAACTTCTCACTACTCAAGTTTTATTGATAAAAACATTTCCTCCTACATCAGCTAGTGATCCAGTACAGTATACTAAATATTCACCAATGACTCTGAAGATACTGTCCTTGTCTTCCTCTATGAGACTGACAATATTGAATCTCTCAAACACAGGAAAAAGCCTAATTTCCCAGCATCAGTGTTTCCCAGCTCCCAGGTTATTGCCATTATATTTGGATATTTTTTCTAGTTTTTATCTAAACAATGTTTTGTTATTTTAACAGATAACATTCATATACAACTTGAAAGGAAAAATATCTGCATGTATTAGAAAACATTCTATAAATATTGGAATAGCACACTTAGATGAAAATTCAAAGCCTGATTTGAACAGTTTCACTTATCTTTAATGATGTCTGTTACCTTCTGTTAACCATTAAAACTTAATTTTTTTTTTTTGCTCATTCTAACGCACAATATTTAGAAGATAAAATTTTGTGCTTGTCCATCATGGAAATGCTGTACTCTTTTAGGCATTACCCACCACCAAAACCCAAACCATTATAAACTACAAGTCTATTTTTTCTCAAAAAAATATTTCAAATATTTCTGAAAATGAAAAGTATGACAAAATCAGGACAACCTTCCTCAACACTCATTTTCCACATAACCTAATCCGTTCATAAATTTTCACTGAAACCAAATACATTCTAAGGAAAATGAACAAGAAATCACTTAACAAAACTGAAAGTAGAGAGGCTTATGGAAGCACACCAATTAATTTCTTGACATGAGCTAGAGTAAGAAAGCAGTAGTAGACACAGTCTACATAGGGTCTACGAGCTCCATTTACTGGACTTGATCCTGTTCTCCAGACATATTTTAATAATCTTTTATAGCTTTATTTTCCGGTATGGTTAAAGGGGCCACAACACAGCTTTACATGACCAGCCATGGGATCTTGAGCAGATTGTTGGCTTTCTTCTGATCTTAGCTCTACACAGTGAGATAGAGTTCTGATCCCTCCTTAGCAAATTATTAACTGGCAAAGAAATTTCAGATCAAAATTATAAGCATACTCTATTTGTCTATCTTCTTGTCTTATAAGTAATTTGCAGAGCTTAATAGACAGCCAAATGTCTTTAGTAGTAGATTAGAGTGTAAATGGGTTTGTCCCTATCTAGAGAAGTATGATATTATCTGCATGGTGTGCACAGAAACATCAATTAAAATCACAGAGAATACATATAACATGTCTGATTTCTTCAGCTTTTACATTTATCATACAACAGATGAACCATATCCATAGTTCAACTTACTGTATATAAAGGAATATACACTCAGCAGAAATATTTAGACATGTTCTGGCTGTAACATAACACATTTTCCCCCAATACACTTTTAGGTATTCATCAGTGTCCATTCCCCTCATGAACATTTACCTTAGCCTCATATCTGCCAACACAGCTTCAACACACACTTAACCCCATGAGCAGTATCCCAGACAAGATCCAGGAGTAAAAGCTAGGGAGACACCCTGCTTGCTTTGCCACTTCACTTGAAAACTTTTGACACACAGAAAACTCGCCTCAGAATGACTCCCCTATGTGAATCTCAGTTTCCTACATTAATTTTCCAATTTAATTACCTTTATTTCCCCAAGACAAATAATTTCCACTGTATAGAAATTTAGTCATACTTTAATCAAATCAATGAAGGATTAAAGAAATATATCTTTGCCAGTATGAATAAGTTGGAGTTTTATTAATGCATATTTCAAAGATCTGAAAGTTCTACTGTAGTCACTAGCCCATGTTGTCTCACACTGCAGCTGTAATTTCCAACTGCATAACCTAAGCTAATGATGGCTTTGAATGACTAAAAACAAATGGCTACAAGAATTCTTTAACTAATAAAACAAACAGTCATAAAATTAATTTAATTAGAACAAAGAAAAAAAAATTCCTTAAATGATCTAAAGTAATACTAATTTATTACTATTAGCATCTCTGTTATTCTAAGGAAATAAATTAATAATAAAAATCATGAGTGCTCCAAGTACCCTGCAAGTTTAAGCTGTCAGCATGTTTCACTATTTGTATTTGTTTGTTTTTATTTTGCAGTAATGATCTTGAATAAAATCTAAAACTTCAAGCTGTGCAAACTAACAGTATAATTTAATGGGTATTAATTTAGACAAGTAAAGCTTCTTCAGTTTAATTTTTAAAGTTGCATCTTGCTTTGTAACTGCTATAGGCTTAAGCAGAAGAAACACACCTTTTTTCTGTAGGACTGACCTGATAAAATAACAATAGATTTTGTTATATTAGTTTTTGCTTAAACTCTTTGCATTAATGCATACATAAATTAAACACAAAGGTAAGCAGAAAAGCAATGCACTGAAGAATGGCTTATATGGAGACGCCAGAGTGATGAGCAGGAACAGTTTGGAAGATTTCTTTTCAGAAGCTCATATTGTTTATATAATAAACCTGAGATCCTTATAGAATGATATCTTTCAAGACAAATAAGCTCATGATACATTTTAATGTTGAAAAGTATTTCATAATTTCAGATGAGGTGGCTGAGCCCTGTGGTTTTATCCTCTCTGTTGTTTGGGTAAACCACTGTGGAATTAATTGCTCCTTACAAACTTCATTCAAAAATCTTTGTATTACCTGTGACAAGTTCCTTGTTTCTTCCTACACACAGCAGCTTCTGCTTGGCTGTGCTGGGAGAGCAGGCAGCACAGTACAACCTTCACAAAGCTCCCATTTGAAAAACGCCTCGAGGAGGATGACTCACACTCCTGCTGTTCCTCCCCAGGATTTCCTCCAGTGAGACCAACAAAACCAAATTCAAGAGGGGTTTTGGAAGGAGAACTCATTCTCCACTGCACGGGAAGCCAGCACACTAAAAACTGCTAGACAGATGTTGATCCAAAGGGCAAGCAAACAAACACAGCAGCCAAGTGCCTGAATTGCGAACACTTGTGCCTAGGAAACAAACACCGTCTAAAATACATTTTCTTCAGTATGGGGAGGAGGAAGGGGGAAAGACACATACACAACAAAAAACAAAGAAAACAGAAAAAAAAAACCAAAAAAAACCAAACAAACAAACAAAAAAAAAAGCAAACCCTGAACATTAAATATATTTTCATAAGAGTTACAAGAAAACAAAACAGAATGTTTAAAACACTGAACATGGCAGGATTTTGTCCCTAAAATAAGAATGGAAAGAGTGCCACTTCATTTCTGAACTCATTTGTTACTCTCTTGCTTTCAGCTGTTTCTTCTCAGTAGCTGTTACAGTGCTGTTTTTTGGATTCGGAATGAAAATGTGTTCATATCACACCAATGTTTTGGGGTTTATGCTAAGCTGTATTTATCCTAAGTCAAGGACATTTCCTTTCTTTGTCTCATGCTCTGCCAGTGAGGAGGTATGCAAAAAAAAAACCTCCAAAAAACCAAGACCAAACCCAAAAAACTGTGAGGGACCATAGCTGGGATTGGTGACCCAAACTGCCCAACAGGGTGTTCCACACTGGAGAGCACCATGCCCTTTATATGAACTGGGGGTGTTACCTGGCAGAGAGGCCAATCTGGGTTGGAGAAGTGAGGTTTGGCACCAGTACAAAGGTGGTGAGAAATTGCATGGTTAATCACTTAAAAATAATTATCATTACCAATTATTATTTACCATTATTATTGTATTTTACTTTGTTTTCAATTATTAAACTGACCTTATCTCAACATACAAGTTTTACTTCAATTCTCCTCCCCATTCCACTGAGGTGGTGGGGGGAAGAAAGGGGGAGTTGAGTGAGCATCTGTGTGGTGTTTCATCTCCAGCTGGGTTTAAAACCATGACAGGCACTTATCACCATTTCACAAGAAATGATGATAGGCAGTCCTAGCCCCACTATACATTACTGCTATTGGCACATCACAGTGAGACTACATCAGCTCAGACATCTGATTTATCCTCCTTATCGTGCTCTTGATAACCTTGAAAAGTTTTATTAAGCTGTTAAGAGAAAAAAAATACTAGAGAAATAGGAATTTACAACAAAAATTTCCTGCAGGTTTACATTTAATTCCCACTTCTAACAGCTGCATTGTAAAAGTACCTGCTTTTTGTTTAAGTTACAGTGGATCATGTGAACATTTTACATACTCTGTATAAGTGTATTTCCCCATCTGAAATCTGCCTCCCTGAGGACAGAATGCCTTTGCATCAACAGCAAAATCCTTCCTTTGCTCTTTCTTATAGAAGTTCTCACTTAAACTAGTCTGAAATTTGGGTAATGACTGGCACAAACTCTGGCTCTGGCACTGTCACTTGGCTGTGAGCTCAAGCCTCGGACTCAGAATCTTTCTGTTTTCAGAAAATCTGCTGCTCTTTACTACAAGGAAACCATTTTCTCCGACTAATCTTAACAGAAATCACAGAAGCATTAAAAGCACCCAGCAGCATTAACCTAAGGAATGCATGGAGCTCTTTCACGAGTATAAGGTAGTGTCAACACTTCCGAGATGTAAAAATATGGAATTGTGCGAGCGCATCTACCTGTCCGTAACATCTGGCAAGTTGTTGCACTTATCCCCACTATAGGAAGTGTTGCAAGTAAAGGTCAGAAAGCCGGGGGACCGGACACTGTAAAAGAGGCAGTGAAATTAAAAGTTAGAAAATGAACAGAGTCGGAACGAGGAGAGTTTGGGTGATCAAACCAAGGTCAAGAGATGCCTTTGCCAGCTCCCTCACTCATGGCTTGCACAAGCCCTCTGTGGAGGTATGGCATGGGTTTCTCACCCTCCCTCAGGCAGATCTGTCAGTGTTCTGCAAGGCTGAATGGGCACGCTGTGTAGTACATTCAGTAGTCAATCACAAATTTCTCGTGAACCCATAAGGAGGAAATCTTGTGATTTCAGAAAATTAGCATTTCCAAGGGAAAACTTAATAATGCCTTAATAAAACTGATTCAACTGAAGAGAATGAATGGAAAAATCAGTGAACTGCAAGAAGCAATGAAACTGACTAGTTTCCATTCTGTCAACACAGCAAAGGTGACTGAATTACAATATACATCAGCAATATAGGGAAAATTACTCCTTGGTCAATATAGATTTTAGATATATTCACATAGGTACGTACACACAGCACACAGCTTATTTCCTTCTCTCTTACTCTGCATACACGTATTTTTCAGAGATAAACCTGAAGTTATTTTATACAGAAAGAGTTTCCAGACACTGTAAACTACTATGGAGAACTCACCTTACATAAAATATGGTTTCATGCTTCATGCAAATTTTCATGTCATGCCTTTCAACTCTGAGGCATGCATTTTCACGTTTTATCCTCTTGGAGATTTTAGTACTCACATGTCAGCCATGAATGCAGGAATCATGGAAGCAGGCTCTCATGAATAGGTCTTGTGAGCAGAAAAACTTCCTTGTGATTTGGGAGAGTCAAAGTTGTGGTCTTTCCTCCCAAAGTACTTTCTGCATATTTATCCATTAGTTATAAACTGCAAAATTAAACAGAATTAGATAGTGCACTAATCTAATCACTAAATCTACTCTACACAATCAGTCCAGTTCAAAAAAAAAAAAGGAAACAAGGATAAGAGTGGACATTCTCATAAACAAGTCTTCTTGACAATCAGACAAGTTAAATATATGAAACAAGGATAACATACATGGTATGTCACACAGGGAGGGATCTCATCAATGTGTACAAATATCTGAAGGCAGTGTGCCAAGGAGGCAGTCAGACACTTTTGATTGTTACCAAACGACAGGATGAGGCAATGGGCATGAAGTGAAATAGAAGAGGTTCCTTCTGAACATCAGGAAACTTTTTTTTTTTTTTGCTATGAGCATGAACGAGAACTGGCACATGTTGCCCAGAAAAGCTGTAGAGTCTCCATCTGTGCAGATACTCAAAGGCTGTAAGGAAGTGGTCCTGGGCAATGATCCCAGGGTGACCCTGCTTGAGAAGGGGGGTGGGATCAGATGACTTCTGGAGGTCCCTTGTAACCTCAGCCATTCTTGGATTCTGTATCAATCAAAAAGTCATTCATGCATGCATTTCATAGTATCAGAGGAACTGGCTTATAGATGAAAGCAAATGAAAGAAAGGTGACATTGAAGGAAGACTTTCCTCTGAAACACTACTGAATGCACAAACATACACATCTTTAATCAGCAATAAAATCCAACCGCTTGGACAATGTGACTTGGACAATTAGGTGGAGCATTTGCTGACAGCATGCATCAATCAAACGTTTTTAAATAGTTAATCAAACACTATATACAGCTGGCTATTAATTCTCAAAAGGTTTCTTAAATCATGTCTTATTACCCTGTTTATAGTCCTTCAAAAGTCAATGAGTGGTGAGTACTTAATTCACACAGCAGCATCACACAGAGACACCCTAATGCCTGATTACTGGGTTAGTTAAACCTGTAAAGTAGGCTCATGTGTCATTTACAGACCCTTCACGATGCCTGGTGTTTATTAGCACCTAACAACACTGGCCATCCTTGGTCTCCTGCATCAAAGTTTGAGAGAATATTTAATATCCATTTTTGCTATGAAGATGCTAAGGAGATGCATTGAAAGATGATTAAAAAATACACAAAATAATTTCCAAATATTTAAGGAGAAAAGCTCAGGGAAATTTTAAAAAGTAGGTAGATTTTTATGTTTTGGCAAATACAGGTGACAGGGAGGGTCATCAGGCAACACACTTTAAACATTCATGTTCCAAGTTTACACATTTTTTATATATACACATAGAAAAAATTTTATATATATAGTACGTAATATACTCAAACAAATGTTTATCTCTACAGTCAGTCTAAGAGTCAACTTGATATTTTTTAAATATAAATCTATAAAAATATTGTTTCTAAATACTATTTTTTGATATACTACTGTAATTATTTTTGTGCTGCCCTGCTGATAGATACTTGAGATTGCCCACACTGAAGCAGCACAGGTGGCTTGTGCTAAGATCAAGTAATCAACTTAGAAGACCTGCCCATAGAATATTTTTCTGAAATAACTATATATATAAAAAATATATAATTTCTAAAACTGTGATATATAAAATTTTTAATTATCTATAATTTTAGGTTATAATATGTTTTATTTACATCTGTAAATTTTGTAAATACGTATCAACAGTAATCCACTGGTACATTAAGCAAGAGAAATTCTCACTGTTTACCATCATATATTCAGTACCAGATGTACTCTGAACTCATAGCAGGGCTGACAAACCTCCTCTCAACATTAAAAAAACCCAAGGCTGTATAAATCAGAGTTTAACTGATTAACAGACCCAAATCTTCAGGGTAATTTGTATGACTTAGGGGTGCACAGCTGGAATTTACAATTTGTTCAAAGACGTACAAAAAGAGTTCATTGACAAACAGGAATTTAATCATTTATATTTGGGTTTGGGTATACAAATGATGAATTCCTCATTTTAGCCAGGAATGTGGGGGCAAATATTTTTTTTTCCAATAGACAACAAAGATTTGTTGAAACCTTATTATTTATTAAAGTTATTAAAATGATTAAAAATTTACTTAAAAACAGAAAAAATACATTTTTAGGTGAAACCTAGAATTTATTGTAAAAAAGACACTTAAATTACATTTGTAGTAAAACAGAAAGAACAACTTTTTGATTAAATGTGGAAAACCTGAATTCTACTCCAAAATAATTAACAGTCTGTTTATGATATATTGAATCTCTGTATGAGATAGTAAGATCATTTGGGTGTTCCATATTTCAGATGAGATCTCCAAATCTGTGGTTTTGTTCGGTTTTTTTGGGTGTGTTTTTAACCTCCAGTGGTGCCTCCTGCAAGAGCTGCTCCAGGGCTTCACTTTCCAGGTGGAAAGCTCTTTCTAAACCAGTTTGGATTTAAAGAAAAATAAATTACTCTATTTTATTTCTGTAAGCAAAAGCCCTCAACAAATAACAAAAAACCCAACCAACCAACCAAAATCAAAACCACAAAGAACCAAAAGAGCTGATGATCACTACTTCCTAACAATTTCTATTGCAAGGCTGATACCTCCACATCACCCTCAAATTTTACTGAAAATATTTTTCATTATTTTCCCTTTCCAAAATCATCATTATTACAGGTATCTCTAGGCCCTTCACCTTCTACAGCCAAGGCCTGACCAGCCCCAAACAGAGTACCATAACTTTTATACATTAATTTGATTAAAACATTTAAGAATGACTTCTCGCTTTCCTGGAACAGCAACATATCGCTCACTTGGACTGTAGTGCACTGTTATTTTTTCAGCAGCACTGTTGCATACCTAATTATTTCCCATTTTATCACTTGCATTTATCTTCATTGATCTTCATCGTAATTTTTTTTTTTTTTACCAAGGTCATTTTGAATTTCCAACATGGATTCCAAGCACTTGGCAGCCCTTGCCCTGGAACTGTCCCTTAAGTTTTATCTTTTCTATCACAGAAGGGACTGGAAAAACCAAACTAGGACTCAGCCCATAATGAACACCCTTCCAACTTCACAATGAACAACAAATAAACTTTCATTTAAGCATGTTTAATTCTTGGTGATTGACTTCTGAAATATTTAAAGGTCAGAGGAATAAACCTCTCTGAAATCAAACTGTATCGGAGCTGCTGCTTGTCACCTGCCCACGAAAAATGTACATCTATTTAACATGGCTTCTTCTTGAATACCCATGTTGGCTATATCTTAAATCCTTATTAATCCCCACATTAGATGGATACCAGAATGCTAAGATCCAGTTATTGAGAGATGCCTCTGACCAAATTAAGGTGCAAAAAAGGCCACATGCTGAAGTCAATAGTATGGATTTTATTTAACAATAAAATGTGAGGTAGAGAGATAGAAAGAAATACAAAAAGAGGAGAGAGAGAGAGAGACAGAGAGAGGTTAAGAAGTAGTTAGTCACCACATGTGGATCCACTAGCATCCTGCTGGTCCTTCTTCACTCTTCTCGGTGATGGGGGCTCCCAAAGTTGTTCAAAACTTTTCACTGTGCATACATATTTGCAAACAGAGAAAATAATGCACAGTGGCTACACAGTTCTCTTATTTAATTGGTTAAATGATCCCCTCTCTTCTAATGCTAATTAATGTGCAAGCTTAGTCTCTGCCTTCTTTTGAGTCAATGGTTTTCTTGAGCTGTGGTCAATGGTCATGATCTCCCCCTGCCAAAATTACCTTTTACCTAGTCCTAGCTGATTTCAGCAGAGTTGCTCAGTTGACTTTCCTTGTGGCCCATAAATTGTCCATTATCACTGGTACATTCTTATGCCCCAGACATGTTAACCTCCCCCTAGGCATGAGACAATGATAATACCACTTTTATTTTATCTCAAGTGCCTGACATCTCCTGGCAGAGTCCTTCTGTGTCCTAAACAGTGTTTGAGACAGTCACATGTCATTCTTGAATGTTTGTAAAAGCATTTATGTAAATTGCACATCTGTAGTCCACTTTTTATTGTGAATAATCAAACAAAAATTTTTGCAATCAAATATTTGGTTTCCTTTCACATTTTCAGCCTGTCTTTACTTTTCTTGATCTTTCCCTTTTAAGAGAATTTAAAGAAACCTATTTTTTTAATGTGTTTTGATTGAGAGGTCTGCATTTTATCCTATAAGTTTATGCTATTCCTTTACACTTTTGCAGCATAGGTAGACACCAAACCTCAAGACTGCATCCAGCTGGATCCAAGACAATTCAAATTAGCAACACCTTACTTCAAAACTCATATCTTCAAAAATCAATATCCATAGCACTGAGATAAGGTTTCTAAGTAGATAGCATCGATGAAAACTAGTCACATTAACTACACAATTCTGAAGGTTTGAAACAGTATGCAAATATAACGGACATCTAAATGCAAAACTATCAGATGTAGCCTTTAATGAATACATCCCTTAATGTTACACAATAATTTCAAAGTACGGTATGTTTAGGCTAGATAGTCTAATAAGATTTTATTTGTTCAACTGCCATAATTTAAATTTATGGAAAATTATCTCCAAAGCCAGCATCCATAAAAAAATTTAGCATACAAAAATTCTAGATAACCAGAATAAACCAGCAATTATTTAAGTAGTTTGACATCACTGTGTATAGGACTGTATAAGGTGTTTTTGTTTGTGTATTTCCTGAGCGGCAGAGAGTGGCATGGGGACCAAAGCCCAGCAGGGCTGAGCTGTGACTCACAGTAAATTTGATCGTTGCTTTCCCAGTCCCTTATCTTCAATAAACTGAAGTAAATTAAACTTCTTCTGTGAGGAAGGTGACAGTCAACCAGCTACGAACAAACACACTGATCCCAATTCTTTCACACAAAGAAAAACTTTTCTTACCCCCTTTAGTTCTCAGGCAAGATGCAGTCAGTACCTCAGCCTGACCTAGTGGCAGCACACAATTAACACCTTTGCTGTGGGAAATTAATTGCTTCCTTCTCTTCTTGATTCATATAAATAGAATATATTCTAAGATTTTTAGCCAAGAAAGAATTAGAAGAAAAAGGTGAATGGCAATGGAATGACTGCATAAAAAAATTGGCTCTCTCTTTATAAATGCCACATATACGAAAAATAAAGAATTATAACATCTGCATTTTCCTGATAATTTTTCCAAAAGTAAAACATGAAAAAGAAACACAAAGCTGCACTATTATCCAGG
Source organism: Ifrita kowaldi (assembly GCA_013398055.1). Classification (NCBI taxonomy): domain Eukaryota; kingdom Metazoa; phylum Chordata; class Aves; order Passeriformes; family Cinclosomatidae; genus Ifrita; species Ifrita kowaldi. Next base: position 124,218 of record VZRS01000895.1, read on the forward strand.
CTAAAACCTTTTTTTTAGTGACAAAGGTTTCAGAAGAGATATTCCACACAATTTTTCATCCCTAGTATGAACATTTCATTTGCTCTGACCATCACAATATCTGCATGCTTAATCCACTACTCAAAACAGCAGATTGGTTTCTGAAAGTCGAACACTAACGGCCTACAAAGTGAATGCATTCAAATCCCCTGCCACCAAGAATCAATAAACTGACCAATTTTGAAGCTGAGCTGTTTTATTACACAGTAATGAAATTTAGAATTTTTTCAACCAGCACATAGTGCTGAGACCTAACAAGCTGTTAAGGGCAAGGAGAGCATAAATTAGAATTCCAGCATTCATTCCTGTTGGACTTTTCAGTGTTGACACCCAGCGTGTCACTCAGCAAACTGAGAGGCTGCCTCTTCCTCCTCCCATGAAACAGGTCTGAAGGTGTCTTTCTGTTGCCTACGACAAAATATCAACAAATTCATTCTATCCCATGGCCCCAGAAAAATAATTAAGGTGTGCTTCCATTTGATGGAAGATAAACGTTTCTGTAGGAAGACATAGAAGACGGATGTCTAAAACTGCTTAAAATTTCAGAATGAAATCAACATCCCGTCTATGATGGGCATTCTGATGATGCTCTGAGAAACAGTAGGTTATTAGTACGATCTGGAAAATTTGTTTTCTGAAACTGTACCATTTACAGATCCATTCTTCTTGTATTTCTTCAATCACTCATTTTATCTTGGCATACAGCACTAGCGACTTACAGCTTTGTTTTGAAGTTCGGTGGCTACCTCCATGCACAGAATTACGTTAACACTTTCATTCAAGCCTCCATTTTCAGGTTTGTCATAGAGAAAAGGGAGAGAGCACTTAATGTTTCTGTCTCCCACAACACTCAAGCTTTTCCCAAATTTAGTTGCTGCTGCTTGCTGCATTTACTTTGTTTGCCTCATTAATTTCTGATATCTGCTGCATGGCTTATTGCACAATAACATATGCTCTCTGATATCCCACTTTCTCCTGCAACCTTTTCAAGTGCACTTAAAAAAAGAAAGCTATTTTGATTGTGGGTTACCTCTGGAAGAATTACATTACATTTGGCAGGAGTGTGAATACTCACTCAAGGCTCAATGTTATTTGTGCAACAGAGTGAAATTGAGTCTCACCAGATTTGATGGTGCATTTGTAAAGGTTAGGTGCATTTTGATCACTATATACGCCATATATATATATATGTATTAGTAGTATACTTCTCAATTGCTATTTTCACTTGTTCAAAGATTGCAGTGACTCTCTCAGCTATCCCACTGCTTTAATTGTTTCTGATGCTCTATACTTTCACATAACCACTTTCAGTCCTTTACATGGACAACTGTGCATTTTTGAGCTACTGTCTCAAAAAGACTTTCAAAAAACCATGGGAGGCCCAGAGAGTTTAACAACAATATGAAATGTTCTGAGAAACACACAGGTGTGCTATCACTTAGGAAGGCAAAAATGAGACTGAGACATCTGCTTGTGGGTTCAGCTGCCAAACCCCTAAACTGGAAGGGAGAATCTTCAATACCAGTAAATTTTATGCTTTGTCAGTGAAAAAGGGTTTTCTTATTTTCACGTCTTGAATAAATATATCATTAAATCACAATAATGTTTTGGTTTTTTTTTTATAAACAGATGCACACACAGACAAGGCTTCACTGTAAGCACTTGTCGGAAAACCGAACCTTTTATTTCAGTAACTTCAGTAACACACACAAAAGACCCTTGGTTTTCTACCATCATGGAATATAAAAGAGAGTTACATATACTTACTTTTGCCTGTGAGGGATTCTAGATAATAAACAGAGTTTACAGCCCCCCAACCTACAGAGAGTGCTCACCTCCCACGGTCAGTTTACAGTCTGTAAATAATTGCTCTGCTTCCAGAGCTTCTGCCCAAAATTTTATTCAGGGCTGAACACGTCTAAAATATTTGAATTTTATCTCAGGTTCATAATTTCAATGGTTTGCTATTGCTAGAAATGTTAAAATATTGCTCTTCTAAAAGATTAAATATATATTTTGTGCTAGACGTTAAAAAACCCCAAAACTCTCACCTAAGCAAAATCCCTCTGAAACAGAAGATGTTGAGGGTTTTTTAAGTACTGTTTTGCACAACATTAATATAGAAAAGGCAGTTGTGACTTTTTTCATCCTTTTTGACCATCAGAATAGTAAGAGACCATGGCCTTTCCCATGTTTCTTTCTCATGTGAACTAGGTTTTGAATTCTTAGAGAGCAGGTACAGAAAGCCTCACAGTACTGCCCTTACCTCTCTTTAGAAGCTCTAACTAAAACCAACAACAAACAAACTTCCTCCATAGCTAAGAATCACATTCAAACCTTAAAAACCTTCCTCAGGTAAAGTATTCTTTCCCTCTATGAGAGTGGAACCATGTCCATTCTCCCACAAAGTTCAAGGCTGTTTACCATAATATTCCAGATGAAAATGTTCCAAAGAAAATATGGTGAAACAAACTAGAATCTATTAAGGACAAGAAAAGATAACTACGTAGAATGTAAAAAGGGGATGGGATGTGTTTCATATTTTGCCATTTATAACCTTTGCTGTTTTGATATTTTAGTTGAACATTTTATGTGAGATGGTTCACACACCAAAATATTTTTCTGATTAAAGAAGATGGAAAAAATAGCTAGAAATGTCTCATAACATGAATTTTAAGTTAAAACAACTAAGCACTAACCTTGTATGCAATTAATTCCCCAAAGTTACTGTAAAATGTGTTCTGAGAGCATTCACCTTACAGCAACTGAAGGAACCAATGACAAAGCTTTTGACCCCTCCAACCCTCCAGGGCAGCCTTTTTTAGCAATCACATCTCCCCTCGCCTCCCTACAACACTTAAAATAAATCACAGGCTGGATCCCCATTCATGTCTATCTAAAAATCTAAACGGAAAGTCGGATTAGCTCTAAAACATATATGTATGTATATACACCACTAAAATACCATACAATCAAAGCAGTAATGATAGATGAAGGGCATTATTCAAGCAGTGTCACTATGTCCAAAAATTTAATGGTGGTTCTGGACATACTGCTGGGGCAATTCCCATCCATAGTATGGAATATATTTTCAGCCTTCTAAAAGACACTGCTTCACCATTTACATTCTCTGCTTCTGGAGTTTTAGTCAAAAGAATGAACACAGTATTTGAGGATACAGGTTTCTACTCAAGAACAACATCTTAAAATGTGGTTGTAAGGAGAGGTTTCACTGTAAAAATATTTCTTTTGTGGTAGAATCATATGTTCTCCATAAACCACAAAAACACAGAGGAAAAAAATCCTCAGTTAGTCCAGCATGAAGTAGTTTCTGCAAATCTTGTAAATTCTACCAACCTAAAATGCAACTTAAAACCCAATAAAATTGCAGCCAAAATACTTAGTTTGGTTTTTCATCTCATGTCATTCTTGTGTCATATAAATTCTAATTCAGGAATCCCTACTTTATTGAGAGTCAAAGCTGAAGAACTCCTTGTCTTTCCCAGAATAATGTCAGTCAGAAAAATCAGGACTGATCCATTATTTAAGCACATTTTTACAAAAATCAGCAGCAAACTGACCACCCTTTTCCAATTATTTTCTAAGCAAAACTGTCTGCTACAGTGATGTTTTACTGCAAAGCATAGGATGATAAAATAAAACAGCAACGACAAATCTTAAAAATGCCTAACTCATTAGAAAGTTCAACTTAAAAGTACTCAAAATAAGAAATAACAAAGAACTTTTTTATCTGCTATCACCTTTATCTCCCCCTTGTAAATATTTTACTTCACTCTGTTGCTATTCTTCCTCCGACCTACAGAGAAATACCTTTGTAGCCCAGCTAACATCACACCATAGATAGAGTAGCTATTCCATTAACTTCTTGCCATTGCTATCTCCATTATCTCAGGGAGCCTTCTCCCTGTGTACACACGATTCAGAGAAGGAAGCACGAGAAACAAGTTGGGAACTGTGAACAATGTACAGTCAAAAAGGCTTCAGAACCAGCAAACGAATGGCAGCTAAAGATGTTTGAAAATGGATAAGAGGTTTACAAAGGGCATAAGAATTACTTGTCCCCTGATGAAATGGGCCTAAATAAAGAAACAGTTTTTTCCCCATACTCCAGAGTTGTTTGCGGAAGCACTGGTACCGTATTTTTACCAGAAAGTAATTACATTAATTAATGGAATAATGACCTAAGAAAAGCCTTTATTAAATACAACATCTTGCATGAAAGCTGGCTCAAATCTTTACACTGCTTAATATAGAAAGCTAAGAATATTTTAGGGGAAAGATCATTCCATATTTGCTTTTTATCTCTATTATTTTCCTAATCATCCCTTCTAACCACTGCTAGAAACAAAATGGTGAGTTAGGAAGGCCTTATATCTCATCCAGTATGATCGTTCTTCCCAGTACAGCACACATGACTTTACTAAACAAGCAAGACACTACTTCTATTCTGGAAGTTCATAAGTTCCAAACCATTAATTCATTATCTGTATTTCTTCTGAGTTCACACAGACCCCACACTAGACCAATGTTAATTACTGGTATGAAAAAATATATGCAGCTTTGTCTGGGCTTTCTCCTTCCTTGTCATATTCAACTGTAAGACAAGCAAAATACTCAGCAATCAATTTACACCTAAAGAAAACCACTTATGATTTAGAAATGGTCTAAATTTAACATTTCTTATACTTTGAAGCAATGGACTTCTTAATTTTTTTTTTTACACTGAAAACTCATGAACATCAAATACCATATATATGAAGCAAATAATTCATTGCACTAAATAAAGCCTTAATTACATCATCAAAAATATCTATTATTAGTTCAGTTACTGCAATACATAGTCTCATACAGAACCCACCTTAACTGCCAAGCACAGAAAAAGCCTCAAGACTAATTAAGATAGCTCTGTAGAGAAACACTTAATAGTACCTACCAAGTTTTCCATTGGGTTTCTCTGGCTCATCCTATGATCTCCCAGGTCATAAGGCTGGTGCTGCCAGCCTTCTGCAGGTGTGGGTGGAAGAATCACCAAAACATCTGTCTGCTCTCAGCAGGCGACAGCAGATAAGACCTCCTGCTCAGTCTTGGGATCTGTTGGAGTTTATCCAAATATGACTTCTTAATACAGCCTGTTTTCTTTTCACTGATTTCCAGTTAAAGTCTGAAAAAAAAAGGTGGTCTGCAATATCCACTTTTGATGTAAAGCTTTATAATGAGCAGATTCCTTAATCTGACTTTCCATTCCTTGACTGCAAAATGGCATTAAAACACTGTGCCTTGGTTTAAGACAATATAAGAGGTTGACACTCTGAAAAAAGTTATCTCCCCATACAGTTTTAACCCTTTCCACCAATAAGGAGAAACAAATACGGGTAGACATAAGTGATATAAGTACATCTAAGCCTCTACCTGTGCTGCCTCAGCTCTCTCTCAGGTGACAGCGACAGGGAAAGGCAAAAGGCAAGAGAGAGGGGAAAAAAAAAACCCAAGCAAAAAACCCCACCATAAAACAGAGCCTCTGCCTTAGAGCAAAAACCACAAGGCAAAAGAGGGTCTGCTTGGTAAGTATCTGAGTTGTACTTGGGATGCACAGTCACGTCTCACACATGCATAAAGAAATCTCTGTGTAGTCTAGAAGTAAATATAAACTCAGGTGTCTGTGGGTTTATTTCCTACTTTTCAAGACATATCTTATAAACGCATTTCTCTACAGAAATAAAAACCATCAAGGTAAGCTGGTTAGTTTATCAAAGAGTCAAAGACTAAGACTGTAGAAACAGAAAGCCTCAGATAAACAGCACATGAATCTGCACTTTGTAATTCATATCCAAAATTTTGACTTAGATTCTGGATTATGCAGAGACTACAAATGCGATCTTTCCAGCATGCTCTGTGCACCTGCAGGCAAGAGTGATTTTCTGATTCTTTCTACCTGAAAAGAATATATGTGACAAGCTCTGAAAGAGTTCACAATTGTCTTTGAGAAGGTGGACATTAAAAAAAACCAAAAGGGTGTCAGACAGATCTCTGCACAGGATATCAACTGATGCATATATGAGGTGGGAAGCTGCAGATTCTTGGTTAAAAAAATATACATCGGCAAAATTATTTGTATCACTTTGTGCATAGCTACCGAAGCATTACTGAAGCTTCTCCACAGTGTACTTGCATTCTTTTCAGTCTTGCTGGGTTTATAACAGTGGTCAGAGAACCTTGAGAATTTAACTTCAGATAATAATCTCAACATTAAGGGGCTTATGAAAAATAGCACACCCTTTGCTACTCTCTTCACTGTGAGTTGTATCTTTCTTGTTTCCCCATCTGCTGTGATCACTGTTTCAATGCCCTCCTTCCCTCTGCACTATTCTCTACCAGAGCCAGCAGCAGCATTTCCCTAAAGAGCTGACAGTTCTCTGGTCTCCTCTCCTCTCTCACCCCCTTCCTTGCACCTCCTCCTCACCCCTGCAATTTACACAACTAGATGCATAACCCACTTCCGTCCCTGGTTTATTTTCCTTCCTCACAGGTCTCTAGTTTGAATTTTCAAGTATTCTGGCATCTAAGCAAGACAAATCCTTAAACATGTCAGATTAGCTTGCTTAGTTTATAAGACACTGAGTAGCTCGAGGGATTCCTAATGGCTAGGGAGACTTTTGTTGACAGGCTGTGTTTTCGATACCAAATCATGTCCACGATGGCCTTGAGTCAGCTTTATCTGATGCTTGTTTCATGAGGATACATAATATGAGTTGTTGAGCTTGACATCTGTTTTTATAATAGAAGATGATCACAGCCAGCACTTCTGTTGTCAGTCTCGGGGGAGAAAAAGGCTGAGTGCAGGAATGGAAAGTCAGGGAATGCTTTACAGGTGCAAATGTCCCTGAAGCAGTAAACACACACATTACTCATACTACATGATGCAGCACACTCCAGTGCCACCAAAAATTGCCAGCTTGGTCCCAGAAGCGATACGCAGCTATAAATACAGCAAACTGGATTTATTAACCCAGGCACAACATCTCCTTAACAAAGGTGTACTTCTTCAAAACCTAATCTGAACCCTAAGCTTGTGTATTTCCCCAGAAAGTGCACGCACACTTGCAGGTGTGAGTCACTGCAGGGAGTGTTGTCCTTATTGTGGGAGGACAGCTGCCTTTGGATATGCTTTGCTTACCCCCACAGCAGCCTGGAGCTCTGTCATCACCAGAACTCAATTCACCCAACACAAACAGTAATATCACCTTTTCCTGATGAGCTAAAACATGTGTTTCTTAATCCTTAACACACATAAAAGAAAAAAAAAGACATTATCCTAAATATTACCTACAAGTGGGTTGTTGAGATGTCCATTTGCTTGTGTAAGAATTTACTGTATCAGAACAAGGCTCTGCTAAGTTCACCACCACAGCTCCAATCATGTTAGGTGTAACATCAGGTGTTAGGAAGGAGTACAGGCCACACAAATACAGAGGGATGCTTCCCTTGCTAATGCTCCCACCTTCAATAATCTGCCCTTCCTGAACTTCTACACCTGCAGATTGCATCGGAACACTGGAGCTGACACCACCAATGTGGCTGCACATGTATCTGTAACATCACTCTTTTTAAAATTTGATTATATAAAAAGCCACAAGTGGCTACGTCGGTAGTTTATGTACATGAATTGAGCTGTGTATCAAGAATGGTAACTAGAAAACAACAACCAAAAAAAAAACATCCAGCGTAGCTCCTTAACTTTGAAACAGAACAAATCAAGAAACTGGCTATATCCCACAGGCTTCTCCCAATCCAGATCCCTTCAGTTCTGAAAGACTGCCCAGCAAAAGGGGGAACGGAATTAGTGTGCTGAAGAAGTGATGGTCTTGTCACTGGGCCAGAGTCAGTTAAACACGGGGGTGGGAGAAAGGTGTGCACAGCTGTCGGGATTTTTTTAAATACTTTTCCCCAGTTAGAGTTAACTGGAAGAAGACACATTATTCAAAACAGAAAATTTTAGATCTCTCCTGAGGAGAGAGTATGAATAGCTCACAGCTGCCTAAAACCTTCCTGTGATATGCATAAACTACATTTTTATTAGAACTGGATTATACTAGCTGCTATCCAGGAGGTTCAAATGCCTAACCACTGGAGACAATCAGAAGCACAGAAAGATCTCTGCATAATGAACATAAATATCCTTTCAAACAGAAAATTATAATCTACTCTGCTGTAATCAAGTCTATATTGTTGTATAAAGAATTTTAAGCAGAAGAGCAATAAAAAGGACAAGAAAAAAGAGGAAAAAAGAAATTTGAATGTTTCTTCATGATCATTTTGTTTTAATTTTTTTTCAATAAAGTAGTTATATATGATAATTTATTATTAGACAGTTTCATCTCATTAGTATGATTCTAGAACTAAAAAGGTTGTCTTTCATCTTCATATTTTAAATGAAAACTTCTTTCAGAAGTTTCAAAGTGGGATTTCAGCCTCTATTTTTGAGACTAACTAGTGCCTGCAATCATACAGTCACTGCTTCTTGCCAGCACTGTGGGAACTGCTTTAAACAAATTATAATTCTTTCAAACAAGGACAAGCCCAGTGACAAATTTCAGCCCAGGTAAAGACTTGGCTATCGAAGATGCCTCAAGCAGTTCTGTATTTCTTCTTCCATTACTTGCTCCCCTTTTTTGTCGTATAACAATTTAACTGGTGGTAGAATTTGTCAAGTGATGTTTCAACACTAGAGTAATATCACCATTTTGAATTTCATATGCCTGCTTTGCAGTGTTCAGAAAAGAGGATCATACAGGAAGTCTGGGACCAACCCAGAAAAGGCAGACAAAAATGACTTTATTGAAAAAATTTCAGTAAATTCACATCCTGAGTATTCTGAGGAATGGAAAACATATTCAGTTATATTAATACAGAACAGATGCCAACTTGGTTTCTTGGCAGCAAAATAATTTTAGAGGTGTTCTCTTTACTGGATCCAATGAGTAGGAATTACATAAAATTGAATAGGATGAACAAAAACATCAGCATTTGTCCCTGGAAAGAGTCCTGCTTCAGAAAGAAAGCGCTGATCGTTGCAACTGAATGCACTGTAAAATAGTCAGAAGAGCAGCTGGTGATTTTTATTACAAAGACTTGTCTACCATCACTCGAAGTATTTTCACACAAATCAATTGTTTATTGAATGATTATCTCATATTTACTATTTGGGCCTATGAAGAACACACCTCCAGTAAGTGCTGTTTAAGGAGCACAATTAAATTCACCTCTTTTTCCCAACATTTCTGAACAGCACCTCCAAAGTACGCAAAGAATTTGTACTACAGCACAGCCTTTTTAGGATAGATAGAGATAATTATGACCAAATGCAGAAGTGACTATTCAGGCAGTCGATAAAAGTAGCAGTGATCTCTTCCCACTTGTATTTCATACTAAAGTTGTGGAAAGTATCAAACCTTTCATTAAGGGATAAAAATTAGTCCAATGTAGAAGCCAGAAACCTAACAGTAATCTTCATTAAGGACTTATTTCTACAGAAAATGTAAAAATAAAGCCATTTTAGAAAAACAGTATGTTAAAAAAAAACCCAAATACAAACAAACAGAAAAAATGTAAGCCAAAACTGAAGTTCAAGTCAGGCTAGCAAGGCATGTAAGTCTAAGTCACATACTAAGTAAGCTGCATTGCAAACTCCTGAACAATCCTTAGTCATCTATCCACCCTGCAAGTGTGGCAGTATTTTCACTATCCTATTACTGACAAATCCAAAACCCAACTTAAAACAATGAGGTGTAACCCTATACAGTTTATGGATTTTAAGAACATGCTGGAAATGCTGCTTAGAGGAAACTTTGCAGAAAAAAACTGAGAGAGAGGGAGAGAGAGAAAATGAAAGAAATTTTGGCACAAAAGAAAAATGTCTTAATAGTGGGACCCAGTGGGCTCTGGATTACTTTCCCAAGATAAATTCTGAAACCCTCATCACTTGATTAGTTAAAATAAAGTACTGGGAAATATACATCATAAATATGCCAAGACAATCTTGCAGTGGATGAGATTGAACTGAATGGCATAATACATATTTTTCCAATTCTAATTTCCATGACTATGAAAATATTGCATTTAAAATGGAAATTAATGGCACATACAAAGTTTAATAATTTACTATCAGTTTTTATGTTGCCTAAACAACCCAGTATATCATTTTATTAATACATGCAGATCCTGCCAGAAACTAATCAACAGGGGGAGGGGAAAAATATTCTAAAAAAAAAAAGTCACTTAGTTCTTCAATAATTTAACAGCTATTTACAGTCATAAGACACAAGTACAGGGTAATAAGGAACAGCAGATTCTACAGCTTGTTAGAAAAGAACAAAACTCAACTTTGAGAAGGGGAGGAGGAGCAAAGATACATAGAATTGCTATAATATTAAAAAAAAAAAAACAGTCTTAGATGTCAGATGACAAACTCAAGCAACATTAATTGATTCATGTCTGATGTCCTTGAAATGGGGGCTTTGGCTATATAAATGCAATAGCACAGCGCATATGCTATCTACTTTACAGTCATCTAATCCACCTAGTGCTAATGTCCATATCACTGAGGGAGATTCCCTACAGACAACTTGGTATCTCACACAGACATTCAGGGAGGAAAAAAAGAAAGGAAAACTGAAAAAAGTAAGGAAGAGAACTCTCCTTTCTTGAACTGATACAGAAAAGAAGAAAAGCAAAGATGAATTTAGCACAGTCAGAAGCTAAAAGGTATCCTTTTAAGTTGCCTACTAATACTACTACCTGGAGACAAGAGGATGCAAGCACCACCTAGCTGCACCAACACCCTAAACATTAAAAAAAAAAAAGAAAAAAAAAAGAAAAAAAAAAGAAAAAAAAAAGAAAAAAAAAAGAAAAACAAAAGAAAAGCTAATGAGATAACAGCTGGGTACAACTACAAACTGCACAGCAGCTGGTACTAAATGCCCAGTATTTTTGGCATTAATACAAAAGAGAAAACCACTTCTTAAATAATATGCTAGTTCATTTACAGTATGTACCTGTGACAAGACTCAGTACGTTTTGAGCACTCATCACCCCTGTACCTACATAGATAAACACTTCAAACTTGCTCCACAGTAGATTCCTTGACAGAAAGGAGTTGAGCCCACTGCTTCATGTTTGCCTCTTAACCAGAAAACATTTTTCTTTAATCACTGTCTTAGACAATTATGTGCTGTGAAGACTCCAAAATGACCTAGTTTTAACCACTTCCCTTTCATCAATAAGGAGAGATGAATGCGAGAGGATATAAGTGAAAAAAATAACAGTTTATTAAAAAAACAAAACAGCAACAAACAAGATAACAGCAATATCCTCTAGATATGAAAGTGCTGAATCTTGGGGACTCCCCAGAAACAGAGACAACAAGATGGAGAAGAAGCCTCTCACCCAAGTTGGTGGCTGCAGTAGCAGACCACATGGCCCAGAGGACAATGTGGTGGAGAAGCCCTTCTTGGCTCAACCTTCTCCCTGAAACAAAAAAGTGTGAAGGTGGGAGCTTAGAAAGCTCTTCTGGTGGCAGATATGGGGTGCTGGCCTTGCCCAAGGCAGCTCCAGACCAGTGGTGTCAATTTCTCTGCTTCTTCTCGGCTGGCTGGACCCAGTTGGTGTTGGCTCTGCAGTTCCGTGTCACTGCTGCATCACTGGGAGGAAGAAATGGTCCCACCGAGCACTGGAAAACCCCCCAAAACAGACAAATAAACAAAACCAGCAAAAAGTGAGATGTTTGCTTCTTAAAGAAGTGACAAAGTCCAAAAGACTGGCTTAGTGTCATTCTCTGTCTCTGAGGCCTTCCTACAGCAGCCTTGCAGAAAGCACTGAATCTTTAATGCTGGCACATCATTTGCATTTAAACCAAAAATTGCCTTATAATTCAGTAGCCTTTCTGCATAAAGTTGTCCAGTGGGACAATTATGTAAAGGCATCCACTCTGTTTTGACACTTCTTTCTATAGAAAGAAGATACAAATATATAAAAAAGAAACCAAATATTTTAAAAAATCAGCAAGGAGCATTAACCAACATCAGCACTTGCATAATTTCACTCTAAAAACATAGCACTTCTTGACTGAGCACATTTCTGTCCTCATTCAGTACAGTGGGCAGAGTTTATCATCCCATGTTTCAAAGATAAATGCTGTCAATGAAGTGAAACAATTCCAGATTGTCAAATACCTATTTAGACAACATAAATTACACCTCCCTCCCTGCTGCTCATCAAGACAGCATTGTGCATTCTGGAAAGGATGCATGTGATGATATTTTGCACAAACCGAGCACATTCATGCTTCCTGCTTCACACCCCAGCAGTTTGATTAACTAAAGTTACTTCAGATGTCATACTTCAACCCTCAGTTCTTACATTCTGAAATGCCTTCTTTCAGGCTCTCCTTCTACCCTTTCTAACCTCACTTCCCTTTGCACATAGACACATGTTACTGTAGGGACTGGAGGGCAAGGACAAAAGCCCTAAGCAAGCATTGAATTAGCTCATTTTAAATTTAGAGTTGCATGGATACACCAAACTATATAAGACTCGGTCTGAGGGGCAACATTTTGTTCTGTCACAATGTACCATTTTCACTGTAGTGTATTTCCAAATGGCAGTTCTATCTCTGACCTGGTATCATACACTTATAATTAAAGGAAAATATTTCAAGAAGGATGCAGAATAGATATATATATTTTTTTTTTAAATAGTGAAATGGACCTATCTCGAGATGGGTGTTATTGTGGAAGGGAACACTTATCAAAGTATTTGACAGACAAAAACTTTTTTTTGTTTTTTTAAAGACAGGATTATACTTCAGTTAAGTGTATCCCATTGGAAGGCAGGGGATGTTCCAATAGTGCTCCCCCCCAAAAAGACAAGCTAGAGAATTTGAATGGTTAAATACAAATATACATAACTAACATACATAGACACCAACAGGAAACACTTTCTAATGCAAAGCTGATTTTTCTCCTCCAGACTTCTGTAGCCACTGAGTTGCCAGAACTGCAAATGGTTCCCAGAAAGCAAAATGCGAAGAAACCATCTGTCTCATTCAGAAAAGTTTTAAGTCTGCCATATTGTAGTTTTAAAACTGTTCCCACAGACAAAAGTAAGCTTAAAAACTGGCAATTGCAGTGTCACAGTTGTGGCAACATTCAAGTTGGGGGTGAAGTGGTGCTTCCATTGTTTTGTGATGCTGTCAGAAAATAACATTTGGACCAAAACTTCTTATGCTTGGTCTCCTTGCAGCTATTTGTATTTACAGATTTCTGTTTGTTTGAAGGAAAAGGGAGAATTTGGAACAGCAGAAAGGTAAAAAGGAAAAATAAAATGAAAACAGTAGGTTGCAAATGCAGCTTTTCTCCTTAGGGTTAATATTTCCAGAGTTTTTAAGTGTAGACGAGGTAAAATTCATTGCTGGTCACATTCTACCCTCATTGTTAATCCTACTATGCTTCTCTGGACAGAATTCAGACTTGTAATTTCAAAACTGGAAAGTGACTTCTGTTTTTAATGTGACATTTTGCTTTTACCTTATTTTGATGAGAAAACCCAAACTTTAGAAAGCATCACACTACTTACAAAAATTGATCATAATTTAGCATCACAATTTTTTATGTAATTTTAGAAATTATGCATCAGTGCAAATCTATGACTAGAAGTAATGAATCCTCAGCTTCCAATCACACGAATTTTATTTCTCTTCACTTAATTTCTTCAGTCAACCTGCTTGTGAGAGACGGGAAGGATTGCTGGCTCGAAACATTTCATGTGTGTGTTTAGGGGAAGGAGCAGGTCGAATCTTGCTCTGGTGAGGCAGTGCACCTCCCATCCTCTCTGGGCCTGTATCCCAGCCCTGCAGTGGCTGCCAATCCCTGGCATGGCAGAGTCAACGCTCCACACCCACCCCATAGCCCCGAACCCAGCTCCTGAGTGGCCAAATGACCAGAAGTCCCACCTGGGGAAGGGCCCAGGAAGGTCAAGGGGTATTTAAGGCTGAACATGAGGCAAGAACATGTCTTGACCCTACCTCCTCTTGGAATTTCTATCAGCTGAACACCACTGGAACCAGGAGTGGTAGCTATGTTTGCTCTTTTCTATGTCTTTTCTGTCCTTTTTTTCTTTCTCATTTTTCTAATTCCCTCTTCTTGGAATTTTTGAGTAACTTAAAATCGAACGGGCTTAGAGTTTGCAGAGTTGAATGGGCTGAATTAATGCTTTGAGAAGTGTTTTATGTTGACTGAATACTGCTCTAAACCTTTTGCCAAAGTTCTCTGATTTTCTGGGGTTGCCATTAAAGTTGTTTTGACCTCTTGAGAATATCTTGTCAGTATTTCTCCCATGTGTCTAACTCAGAGTATGCAAGAAACCGTAAATCCCTTTTAAAAGTGTCGTCGAGTGAGTTTTTTGGGGCCTTACACTGCTAAACCTATTGACAAGTTAAAATGGCAAGGTAAACTACTTACTTGACATATAAGGGTAATATTAATAGTTTACAATTGCACAGGTATATGGTAATCTCCATGATTTCTAAATATCACCACAGTGCAATTCCTCTGTACTTTCCATGAAGTCCACTGATTCAGGCGCTCCTGAACAGCAATATATGTTACCATGCATACTTTTCAACACAAGCAAGACAGAGCAGTCTCTCCAATAAAATAGCTACAGCAACAGGCAAAAACTCAGCATCCTACTGATACAGGAATGTTCATACTCTATTAAGTGTTTAATACTTAATTTTTGGCTTGTTTGTACCATTGTGCCTTAAGTTAAGGCAACCAGCAGAGTTATTCTGTAAATGATCTTGTAAATATAGCTCTTTATTTTTTTTAATATTTATGTATTCATGTGGTGTAATTGTAAAATAAAGTCCTTCGCTGTGGTGAATACACTCTGGGGGATGAAGGTAGTAGTGGGAAATTTAACTGTGAATTTCTTGACTTGTGTAAAATAAAATATCAATTTATACTTAATTCTGTAATTGTTTTAATTGAGAAAGACAAATTACTGAGGGAGAAAGTGCCTTTTAGCACACAATAAAAACAACAGATTTAAGTACTTTATTTTGAAATTATGTCTCTGCTGGTTTTCATTGCGATTTCCACCTAGGGAGACTACTGACGTTTTCAACCTGCTTTTTGAAAACTGAAGAAGTTTTCATCAGTTATACCACAAAACTTGAGGAACTTTCATGGCTCTCTAATTTAAGTCAAGTTATACGTTTGCAAGAAGGTGAGAAATTCAAAAGAAACTACTGCTGATATTTTTAAGCATAAGTAACATCTGCTTGGTGCTTCATTGCTATTTCATTTAGCCTCTGGTAACTCACCGAGCAAGCTATTACGGAAAAGCAAACTATTAGAAAAAGAGAGGTGGCACAATTATGTGAACAAGCACTTTAAAAATCTTGTCATGTAATTTGATCTCCCATTTGTCTTTTCTTCAGTGGAGAGAAAGGAACAAGAGAAAAACCTTGCCTGAAAACTGGCACTCAGTTTTAACAGCTAAAACTATATCCTTGGCAATAATTAATATTATAATGCAGGGTTACTTTCAATGTACTTTCATTTATGTATAGACTTAGTCCATGCACTTTCTCCCCTATTCCCTCTAATGATGTTTCCACTGTGAACAAGTCCTCAACTGGAAAAGCACCTATCCTAACGGAAAAATAGGGAAAAAAAGCATAACATCATTTTGAGAAATGAGGAATTACCCATCCCATAAGTTTATGAAGACCACAAAGAAACATGCTACTAAATGCCTAGGAAACAAGGATTAATACTAATATAGTCTTTGCCAGCATCTTCAAAATTACTTTCTATCATGGATTATTTGGACTTTTGAATAACACCACAATTTTTACATGGAAGAAGAAGAACAAAACAAAACAAACAAACATAAACCACCCCAAAAAACCAACACTAAGTTAAATATGCATAAGAGCCATTTCAGTCAAGAGCTGCATCACAGGAATATGCAAACAGAAAATAAAATCTTGAGGAAGACATTTGAGAGTCAAAAAACCCCAATTGCTAATTTCTGACAACTTAAAATATGTCATGACATGCTAATTAGTGATGCCAAAAGCAGATGGATGAAGCTGTGACAAGCTAGCGTCACAGCCCTCACTTCATGGCATGGGCAAGTAGCCACTCATAAAACGTGCCCATTGCTCTTCCCTACATCTACCAACTTTTCATCCCTTCCCTGTAAGGCACCTTCAAAGACGAGTGCAAGCTCTTGATGACATTTATATGGAAAAAGACATTGTTTTTAACAGGAAAGTTTGTCCATAAAGAAAGATGGGCTGCCTACCTGGAAGAGGTGGCAAAGCAGACTACAAAATCCTATGTCTTTTTAAAATAAAAGTATTTTACTATTAAATACAAGCGCTTAATGTTTTAAAATAGTGACAAGTACCTTGTTGCACTTCACTGTGTGTCACAATTGATCTTGTATCTTAAGGTGATCACTTTGCATGAAAATTTTATGAAGAGACTAAAAGGGAGACCGGCTTTTAGAGAGGTTCTTTTACATTGGCTTGGGTTGTTTCCTTCCTTTAAATATGTTTTGGCTTTTATTTAACAGAGCCTACTATACTTCTGAAATATGACAATCACTGTGCAGGGCAATAGTGTGTAGCTGGCAACACTGAAAAGACACCTTAAAGCATACTAATAGAGAAAAGAACATTTCTCAACCAAAAATAAATAACTTTAAAAAACAATGAAGAAAAGGATGGCTCGATAATGGGATAATGATGTACGCTACATCAAATCTGTTAATTGAAGGCTTGCCATGACCACTGAACAGCATTCATTGGAAATATATTCAGACATTCAGACTGCTAAAAGTAGAAAATGATCAAGAGGAAAGAAAATTGTAAAGGAATTAAAATCAGTAGACTTTACATACTGAAATATAATGGTAGTGCTCACAGACTGGAATGGCAGGCTAATTTTGCAAATTAGACTGCTTAGTTAATTGTGCACTTCAATGTGCCAAGCATTTTTGAATAATAGTAAAAATGATCACAAGTTTGATAGGGAATAAAAATCATCTAAGAACTAGACTAAGTTAAAGGCAGACATACACATGACAAAGACGACAGAAGACATCTATCAAACACAGACCTGTATCATCCATATTGCAAGTCATCTGTGGTTCAAATCTGACCTCAGGTTTAAAAATAAAAATAATTTTACTTTTAAGTGCTTTTATATCACATGATAGAATCTCACCTGTAAAAAATGAAAAGCAGCAAACACAGTTATGACACTGAATAATGAGAAAACATCAATTTGGAAAAAAAATTATAGATATATATGTATATACACACATATATATAACATGTAGCATCCAGTATTGTAAAATTTAAACCATATGTATACCTTTCCTTGAATTTGATTTGGGTTACTTGTAAACGTAGCCTTCACACTGAGATACAAACATGGTTTTAAAGCATACTGAGATACAAACATGGTTTTAAAGCATACTGCAAAATTTACTATCTTTGTTTTGGGACAAGTTGCCAGAGACAGAAAATATTTTAATTCTTAGTGGTTAGTATTTGGAAATGCTACAAAGAAAGATAATTATATATTTAAAAGATGTTATTAAAGAATAACATATGCACCAAACCCACAGATTTTAAGCATTTTTTAAGTTTCTTACATTTAAACAACCTGGCACATTTAAACAACCCTGGCATCTGCTCATTACTACAGAGAATGAAAGGCTGATTTTCTGCAATGCCCTGTAGTACATAGAAAACTGTATTTCAGAACAAAGAATGGAGAAGAGCAAAATTCTGAAAAAAACAGCATTTCAAGAAATGATGTGGCTGTGACCGCTTGGGAACCTTCAATATGGATAAACTAATCAGATTTGGACGTAGCAAAATCAAAAAGGATTCCTCATGAATGCTGAAAATCTGCTTATAATTAACCAGGCAGGAAAATAGCCACTCTGTAAGTGACAGGCTCGATATGCCTGTCCATGTATGGCAGAAGACATGCAAAAGATGTGATATTAGCAAACTGCTCTAAATAAACCAATTCAAAATTTCAGACCACCACTGGAAGGTGGTTCCAGTGAAACTGAAAAAGAATAATATTAAAAGAAAGAGCTTATCAACATGAATGCAAATAGCTTTTGGAAATCGTTTTCACAAGGTACAACTGAGGTCAAGAGCTTAAAAGGATTAAGAATATTAATGCAAATGCATAGAGATAATGAAGGAATGCAGAATTACAACAGCAACTTAATTCATTTATTTCATGCCAGGAATTTTTCATCTTCTAAAACTACAATAGTAAAATTACTACATGTATTGGAAAGCAAACATTTTTCTTTTCCTGTGTTGAAGCAATGCACCAAGAAAAAAAAAATGCTGAGAGTAAGCTTTTCAATAAAAGGAACAAGATATGAACTGAACAAGGAATAAAAGAAATACATCACATGCCTATGAACTGCTAAGATTTCCAGATAGATTCTAACGCAGAGATTCCTGGACAGGAAGAGACTGATGCAGAGATTCCTGAACCTGATGTCTGTAATGCATGAGATCAGATTGAATTAAAGATTGAATAAACCAGGGAGTCCCTCTCTGTCTTTAAAACCTATCAAAATAATTAATTCTAGGGCTTTATAGATGCATATTGGAGGGAGACATCAAGGATTTTGCGTTCCCTGCTCTGGCAACATATGGCATACATGTGACAGGGAACTAACCAGAAGTTTTCTCCCAATATTCATGGGCATGAGGAATTTACAGTAGGACTAAGTATTGGATATGATTCTGTCCTGGTCTAGCAAAAGGATGTTTCAGGGTAGGGATGACAAGATGATCTAGGCAGTATTAAAATCATCCCAGGAACCCAAGCTATGACCGAATTGCCAGTTCATGTCCTCTCAAGAACTACTGAGTTTGTTCCCCTCATTCTGCTGACTTCTAATAGTTACAGCCAGCAGTCTAGGTTGGAGTTGGAAAGTACTGAGAGAATGACCTCAGTATCGGTTAACAATCTGCTGTTAAAACACATTATATTTTATGCTGATTATTATAGAGTCATTTCCAAACTGGATATCTACACTAGGCTCTGAAGGTCAAGTTTTTCAAAGGTGAAGATTTTCAAAAGCACCTTAATGGTTTCAAAGCACATGCACACTTTTAGGCACCTAAATAAAATAATTTAGCTTTCATACTAGAAAAGAAAAAGTACATCATTGCGCTCCAGAAAATGCATGCTAGTGCATAGGAAAACAAAACAAACTAGGAAAATTACCACAGAGCACAAGATTGTGCTATTTTTGTATTTTATTCAAGCTAATTACTCATGAAATCAAAACCTATCTGCAACCTACTATAGGTTAAGGCTTGGGGTGTGCTGAAGCTGGCTTGGTGGGGGGGCGGGGAAGAATAAGTTTCAGAATGTTTCTTTTTTAGTCTGAAGCTTAGTTTTGGTTTTAGGTTACCTGAGGTATTTGAAGAACACAGTTTAAGATATCTGAGATCAGTAAGACATTAAATTGCACATAAATTAAGTGCATACAGTCCTTGCATTCCCTAGTAAAAACAGTTCAACAGCAAACTAGAATAACCTGACATGATTACTGTTTGTGTAACTCGCTACATTCAGAATGGAAATACTTTGGGGAAGAAAAAGGCTTACATAAAGTACTTATATAATTAATCTAGCATCCATTAAAGACAAGTTCCCCACAGTGCACTATTCATTAGCATGTTGTCTAGCCTTGATCCTACATATATCAACTGCTCAGTTCCCAAGAATTTTCCCTATAGGGATCTTTCAGACTAACTATGAAACCATTACAAAGGTTTACTTCATCACATAAGGCAGTTTCAAGTAATTGTTGTATACATTCTGATATACAGTCTGATTACATTCCTTCAGTTTCCTGACTCTCCTTATTCCCTGTGATTATTACCCATCAGAAATCACTTTACAAATCTATGAGTGAGGGCAGGAGGGGGCAGTCTGTGAATTTTTCGCATTCTTAAATCTACATTTAAACTTACATTTAGAGGGTGGAAAATCCAGATAAATTAGCCTAGAAGGCCATCTATTGTGTTTCTTGGATATAACTGTGACTCTTCAGGGACTTCCAGAACTGAAAAAAATATAATCTTAACTAGATGGGTGGGATAAGTACAGAGGCACTTTGAATTCCTGTCATAAACTCAGTTTAAACTGGTATCTCACAGGAGAGCTTTCCTTGGAAGTTTTTCTTGTTTGTTTGTGACCGTAGCAATTACCAGTGTTTTCAGGAAGATACTCATTGAATGGAAAATACTAATAAAAATACTCATTTTTTAAAAATAGATCTTACTATAAAGGGTAGGGCTATATTCTCAAATAGACATTTCCCAGGCTGTAAGGTAAATGAAACAACCATTTGTCCATCTCTACCCATGCAAAACCACTATCTACTATTAAAAGCTTAAACCAATTAAACCCACAAATACAGCATAGGGGTCTCAACCAAATAAAAGCTACAGAAAACAGCAGAAGGCAGCATGAACTGCAGCCAGTGCTGATCAGTTAAGGATTTTTCTGCCTAACAATATGCAGGCTCCTTAGCAGTGCACCACGTAGAAATCTTTCTTGGTTTGCTGCAGAGAACCATAAGGAACTGGTACACTACCCTGACCTAACGTCAGCTAATACTGAGCAAACCCATTTCCATCCTTTAACACCTGCTGATAAAATCTGATACTGTCATATATAAGGCAGCAGATGTGTCTCATCTGAGAGGTGATGAGAGCTGAGGTATTCATCAGAAAAGACTGAGCTCTTGGTGAGACCTCCAACAAGCAAATGTTGATGGGAAAATGTGTGTTCATTACTGGCTCGCTCATTTCTGAAGGACTAAAAGGAACAGCACTTACTGGTGATTCTTAACATTCTCAGGCAGTCACCAAGTGGACTGATCAGAAACATTTTAAGTACCACAAATCCCTGCTTCAAAAAAAGGCACATTTTGCTGATGTTGCCCTCTCTAGCACATACTACTGAACTAAAACCACCATGTAACCAAAAACCTACTCATTACAATAATACCAGGCACAGGCTTTCTCTTTTGGTGTGGAAGAAAAGAAATAATAGATGATCATATAGAGTGATGCACAAATGAAAGCTACCTGCATAATATAGGGATAAATGAAATACAAAATTTAATCTTCCTACTATTTTAATGCCTCTCCTCCAGTATCTCTCAAAATTACAAATATTCCCCCTCAGAAATATCAACTGTATTAATGGATGAACCATCTTTTATGAGATTGCTATAGTGAAAGTACAGAGCATGGCACAGGCACTGGCTCTGGAGCTTCCCACAGCTCCTGCAAAACAAATTTTAATATTAAAAATTTAATCTTTTGAATAAATAGCTTTTTTATATAGGAAATATCATGTAATCTGACAAACAACAAGAAAGGAAAAAGGGTAATCTATGTCTTTCTTTAAAAAACAAATTAAAGGATTATACATCCTGAGTCTAATTTATTTTCTAATGTAAGAAAAAAATCCCATTTGAAAAATGTTGGTCAGTCAAGGGAAGCCTCTCAAGGACACACTGATTTCAAAAAAATTTCCACCCAGAAAGATTTACTTTGATTTACTGGTCAAAGGCAACTGGAGAGGGGCAAGGAATGGGTGTCTCCTCTCTGAATGGAAAGACTGGCAAACCCAGATGATGAAAGGCTAAGAGGGAAGATTTTCTGTCCAATTTACTAGTATACATATTGGCCTTTGAGGTAAATTTACAGATGGGCAATATTTTTTTTCACTTGAAATTACCAGTCATGCAATAATATTTAAGTATTTCAATTAAGAGTCATAAAGAAAATGCACTGGTGTTGCAGAGTAAACAGAGTCCTTGTATGGCAAATAAAAAAGAAGTGCAGAGGAGTCGCAAGATCTGGAGTAGAGAGATTTGCTCTACTTTGCTTATCAATACAATTCAAGTAACAAGAGTCTGACAACTTGTCTGTCCTCAAACTAAAAATACAAATAATAATAATAATATCGGTAAAAACTAAGTCAGACACAGTTAGAAAGTGAGGACTGCATGTATGGCGGAAATTAGTGTGCATCACAAACCTAGACAGAAGGTAGAACGCTGATCTTCTTTTCCAACTAAGAATACGCTACTCTATGCCCCGAAGCACTGAAAATCAAGATTGGAAGAACTCGTCAGCTCTCAGCTTAGCTGTGTTTCCCCTGATCTGATTGCCTTCTTGTCTAACACAGCAGAGAGCTTCCAGCTATTGCCAGCCTTAAGTGCTGTTCATGAACTCTTCTTTCCCTTCCCTCCAAGACTTCTCTCTCACACATGCTTTCTCACTCTGATGAGCTGAAGCCTGGGAATGGCGCTATAAAAAGCTTTGTGAGTTTTGTTCCTGTCTCCCATCACCCTGCACCTCCTCAACACATTTGCCAAAGTTAATCACAGTGTTGAGCAAGCAAAAGTAGTTTATTCTTCAACAAGACCACACAGGATCTTACACAATCATGCCCTCACTTCTCAGACTAAAATTAAGATGCAAGAAGTACAGTAAGAATGCACTTTTCAAGAGCAGGTTATAGAAAAATCTGTCCATCCAAATATTGTGGGAACCCAAACAAGGTTCCTACAATAACCTTTGGGGTTTGCAATACTGAAAATTCAGCTTTATTTTCAGATTTGCTTGACCAAGGTTCTGTTACCCTCCCAATCAAAAGTGCTAGACTTAATTTATGTTCTTGATGCTCTAAAACCAGAAAGTAAGTTCTGTCAAATGAAAGGTGACATATTCAAGATTTTTACTTGAAACTATATATTGGGATTGAGAAATATGTCTGTGTATACAGTTTTTTCTTTTAATTTTTTTTCTAGTATATATTTAGTAACAAAATAGTCTTCATGTCTATCCCATCCATGCTTCCTCCTTGCTAGTTTAAAGCAGAAATAGGTAGCGAACTTGAAAAAACACAGCAGAACAACATTTACTCGGATAATAACTTTCTGCTAAGGTAATTTACATTAACCCTAAATGGCTAAGTAGCTTACGTCAGTCTCCTGAAGAGCTATGCTGCCATCTTTTGGTGTTGAAAATACACTTCAGCTGTTTAAGAGCTTTGGAAAGCTAATGTTCTATTTAAAACCAACTTTCCTGCGTTTATGTAGCATTCAAGGCTGTAACTCTCTTCCCTTTTCTCGTTGTGGCTAAGTACATAAGTAATTTGGATAGAATCATCTGTACAATATATCAACAATGAAAGTGTCACAACATTTAACACTCGCATGAAGATTGTCTCGCCCAGCTCGTCTACATTTACATGCGTACAGTCAAGGCATATCTTTTTCTTAGAGATGTGATCATGTCCAGATACATTCAGTACTAAGGTGCAACGAAAAGGTCATTGTGAAACAGGTGAATAATCACAGCAATCAGTCAAACAAATATATGCACATAAGAACAAGCATTTAATAAAAATGAGGCATCAACATAAGTTATTTCAGCAGTTGTTAACCGCTCACCAAGGAAAGAATGCAGCCAGGGAGCTCCTATCTAATTTACCTTTTCATGATAACCCTGCAGTGCCTGTGCATCCATCAATACTTATAAATTCTGCGGATTTCAGTAAATTCAGTAAATTCCTGATACTGGCTGCCATATTCTTCATGCTAACAATTATCTGATGGATAAAGATTCAGTGAGTTATTTGAAAATAGTAACCGCTTAAAAAAAAAAAAAAAAAAAAAAAAACCAAAAAAAGGAAATGAAGGTTGTTATTTCTTTTATTGGTAGAGCAACTACCATGTCTTGGTATTGCTACTACATTTTCCCATGTCTTGCCTTGGTCTGTTTTTGGGTGTT
Organism: Ifrita kowaldi; assembly: GCA_013398055.1. Lineage (NCBI taxonomy): Eukaryota > Metazoa > Chordata > Aves > Passeriformes > Cinclosomatidae > Ifrita > Ifrita kowaldi. The sequence continues at coordinate 148,216 of VZRS01000895.1, forward strand.
TTTTTTAAATCAGACCAGATGCACTTGGAGGTAGCAAGACCAGCAGCTGGCAGCAGGGATCCCAGAATACTTAGGAAACATGGAAGCTACATGCTCAGTTCTTTTCTTTCCTAGAACCAATGTGTTCTTAAAATCTAATTTTAGGACACAAAATAAACATTATGCATTATTCCTGAGCAACTAAGATGCCTGATTACTTGCAGTCACCTTTGCTAAAGAAAACACTGGAAAATATTTCCAACTTAATAGATTTTTGTTTTGGCTTTAGTCATGTCATTTGTTGGGACTGCAACCACTATACATCATTTGAGATAATTAGAATTTGAATTCCAAACTTGACTTTGCAAGGTTGTGTCATTCTATTTAAGTTACGTTTCCAATAGGAGCAAAATTTTTATCTGTATTTTCTTTTCTTACTTTTGACATGCACTGCAAGAAGATAATGCTGGATACACTGGAGGCTCCAGTGCTTTTTAGCTGGTGGCAATTGTTCTCCACTAACTGACTGCCATCTAAACACACTGTACTTCATATTGTAGAATGTTCTGGTCCTAGTCTGCCATGGTTAGCCCAAAAAATGTTAACTCTGAAGATTTTACTTGGAGATGAACTTCTGGTGGGGATGAACTTCACTACCCCATGCCCAATGGGTGCATCTGCTCTTCTCCTCTTAGCTCTGACCAGTATCTACTCTCTCCTCCCGCTGCACAAAGATTCTAAAAGGAGTAGTGAAAGTTTGAAAACAAAAACCAACCTGTCTCTTTCACACAAGTGTTGAGTGATACTTGCATGCATAAACTGAACGTGAACTGAAATCCCAGAATGGAAGGTTCAGCTTTGAAAAGCTGAGCTATCAGCACAGCTCAAAATGGGATGGAGGGAAAGCCTGAAAGGAAAGAAGGCAGTGAAGCCTGTATCAAAACAAGAAACGCTATAAAATGCATTCCAGGGCCCCCAGGTAAGAAGATAACATTTATTTGTTTCTGCTCTCTTTACAGCTGATAACCAATGTTGTACATAAGGCGAACACATTATTTCACTGATGCAGACCAGCTCAGCTGCTGTGTGCCCAACTGGTTTTAATAAGAACATGCAAGTCTGCATATAATCACTTAAAGAAAGAGGAACATGCAATCAGACACACAAAATGTAAGGGTGTTTAATGAGATTTTGGTAGTGTATTTTCTCAACCTTGGGAGGCAAAGATTCTTTAAAGCCATTTTTCACCCTTTGAATGTACACACTGCAAGTTATTATTACAAAGCAACACAGGGGAATCTTATTTGATACACTTCATTGTACTTTATATTAAAATTCAGGAATTCTAAGCCTTTTTAATGCATAGAAATGTGAAAGAATTTACATCTTCTACTTAGTAATCAGCCATGTTATTGTCTGTTACCCTTAGCTGAATCTGATGTCAGAAGCAATACCCTTATCAATGAATCATTGGGGATGAAACCAGCAGTTTTTGCTCATGCAAAACTACCACTGACTCCAATGTCTAGAAATTGCTGCACAAGAAATATGCAAAACTACACAATTATCTAAGACCTTTGCCAAAATTATGCCCAAGAAGAATACTTACTTCTTTTTTAATATACATGATAATAATCTCACTATTTTTAAACACATTTAAGATATTAAATCCTTTGTTATCAACATTAAAGGGATCTTTTCTTAAATAAAATTGATCTCTTCATACTGACTTTCTAATCCCATTTAAGTACTTTCTTCAATGAGCTTTCTATTCTTAGACTTTTGTGAGATAATAATTGATGCCACCAAAGCATTTGGCGCAGTATAGCATCCTTTCCCCAAAAATCCTCATCTCGAAAGAAGAAAAGAACTGGCTTAATTTATAGCAGATTGGAACTGAAAGATATAGATATAGCAGCACCTGAGAAATATAAATAAATACTTTTTGTTTTGTGTCTCATTCTAGAAAGTGCTATTAGTCCTCCATTATTTATATTATTTAGGAGGTTTCTTTAGACAAGTATTTGCCAGCAGCTAAAAAAATGGCAAATCCTGGCCACAGGAACAAGAAAGAGGCATGTAACACACAGAAATCACCAAAATAAGAAGAGCTTAGAAGGCCAAGACACGTGTTCCAACCCATGGAAAAAGAAAGGATGGTCACTGTTACTGATGTAGGCATGCTTCTTTTTTAGTCAGGTCAAGGGATGTTTTATTTCCAAAAAAGCTTTTAAAAGAACAGATCAAATGGACATATTTTCAAAGCAATGTATGTGGAGGATTAAGGGAGACCACGGAGCTTTGAAAAGGTTCCTAACTCACAGATTCTATTTCTGATACAATGATATTATTTTCTTCTTTTTCATGTCTGAGCCTTCCTTCTCCCTGTTGTTCCAACCCCTTCTTTATCTGGATTCCCTTGCTGTACATTTTTCTCCACTACTCCAATTTGGAGTTACTCATGTCCCTGTTGCCTCTTTTCTCTCTGTTTAATCTACCCACTGGCAGCCATGCTGTACTTCTTAAATTGTCTGTGTTGTTCAGCATTTAAAAGCACTTCCAGATTCATGTTTCATACAGGGGAGGGGGGGTCCAGTAGTTGGAGCCAAAATGAAATTCCCCTGAGAAGGTCAGATATTTCGAAACTAGTTTATCTTTAGTGACTTCCATGTACTCTGCATGGTGGCTTCAGCTGGCTGGCACAGTGCAAGTTGTTAGCACTGAACACCATTACAACAAAGGAATACAACAGAGACTTTTTTTTTTTTTCCTACTGTGGTAAAAAGAATACATCTCAATTGTATTTTGGAAAGTTCATAAAGCAAGTAGCAAAATCCCCTCTACTAGTAATCTTTCAGGCTAGTTGGCTCCCTGGCAAGGACCAGGCTTTTGGTTTCTGTTGTTACCTATATATCTCACATGGAATGTTGATTCAAGCTACTTTTTAAACTTTAAAAAGTTATTTCTAGAGTTAATTATCATGCTCAAGTGGCCAAAAACAAAGGCATCAGAATTAGAATCTCAGTAAATCTTTGTATGTATAAATGTGTTAGGCTTGAAGGTTGCTTCAAAACTGCATGACAGAATGGCAAGGCATCCAGCGTGCTAGACTGTGATCTCTCTGTTCAGAAAGTTGCTTCTCTTCCTGAGCATTTTGGGAGAGACAATGACTCCCTCTGCACTTCAAAAAATTACATTTCCTCACAGCAGAAACCAAGGTGAAAGGATGAACGAGCTGGAGCAGGGAGAATTTAAATCAAGCACCAACCTCTGTTTCAAAAGGCTTTTAAATCAAAATAGTTTCAGTGCAAAATGGTGCTTTGCATAAACCTTTGGTGGACATCCAATCTGAATATTTCAGTATGTTGCCTACCCATAAAGAAATGGGTAAATTGAAGCTTTCACAGGAGTTTTAATTCAAATGTATCATACCATATTTTCTAAAGGCTGGACTGCACAGCAAGGTTAGACAGTGCACATTTTCCTCTTCCTGCAACAGGCAAAGTACATTATGGCTAAGCTATGCAATTAATGTGTTGTTGTAATCACAAGTTACCTCAAAAGCAGTGGTTCTTAAAGCACTCCAATTTATTTTGCACTCAAAAGAGTGGCTGGACTATTTCTCCTCACTGAACGCAAACACACTTGACACTTATCACTGAGGGCTTTCTCAAAGGCTGGTGGGTGGAGAGAGGGGGATTGCCTGCTGTGATCTATCATGCTGTAATTAAGTACTCATGCTCCATCCACGGGGGTTTTAACTTACCATGCCAGTGCTTTCTGCTTAAAAACTCTGGGTGACATGTCAGAGCACTGCTTTGCCAGCATCTCAGCTGACAGGATCATATTTTAATTGGCAAGAACAATCTCTGGGCTGCTCGCTCCTTTACCTTTCTTCTAAAAGGCTATGACTAAACAAAAGTATCATTTTTATTCTAGTCTGAGCATGTCCACTGACAGTTTCAGATTCTTTCACCTTCTCCATTAAGATCTGCTGCTCCCTTCACAGAAAAGGTGGAACCTGCACCAGATCTACACATTTTCATTTCCACTGTTCCTCTCAATGCACTAGGAATTTACAGTTTTATACAGTATTTTGATATAGAAACACTTTTGAAGCATCGTACAATTGGCAAGGCCCTGGACTGAGAATGTGGAACAATTTCTGAGGAAACCACTGATCTCTTCCAATTAACATTCAGCAACAATTCTTTTTGGAATAATGCCAAAGACTCAAACAGATAGGTTTTATCCATCTGTAGACAGCATGAACACAACACAAATCTGTTTATTTGTCTGACTCTAGATCCTTCTTTAAAAAAAAAAAAAAGATTTATTTTTTTACTTAGTTCTTCCTTTCTTGCCTTCCTTTACCTTTACATCAGAGTGATGGCATGTAAGAACACTCACTGTAGCTGAAAACTTCCAGAAACTGAAGTTCCTTTAAAAGGAGTGAGGAATCAGGCTTCATAAAATAAAAACTTCAAGTCTTATTATATGTCTAATTTGATCTGATAATCACATTTTAATTTCTATGTATTTAAAAATTTTTACATATTTAGACCACGTATATTTTCCCAATTATGATGCATCAGTCTGATACAGAGAGACAAGAAAAAACATCAGGTGACATCTAGATTAAAGTTGTGTAAATAATTCATTCTTAAAATTGGTGCTTGATCAACTCAAAAGCATCATTTGATCTTCTCAGGGAACTGAACAACAGAAAAGTAATTTCAACATTAAATTAGCTTAAATATTTTTGAAGTTGTAGTCTTTTCAAAGAAAACTTCACAGGAAAAATAATGTCATGTATCATCTCAAATACCTCAGCACACTTAAAGTTTCAGGACAGAGGAACAAAGAATTATTTTGCATATGAACCTGAAAAGCAAATGCTTGTTTAAATCAAAAGCATTTTTTTAGAGAATTATTCACTAAAATAAATATAACTTGATTCCAATAGTTCACAAATCAGGATCAGTTCACAAATATAAAGACAAAAATTTCAGAATTGAAAAGCCATGGGATATGAAGAATTAAAATAAAAACAAAGAGCTACTGCATGAGATCAGAACTATTCCTATACCATCAGTTATGTTTTTCAGGTATTTCTTTTTAAATTTAAGAAGTATTAATAATTGAGGGAAATTATAGACAAATACTTGATGGCAGATTAACTATAAAGAGTTCATTCAATATATCTCCACAAATAACAAGCAATATTTGTCTAATTTCCAGACCACAATTATGTATTCCTATAGCTACATCCAAAAGACATTAACTATAATAGAAACATTTACAAAGAAGTTCTGAAGCTCATTTCATTTACAGGAATATTTTCCAAAATACATTTTAAGAATCCTGCCAACACAAAGATATATAATAATAAACCATAAGTAATTAGTATTTAGCTTTCAATATTGTATTTTACAGTACAGCAGGTATGCAGTATAGTAAAGCAGGTCCTCTAAATTGAACATGTTTTAATACAGTCAAAGTTATACATCTAAGATAAAAAATGCAGACTGTTGTGTAGCAAAGAGGCTCATGTACAACTAAGGAGTGGAAAGGTCATTTTATCTCTAAATACAGTATCACTTGGGCCAATGCTGGAATACAACTTTTCCTGATACTTTCAAAAGTGTAATAAAAAATCAAAGGGGGTGTTAAAAAAGAAGGGAGAAGGAACATAAAAAAATATTCAAGAATTTAACAAAACATCTTAAAGTGAGAGAGTGAAACAGCTCAACCTGTTTAGCTTATAAAAAAAATGCCTGAGCAGTAACTTGATTAGGGTGTGTAAGAACATTCATGGGTAGAAAGCATTGGGTAATAAAGTGTTCTTCAGATGTAGCACAGAAAGACCCAGCATTTAAAAAAAAAGCCTTGACATTAAATCCAGACAAATTCAAATTAAGAATATGTCATAAATTTTTAACAGTGATGGTGATTAGCCACTGGTGCTACTGAAGCCACTGCCCTTTTCTCAGTAGTTCAAGAAGTTTAAATGTGGGTTTAAACCTGGTGCCATTTACAAAATATGCTTCCATCAGACAAATCACTGGTCTCCAAGTGAAGATTTCTGAGTGAAACCTATTAAATAAGTGGGAACAAACTGAACTTGCTTGCCTAAGATCAGCAAAACATACCAGTGTTCCTCCTAAGAGCTCCATATAGATGTTAACAGCTTTCTCAACAGCCTCTAATGGAACGTGTTCATTTCAAACATTTATTTCATCGTCAAAATAAAGTTCACTTTTCTAAGCCTTCTGGAGAGCTCTATGAAACCCTCTGTGCACTTGCCAGAACAATGTACAAGGGCAGTTGTACTTAAAATTTAACCCCATTCATTCAAACAAAACATTAAATAGACATATCTTACACAACAAGTCAACTCAAGAGTTCATGCCAGCACAAAGGTAGATTCACCTTTATAAAATTCACTTGAAATCACATGGGGTTAGGCAACAAAGGGGAAGGGGGGAAATGAAAATAGAAAAGGGCAGCGTTTTCCCCCTCAGCATTTCCACATTTTGCAATTAATAACACTGTTCAAAATAATGTTTTCAGAATGAAAGTCAATGAGATCAAGAACCAGAACATAAATCGCGAGAGGTACTTTTACTGGAATGTAAGACCATTTTCTACCATTAAACTGACGTGAGCAGAGCCAGTTAACATCACTTTCCCTCTTTGCATTCCACATGGTCTATCAAAGCACCACAGCAGCAGCCAAGGGAGCCACGTAGTTGTGTACATGTCTGTGAGGTCACATCCAGAAACTCCCCTTCATTTTTATGGTTGAGCATGACATTATACGGCATGAAATGCTCCACTGGTCAATCTAGATCAGCTGCCCAAGTTGTATTGTGTCCAATTTTTTGCCCACCCCAGAGTGCTCACTGAGGGGGGTGGCAGAGCAAGAGAAAGAGAAAACTTTGCTGCTCTGCAATTACTGATCAGCAACAGCCAGAACACTAGTTTAGTCACAAATCTGAAATGCAGCACCGTATGGGACTGCTATGAAGAAAATGAACTCCATCTCTGACAGGTGCATTTAGTCTTCAGCAGGCAAGAGCTGGAAATCACCACTCCAGCTCCTAAGAGCTCACCAAGAGACACAGCTGAACTCAACTCAAAACAAGAAATAAGTCAGAACAGAAATAAAGGTTATAAAAAAAATAATAACAGGAATTAGTTATGTATTCAGTAGAAACTTTTTTTCTTGACCTTCCCAATAACAAATCAGCCACTCTTGTTCTGCAATAGCTTTGATTTGGAAAAAAGTGCAGAAGGGAAGATGAAAGTAACTGAAATTCCATACATTTTTCATCTTTGTCATATCTACACACAGACACTCTATCAGCAACTCCTGATTTTCTCTCACATGAAATAGACCATGAATTTTACTTTCTCTCAAACTCCTGCAACCATATATGGCAGGTTTTAATACAAATCCGTATGGCCAAAATATGTTACTGCTGTTCATCAGATCTGCGACCATCAAAATTATTTGCCCATAAATAAGAATAAAGACTCCCTAGACAAGACAGGAACATCATTCTTGCCTGTTCTATGTCTCTTTTTCAGACTGAGAAAGGACTTCATTTCTCCTCTAGCTGTCAATCTGGTTCCCTTCACAAGCATTAAAATTCACTTTAAAGACTGAATAATAAGGATTGCTGACCCTTCCACACTGATAAAAATAAATAAATGTCAGTCAGACACCAGTTTAGTCACACAGGTACAGTAAACTTTTTTCTAACCACATTGAACAGATTTATTCCTTAAGCTAATCAGAATTCAAACAGAACAGAAATCAAATGTCACCCTGCCACACTAACATCCATCAACCACAATGATTACATCTACATCAATCATTTGATATAATAGGAGTAAAGTCATTATAACAGAACATTGTCAGAAGATCTGGAATTGGTCTTCTATTTAGTATTCCATCATATAACAGCTACAAGATTATTTCAAAGGCAGAAGTGTCTGCTTTGAAAATATAAGACAGTTTGCTTCAGCGTTTTCCTGGCAGCAGACTGTTATTCAATGACAACATTCTCTATGAAGAAGTAACATTACTGATTTGAGCTTTATAAAAGGGGAGGACATTGGATTTTCTGTTCCATCAGCTTTTAAGGTAGAACTGAAAATTAAACAACTGCATTACTTTTATTTACACAACCTGCAACTTATCTGAAAGCAACCCCATTATTTGACAGAAGTGTTGGTTATATCAGATAGTTCAGTAATGACATTCCTGTACTTTGGAAGTCCCATTGGCTTTGTCTCCCCCTGTGTCTAATTTTGCCTGAAACACATCCCTACTTCATTCCCAAGCAACGGTGTCTTAAAAAGGGTAGTGCTACCTGAAGGTTGCATATATGAAAATAATACATGCTGGTAATTCAAAATGTGATGTTCACCTCCTGCACGGGACCATGTCTTTTCATTTCCAGACTGGACCAGTGTCTGATGTCTGGTTGTGCTTTGCAGTGCTAAAAGACAGTCAAAAATTCTGAATACAGACTGCATCTGTTACACTCCATACTGCGGACAGCCAGTGAGAAGCAAAGACCATACCAGAGAAAGAGTACAAACACAGGAAGTGCTCCCTTTCTGGACACCACGTATAATGTCACTGCTGCTTCAATCAAAGGAAGATCTTACTCCGAGAGACCTTTCTGTGCATTGATCACTGCAGTGAACATGAAATCCCTTAAGCACAGCTAAAATTATGCCTCCTTTACATGAGAGGTATTCCATGAAAAATTATAAAGGACTGAAAAACAGTCCTTTAGATCCACCACTATGAGGAATGAAGAGAGCAGAGAGCTTATTCCACCTGGCTCAGAAAGCAGAAATATAAAGTAAACCATTTAAGGTTAAGACAAAACTAACAGTGCAAATCAGACATGCAGAATGTGACTTTACCAGTCTAATGGAGTTTTTTGCAAATAGTACTGCAAGCAGTAACAGTTCATAAAATCAATTAATACACTTACAAGAGATTTTGAAGGAACTTATCGGTGGCTTCCTCACAGGTTATTTGTACCTTGACCCTCACTGGTCATTGCTCATTTATTCAAGATAAGAGTCATTCATGACTGAATCACTCAAGAAAACAGGATCCTATATCAATACATAAACTTCAAGGAGGTTGAGAACAGCCTTCATTAATAAGTTAGATTTGTTATTGTCTTCAACAAGCTGTATCTCCAGTTACATCTTCTGCGGCTTTTACTTCTAGACAGATATCTCTGTCTAGTCAAGAACTTGATCTGGACGCCAGTTCATACTTAAAACCACTAATTGAGTAACTACAATACAGCAACAAACCTGTCTGCAACACTTTTTCTAAGAAATAATTACTTAGATCACACTTACAGATAATAGATTTGTAAATAAATTAAAAATACATAAATATATTCTTTCAGACAAGATACTTTGAAAGAATACTAGTCACATTTACTATGTACATGTTTAGCTGGCTTATAAATAAATGACAATTCCTTTAGTGTAAGCTCATATTTGCAGTAAGTACACTGCATTACTGTCTTGGGAATAATAATAATAATAAAAAATCCATCACAGAAAACCCCCCTCCAATTTAAAATGCAAATAAAACATTTTTTGTGCCAGGCTATGATACTACTAAATAATTGATCATAATTTCCAAATTTATCAAATCATGTTTTAATAGCTGTGCTTCCATTATTGAACAAAGTAAATCTTTGCAAATTCTTTTAACATATTTATTATGACAGTCATATTTTACACGTAAACAGCTATGGTAGTCTTCTATATAATTCCAGGGAATTACCAAGATTTAAGTGCCAACCACTGTATATTTACTTGGCATTTCAGTGAACATTAAGGTTTATAGTTCTGAGGAAAAAATTGACTTTGGCTTTACTTCAGTCAATATTTATTTCTCTGTTCAATAAACATTGATGTTTGCCTCAAGAGAAGTCAATATCCTGTAAATGTACATTACTTGAATAACATTTGGGAATTACTAAACAAATGACTCAAATTCAGAGGATCAAAGACAGTGGGACCGAGAAAGACTTACAGGGTGTTTGTTTAAACCTGCAGTCTTAGCAGAACCACCAGTACATGACGTGAAACAGACCTATGAACAATCCCTCCTTTAATCTTTGGCATGCTGGTATTACAGTCAAAACCATCTTTGGTACAGTCTGCTTCGGAAATGTTTATTTGCAAGTATTTTATCTCCTTTCTGCCCTTCTTCAGTGCTTCCTGAGCCAGCTTGTCCTTGAAACATGTTTTGCTTCAAAGATTATGCAGATTGTAAACCCATAGTCTTACGCTTTCCTCACTTAACCTGGTTTTCCCAGTTTTTCATCCATGTTTTATAGTGGAATCTTCAAAATTTCTTAAAGGAACCCTGTTTACAATACTCAAGATTTTTACTGGAAGTTCATGCTACCAGATTTTCTAGGTAGGACTATTTTCCCATATGGCTACAATCATTAGTTTAATACTAATAAGTTTTACCACACTTTGCTACTCACATGAGGTAATAAAGCCAAGAGAATCATCAAATTTTAGGTGGAAAAGAGTGAAAATATTTGCAGCTTGTCTCAGATCTTGGCAAAACTGTCCTTTAATGGACAATATGAATAGTTGAATGTATGAAATTTTGTCATCATATTAAATGTTAAAAGGCTGACTGCAATGATAAATCTTAGCAACTTGCCATAAAGGAAGTGATGCAAACAAGCCTATATAAGTTGTGATCAAACTTTAGAGACTGAACTTCCCAGTGTTTGCACCCATCTTTCTTCCTGCCTGAGGACATCAGCCACAGTTGCATGGCAGATGACTAGATCAGTAGAGAGAAAAATCTAGCATTATCATACTGCATCAAGTTAGCAATGTAAGGCCATTTGTAATGGAAAGCTCTGAATAGCTCCAAAAAATCTTACAAAGCTCAGGCTATCACTTTTTGGAAGTGTACTCACAACTTCATATGCAACATGATCATCTGCTAGTGAAAAAGTGGGACTTTAAAATGAAGACTGAAAAAAAATTGATTATAAAACTACATAACTCCATAAATTTTGTAATTTTGGAGTATTTCAGTCCAAGAAGGGGTGAAAAATAGAATTAATTTTTCTTTTCTGTTCATTTAAGTCCACAGAGAAACATCTTATTTCTGGAGATCCAAATTTTATGAGAAATAAATACCAGAGACTTTAACTACTACATTATAGTTGCACATGTCATGAATATAAGCTGCAGGAAATACTGTTTAAAGGTCAGGTTATTAAGAGCAAAATTATCATAAATAGGATCAAAGATTATAGTTTCCTTCTGAAAAGCATCTCTGGAAAGGAAACATACATATGAGTAAGAGGTACACCCTTGAACAATTAGCTGCCAACTCCTGTTTGTTAGCTTCCTTGGATGTTTTCAATCAACCCATGCTCAACAGACTGAGAGACAGGGAAATAGATCACATCTTGGGTATCAAAACAGTTCAAGGACAGCATTACCACTTTTGAAGAACTTTACAGGAGTCTGAATTTGAATGCTCATCCTGATATCTGTAACAAGTTTTTACCACTTCAGAGAAAAAAAAAAATCATTTTTCTGAAGGTTCAGTGCTTTCAGCCTTCTCAGAAAAAAATTTAAGGATCAGCTGGCTGCAATAGCATGGTGTATACAGCCTCATAACGCAATTTTTAGTAGGTTTGGATCTTGAAGAGAGACACAGCTGTCATTGTATTCTTGTGTTCAGTCCTCTTGCAAGTAAATTTAGCAAAAAGGGCAGGATTTGAAGGAATATATGTCTCAGAGATATAGGTGAACTCCGGATAAAAGTAGGTGCATCACTGGTGAGGGATGGAGCAGTGAGACAAAGATGGCAGCAGCACTGTCGGTGCTGTTTTGGTTCTTAGTACAGCTATTGTCAGATTCTCAGCGCTGTCAATCCACAAGTACTAAACCTTTCACAAGTCAACCCTTAACCTAATCTTTCACCTATCAACCTTTCTCAAATACTAGATTCACATTAAGTACGTTAGGAATGACAATAACCCTCTATTCTAATAACAAGAAACTGCCAATTAAACCCATAATGTATGGACATCTTCCCCTTACTTGCCCTTTTTATGCAAAATAACAATGTTGGAGGTTGCATGCAATACCAACATGTCCATCATTTTAATTATTTCTGGATATTTGTCCATACGGCATTAGATTAAAAGACTCCAAAAACTGATTTATTCACTCACTTGTAAATTGCATCTTAATGCATTCAGAACTTGTTAACATTCATAAATAAAAGACTTAAATTAGAGTTCTTTCCCAGTAAAAATAGGCTCTTATCTTCAGAAATTATGAAGACACACAGTTAAATGCAATTTTTAAATATTTATTCCATATTTGCATGCATCTGTTCTGCAAGATTTAAATACTGTTAGTGAAAGCTGTCCAAAACTCCTACAGTGCAGCCTTTTACACTTTCTAAATATCTACCATCCTAGTAGGATTTTGGTGCTCATTGCAAATTGATCTCTGTAACATGCTTGTGATTAAAGACAATAAAAAAAAAAAACCACAAGACACACAAAATGTTTAAAGATACAGATTTAATCATTAGTAATTTTATATTATGCTGAAGATTTATTTCATGCATATGTCAACATTTTCTACCTCTCTGACTGAAAAAAAAAAGTGTCATTACAGTACAAAAAAATTTCTGAAGGAAAATAATTTTGACCTTTAAGACCGTCAGTGATTGCATTTCTTCTCACTGTGGTTCCATAAATGGAACACTATCAGGTGAAACAAATCTGCTTGAGAAACCTGCAGTAACAAATGCTTGAAACCCAAATAATTTCTCTTATTCTGACCATGTTTAAGTCTCAGGCAAGGACTTAAATATACTTGGCTTAGGTGAAAAGAGATCAATGTCAAGTCCACTGAAACTGGGAAGTTGTATTTTAGCTTTTCGTATCTGTCAAATCACAATTCCTTTTCCTTTTGGTTGTTCACTAAATAGCATCTCCATAAAAGACATGACCAGACATAGGTGAGTGAAGAACAATATTTGCGGAAACAGACCAGTGGATTGTTGACTGATTCTAACTCACATTTGCACAAACACATTTCTTATGATATGAAGCAATTTTTCTCATTCCAGGGAGCAATGCCCGTGTCTGATATTCCCAAAAAGGAGATGAAATCATCTGCTTCTCAGAATTTGTACTTTCAGAATTGCACATTATTTAAAAGCATGTGTGATATATCTTTTATAAAAGCATCAGATCCAATTCACTCACTGCTGATCAAATATTAGACAAAACGTTTCAATTACAAATAAATAACAGGTAATATGATACATGCATCAATTAACTTACAAACTAGCTGATCTGCTACAGAAGTGTGAAATTTGGAGCTAGCTTGAAAGAAGACTGGCAGTCACCTAACAATTCAAAAATATTTCAATAGTTTTATTTACGCTCTTCACTTTAAAATACTGTAGCTACTCTCCAGTTGCCTAAGGGCTGATGCTCTCATACAGCACCCTTATACTGTCTGAACCCCTGAGCCTAAGGAATAAAGGGAAGGAATCAAAATCACAACACTGAACATTGTTATAAGTGCGTGTGGGTGCTCTGCTCATTACATGGCAAGAACTATACTCTTTACATAAAAATAGCAGGTTGGGAAAACAGATGCCTCAGATTTCCTTACTTTCTGTCATGGAATGCCGTTTTCATGGCTAAAGATATCCTCACCTCAGATTATCGAGGTCAGCCACCCAGCGTTCAAATTAGGTTTCACTTGTTAATGTATCAAAACGTTTGTATTTGAGTACAAATTTGTGTGCTAGAAATCGCTTCATTCTGAGAGCCTGGCAGAACTCCCTCCCAGGAAGCTGCAGCGGGAAGCTGACACTGCACAGCAGGCAAAGAGATTCCTTGATGCTCTCTGCTCGGCTAAATCCTGAGCTCAGGAGGGACCTGAGCTTGCTTGTCACATCAAGAAGAGGTAATGTTGAAACTTCAGGTTTTCAAGAAAACTGTTCTGTCCATTGCCTGTGTACCTTGCCTAGCATAAGAGGATGTCAACTTCAAGAAAGACTTGAAAATATCAGTCAGATTACATTTCCTGAAGGAAAAGGATTAATCTGCCACCTTTATTTCCCTAAGAATCCATGCAACTGATGTTTCCACATTAATTAGGGAAATAACTCTTCAGAAATTACCTAAGCTGCACAGTTGCCATGGCTTGCAAAGGATCAAACATCACATATCTATGGGAGAAGTTCTGGTTTATGGACTAACAGGGCCATCACTAGAATGAAGATTTCCAGGCTACTAGGAATTTTGATACTGTTTTTAACTCAATTCAATATACCATATAAGGCTACAAAAGACTCTTAGCTAACACCACCCTCAGGAATGGGAAAAAACCCAACCAACCCTGACTTGGAAAAACAACAAAAATGCAACAATTTGCTGATATGGAAGGGACAACAGCAGGCTACTGAAGACTGGTAAAGAATAATGCCCCTGAAAAGGAAAGGGACAAGCTGAAAAGGAGCACTTTTTCTTTAACTTGAACTCCTTTTTTGTTTTCCTATGAGTAGGTAGTTAATGCAGAGTGTTTATAGCCCATCACTGTGACTCACTAACCCTTCAACTCCCGGGACTGGGCAAGCACCCAGGAGGGGTGGCTCCACCACAAAGCACAGCAAAATTTGATCTGTTTTAGATTTACACATGGTATCCATAAGCCTGGACAGCAGCATTAGACTTACTCTGCCACTTATCAAAATTCAGTTTTGACAGGAAAAGCTCTCTCCCATCTGCATTCATCCGTACTTACCATAACATTATCGTTTTCAAGAAAAATGAAGCAAACAGCAGAAAACAAATGCAAAACCACAAACTACTGAATAACCAACAGTATAAATAATAATTATGTTGACTACATTTTCTATAACATACAAATAGTGTTATTTCAGTGAAGTACATTCTCCCTACTGAGAATGGAACATTTATAAAAAGCAGTAAGTCAATGAATTATTAGTTTAAGTATATAGAGAAAGATTACTCAAACATTATGTAGGGTTTTTTCCAGCCTTCTTGAATATCACAATATGCAGTATTTTCTGCACCTAACCAGAGATGTGTATTCAATTAAGGCTGTATCCTTCCCATGCTTCCAGCCTTCTGCTTAGTGGTTTAAAAGAGATTCAGTAGCTTTCACGTTCAAGGACCCATACTACCTCTTAGAAGCGAATTCTAAGATAAATACTGGTAATGAGAGTTGAACAAAGGTGTTAGTTGTATCATTAATCTTGTCAATAACCTGCACCAACAGCCATGAGTAATCAGACAATGAAACAGAAGGCAGAATTAAATACTGGTTACAGCTTCACTTGTAGTAATAGACAGAAGATTCTCAACTGGGAATATGTGGGAGGACAGAGATAAGAAAGGCTTGCTGTTTGGGGGGGGCTTTTTAAAGTGTGATAATATTTAGCTAGCTGATGGCATCAAAAACATTTTTTAAGATGATGTGTACTCATTATAATTAAAATAAGGTAAACATATTATGTGCACATAATATAATACTCAGAAACCAATCACTCACAAAATGAGAATATTCCAGACATCATGATGCTGCATTTATCCCTGCAGAGCTTCAGTACTTCTATTTTAAATCCTTAAACAGTAACTTACTGAAGTGAATCCACATGGCTGATTGCAAACTACACAGGAGTTTGAAATGGGCAATGATCAGGCCTTTACACGGCCTATTAAAGCACACACTTGCTAAGGCCATCTTGGTCACTACTACTTGTCTAGATATGAGGAATTAGTAAGGATTCTAAGGTAGGTCATTATTAATCAAACTGACTACTCCCTATGATTAACACTTTAGTAGAGTGTTTGCTGTTAGCAAGTATCACAACTGCCTACATTTCGTCTGTTAACACGGAGGTGAGCTGTGCTCAGATTCAAATCAGAATTATTTCATCAAGTGTTCCTTCATATTTCACTACAAGATGCTATTTACTTCTCCCTGGTGTTTTATATTTTTCTTTATGTCCATTGCCTTACCAAGCAAATCAGTAATACCCAGCTACAACCTCTCTTCAGAGTGCTGGCTGGTGCAGTGGTATAATGCTTGTGTGATCCATGCTACTGTCCTCAAACTCCCTGATATGTGACAAAAATAAAATTTTGGTATTGTTAAAAAAAATGGTAAGTAAATTAAGTCTATAAAAGGGCTCACTGATGAAATAAGCTGATTGAAACATTCCACTAAACGTTCCAGTTACAGAAATACAAAATATGTGTTCATCATTCTGTGTTGAACAAATAATTGACTGTTATTCCATTCTGACAAGCAATGCACGCACAAACTATACTTTTTATTAATCAGACTAATTTCCTTAACATTTCTGACACTGCACAGAAGGTAACATTCTTCAGAGCCTATTCACGACCATGTTTCAAGCAAGACCTGCAGGAAATTATGCCTGCTTACGGTGGAATATTAAACTGTCCATTCTACTTTGAAACTGGGTTTAATCAGTTGGCATAAATACTATGCTTCTTTCAGCTGAGTGTTGATTTGAAGATCCAATTTACACAATAAACCCAAACAAAATCTGATCCCTATCTCCTACTTCAGTTCCATCTACTCACTAATAAGATTTACAGTTTCTCTTTTGTGCTCATCTAATCACTGTTAATAAAAGCACTATGTTCTAATACGGATAAGTTCTAATATTATGGTGTACAAAGACTACAGTCGTATGTCCCTACACTGGTCTGAGCTCTGGGAATTTTAAGGTTAGCAGGGTTGGGTTATTTAGGCAACACTTTATTAATTTTCCCCTAAGAGTATTTACTTGTCTTTAAATGTGAGCTATAATTTCAATGCAAGCATTCAAAAAATCCATAGTTGCCACACAGCAGTAGGAAAGAAACTCTGCTTCTGTTTCAGTATAAACACATGCTATAATGTTTTAGAACCAACAACAGTAAATACTGGTGTCTGAGGTTGTCTGCTCCACGTAACAGCCTCCCCCCACTGCTTACAAACATATTGATGTTGAAAAACATTTTCCTCCTGTTATAGCAGCAGCCTTATTTGTATGAAAACACACCCATAAGTATGATTTCCTATTTCAAGTTGGGGGTTTGTTTCAATTTGTTTTATTTCCATTCATAATACTATATTTTCCTACATATTTGAAGTTGCTCACTGCACTGTGAATTTCTTTTAAGTAAACTGAAAGAATGTGACATTTGCTATGATGCCACTAGAGTATCATATACAGTGACACTTCCAGTGTTTGACTGTATAGGCCCTTTCAGCACAGAACCAAGTAGAAAGCCTTATTTCACCAGTTTCTGGATGCTATTACACTTCGAAAACACAAAAACCATTGCCTGATGATTTGTTCAACTGAAAACACTCAAGAGAACTGCATTCAGAAATATAACATTGTGTCAGTATTTTATAAAGTCGTTGTAGCTGTATAGAAGAAAAGAATTTAGTTAGCTACTTGAAATCAAGTTTCCTTTGCAGTACAGATGAATACCAAATGTCTGGATACTAATCAAAACCTGAAAAATAGTTTCCTGACAGACTCACCAGTCAAAATCTATGATTACTGGCAAGGAATCTAATGAAAAGAGAGAGGGGGACAGACAGGACTTGAAAAACATACATTTGTGTATCAAAATGCCCCATAAAAACAGAGGTCAGGTTCATTCTTGGAGATAATATTTCTACATGATTTCAACATGTGGATTTCTCTACTACTATACAAAGCATTCACCTCTTCACCTCCCTTTCTTTTGTCAGAACTACTCTTCTATTCATGGGGAATATTTAATAAAGTAGCAAACAGAAGAAGATAAATAAACAACCAACATACTCTTGCATGCTATTGCCTCCTACTACCTAAATTTTTTTTTTTATGGTAATAAAAAGTAAAGTACAAAAAGTACAGTACTTTGTGCCACTCCCTTTTTGGCTTCATTTTTAATAAAATGCAAGTATTTGTCTATTGAGTAGTTTTATTAATAGTCTCTCTGGAAGCATGTATGAGTTGTTAATAAAATCTGGTTACACATTTTAAAGCAAAAATAGCATCATGTTGCTCTCACCTACTGCTTTCAGGAAAACCATAATTAGAACCGTGGGGAAATAAATTCCTTCTCATGCTATTTTTAGACTTGAATCGCAGTTTTTGATTATCTAGTATTGACCTAAATTAACCTAAACCCAGAACGCATTTGACCAAAATTTGTGGAGCTTTGCTTTTCTGAGATTCCCTGCAATAACAAATTCTATAGATATTATTTTGTGTAGAGGTGTGTGTAACAACGTGTGTTTCATGTTACAGTACCCACGACATGCAGTACACTAAGGTAAGACCTCAGATTTACGCATTTCCTTGTTTTTCACTTCGTCACCACACTGTGTTTTTCTCTCCTAGCCTTGGACTTTTCTTTCCAAACCAGTATGTAAGAACTCCATTATGCAGATGCAGTTATCTTAACTGATAGAAAAATTACTGAAGCATAAAGGTGGACCCTGCAGAGACTGCAGTGATTTGGGACTCCTTCAGCTTTCTTGCTACTACACATGCACATTTCCTTGTCCCTGCTGTGACAAGGTCTGCTTCCACATGGTAAAGTCAGGTTTCACGCTGTTAAGAACAGTTAGGAAGGCAGGCTACTGAAGCTGCTCCACAGGAGAACCAGCAAGAGTATTTTCATAGAAGCCAGCCACTCTCAGAACTGCTAATTTCATTTTGTACAAATTGATACTCTTCTGTCTTTTCAAATGGCGAAGAGCAAAACTAAAGCAAATAAATAATGGCATAGTGGAAATGCTATCTTCCATTCTGCAACTTCACCCTTCTTTGGCAGAGACAAAATTAGGCAGCACCATCATCCTCCAATCCCTCTTTATCCATTACTATTGATGGTATTTATTCCATGATAAAGACCAGCTTTTGGACTTAGTTTTTCACATTGACGATAAGACATATTACCTAAGTTGTCAAAAGAAAGCTGGAAATTGTGGCAGCTGAGAAGGAGCAGCTGAGACTTGCAGGATCTAGAGGACACATTGAAGCTGGTAGTTATTTCATGTACCCAAGAGACGGTTAAATCACTTGTCCTTGAAGGAGGCATACATTTACACTTATGAACAGCAGAAATTTAGGAGACTAATTTGGGAAGACTGCATTTTTAAAGTAACTAGCCAACCACCACACCCCAACACAAATCCTTCCCACATTACCAAGGTGAAAAAAACAGCTTCAAGGGTTTGCACAAGTGGTCAAAGTTTATCTCAGTATCATGTTTCGTATTAGACTAAAACAAAGCTGCTCTTACTGGTATCAGAGAAATCATTTTTATATTAATACACTGCTTCCATACTGCATCAAAATTTATTATTCACATGAACTTTTCTTATCTAGAGAAAACCTTCATATCACTCAGAATTAGATAAATGGAAACACTTATCATGAACAAAGCACCAAACAATTCCCAAGTAAAATGGAACAGAGCAAATGTCAGCATAACTGTGAAATGAACTAGAGGTTTTCTGCCTAAGCAGAACATATGACACATTATTTGAAGGACTCAACAGAGAAGTAAGCAGGCCTTTGACGTCTGAGTTTTTTTTTTAAAAAAAAAAAAGTCTCCCATTTATTATTCAGCAAACATATTTTGTCAAAAAAAAATTTGGTTTGGGAGGAGAAGGGTAGAACAAAAAAAAAAGAAATGCAGAAGAGAGCACTTGTTTCTAGAATACATTGTCCATGTTCATTTTTTTCCACTTGTTTACAGAGTACTCACAGACATTACATGACTGAACTGTACAGTACAGCCTCTCAGTAAGGCAGGCTCTGAGACCATGTACAAAACCAAAAATACAGCTTGCAACTTGATCATAGTGCAAAAGCATTACATAAATGTTGCTTGTGACAGGACAGGATTGCATTCCATGACCCAGAAGAGCTATGCTACTGCTTTGTGTTTGGAACATGCACTATCCATGCAAAACACCCTGTTGTATGGATGCATTTTGTTATTAGCATTTGACCTACTCAGACATTTGGAGAGTAAAACGTAGGCAAATATCTTCAATCCATGCATTCAAAAGCAATAATACATAATAAACATTACTTAGAGTGAAAAATAGTAAACTTTTACTATCAGCCTGGTCTTTTCTAATTTGATAAAAGAGACTGTTTTGTAAATGACAGAGGGTTACAGAGACTTGAAATTCTTCACTGTAGGAATTAAGACTAAAGAGGTCACCTAGACAGTTTATGTTAAAACAAAACCAGGTTCTTTTAAATAAAACATCAATTAAATACTGTTTTATCTTTGTTCAGAAAATACCTTTTGATTCAGACTAAGAATCTTCTAAGCATATGGTTTTATTCTCAGAGAGAAAAGAAGCACTTAGAAGCACCGTATCTGGCCCTTCACATCCAATTTGCTCTCATAGTCCATAATGACATATTACCGGACATACATATTTAAAATACCTAATTTAAGAAAACCAGGACCAGAGCAACTTAGACTATAATGCTCTGTCTGCACATTTTTAACAAAACTTTTTAGAAAGAAATTAATGTGCATGGTCAATTTCAAATACTAAAACATTATGCACAACTATCTCTTCCAACTATCCATATCCTCTTCTTTATCACTGTCAATGTTTTAATGCTTTTCAATGCTTTTAATGTTCATTATAAAATCATCTTTAGAGTCACTGAAAAACAATCCAACAGCAAATCCACCCTTAGTCACAAACTAACTTCTGTAGGAAAACAGAAACTTTAACTACTGCAAAGTTCTGATTACAAACTATTAAAAGAAGCAAGAGGGTTTGCTGTGTTTTGGTAATTTTTTGTGGAAAAATATTTCCTACAAAAGTTTAATGTTAAACTTTATGACTGCTAGCCTGTTACATTACCAATAACTGAAGCTATCAAGCCATCACTGACACTGGAGGCATCTCAGAATACAAAAAGGCATGAAAAAAATCTCTAAATAGCATTTAAGGATCAAATGGTTTCCTCCAATGTCAGTCAGGAATGCATTCCTGTCCTCAGCACAGGTACTCCTTTCTTTCCAGCTCTTTGTACTATTTTTCTGTGGTTTTCACTTTAACTGTAGGTTATGTTTTGTCAGTGGCATTAATAAATGTCCCTCTAGTAAAAGCATAAACTAAAAAGTCACGCCACAGAAACAGGCATCCCACATTCCTCTTTTACTTGAGAATTTTTTTTTAAATCATTTTATTATGTAACGATGTCAATCATTATGAGTCAGTTCACAAATGAAATCAAATATCACTCAAAAGTTACAAAATCCATCTTCAAATGTATCTATTAGAGACTATAAAGTACTAAGACATGCTTGAGAGTGCATTCCATATCCAAAAGGTTATTAATCGCCAGGAGAGGAGAAAGGCAGATGTCTGTTTTTGCCAGATTCGTGAATGATGGCTGCACAGATTATAAATATTAAACTCCAAATATGCAGCACTCAAAGTCACAGTCCCCAATCACATCAAAACCAAGAACAGTTCACAAAGGGCTAAAATAACTGGGGCTGGAACCATTTGTTTACTTTAATCTGCAGAGCATGTCTTCAGATAGAATAAAATAAAGAGAAATCAGTAAAGAAAACAAGATATTTATAATACCCTGTGAAAAATCTGAAGAAATCACTAAAACAATAACTTTTGGAAAACTTGCATCTGCAGAAAGCCTTCTGGGCCTAAATCCAATACAAACCTGTCAGAAAATATTGATGAAAAATGTGCATTTACAATTGTAAATAAGACATGAATATGGAACCTAATCCTAAACTCAATTATTCCAGAAGGGAAAGGTTTGGTTGGGGTTTTTTTGACGATGTTATTTAGTTAGTTGATTTAATTAGACAGTTGTTTTGGTAAACAAAATTATTTCAGAATTAAACTCCTGCAATAACCATTGACAAATCAAATGGACATCAAAGACTGTCACTGTGCATATCTGCCTCATTCACAACAGCTTACTGAAAATACCTGCATGGGTCTAGTATTATAAAAACCACCTTCCCAGAAAAGAAATGTGATCAAAGGAACTGTCAGATGGCATAAGGCCAGCCTCTCATATACTGCTCAAGGGGTTCTTTCAACTTTGTCTTGAAATGCCCTCTGATGCTCCATTCCGGGTTCTAATCCAACTCTGCAAGTGAAAGGTTAACAGAGTGCACCCTTAGCACACATCTTAACATCGACTAACAAAATAAAAATATATTTTCATGAAGGGGGGTGCTCTTTTTAACATGTTAAAGTAATAACAGGCCTTCTGCCACTCCCAAAATGCACTACAATCAAGCAGCTGCTCAACATGGATAAGCCTCAAGAACACTTTCCTGATTAAGCTCAGTACATCAAATGCTCAGCTGACACAGGTTAGCAAACATATTCACTTGATGTTTTGATGCTACAATGAAGGGTCAAAAAAACCCCAAAACACTGAAACAACCCAACACAGAAAATAAGATGCCAGAATTGCATAAGGAGGGAGAAAAACACTGTAAAAACACTCCCACTGTGCTCAAGCAATTGCAAGTTAGCTCAGTCTCCTTGAAGTCTACTGCTTGACAGCAACTCAGAAGCTCAGTTTTCAGCATGAAGGTCAGTTTTCAGCATGAGAAAGAATTAAAGCAGGAAGAGAAATTAAGTTCCAGTGCAAAACAGTTCAGGAATATGGTCTGTGAACTTCATGTAGCAGAATCAACAGTAAATCATGTTTAGCCCAGTCAGCACTAGAGGCAGCGCAAGTCACCGGAATGGGTAACTGTACAAGTAAGGCTACACACACTTTTAGTGAGAAAACTCTACACTGCCTTGCTAGTGTATTTCTCAGTATTTAAACACGTCAGGAAGATACAGAGGAAAGAGACCAGCAAAATGCAGAAATAAAAGATGTTCAGTTTCACTTTAGATTACAACAACCAACATTTAAGCTACCCAAGTAGGCTGCTCTACTGCACTTTTTAGAGGGCTATTTAGGTTTGTACTAAAAAATAAGTTGTAGTAATAAGAAAAAAACCCAATTTTTTTCATTCCACTTACACTATCAGTAAAAAGATTATAAACCTTTCTTCATGTAAATTTGGAGAACTGAAACGCAAGTAGCCTCCAGCTTCTGTCTCAATATCTAACTTCCCATTATCACATACAAACAACTGTGAGCCTCTGCAACTTGAACTGAGACTCCAAGCTGACCCCTTGGAATTAGAACATCAAACTATATGTGCCGAGGGCTGATCTTAAGTCTAAAATCAACAGGAATAAATTTATGCATCCATCAGGACGTGTAAAGATAAATTTCTGAGCAAACAAATCTCTCAGAAAGCCTATGCTTGTTAGGATTACAGGACAGGAAAGGCCCACCAAATTCCAGTCCAGTCCCCAGCCACAAAAAGTACTGCATAATTTAATGTTTTTCACAAAGCAATCAAACTCCTTCCTGAGAGTGCTTATGATTTTACTCTGATTGAAAAACCATTGCAGAACCTCACTGCTCTAACAATTAGGAACCTTCTTTTAAATCCCAGCTTGAATTTATTCATATCCAGCTTACACCCATTAGTTCTTGTGCCAATATTGTCCTTTAGTTTAAATAGCTCTTCTCCTTCCCTGGTGTTTGCCTCCCTTGAGAATTTAATTTCATTCAATTACATTTCTTAGGACTAATTATTTTAATATGAGAGGACACACTTTATAGAACTATCAATGGCACATTCCATAAGGAGAAAAATTAACTTCTCTAGCAATTAAATATCCACAGAAGTTGAAAAGTGCACAGTAAGGCAGTTATAAGCCTATGGAAAAACTTGTATCATTCCAGGATGTAAGGGAGAAAAGATGACTGCAAATGAAGATATTACAAGCTGTAAGATGAGAAGCTTTATAAGCATACTGGAATGAGAAAGAATAATTATGAAAAAATGGATTTATTATTCAGCACTCTTGCACTGTTTAAGTTTAAAAATCCTTTTAATGCTCATTTCACTTGCAAAATTAGGAAAAAAAACCCCAAACACAGTAAAACTTACAAAACAGTAAGACAAAATACTCAGGAACCATGGAAAAAGGTGCAGTATTCTGTATGCTTTTTAAAGGTTAAGCATAATTTTAATTTCAATGGGTCAACTTCTATTGTCACTTTGGTTAGTTCCTAAAAACTTCACTTTTGATAATTCCTAAAAACGTCAAGACAAAGTGTTTCTTGATAAACCCATGATCATGGCAAAATCATACCATATTTTTAGAAGAGAAGTATGTATTTTGCAGAGCAGTTAGACTGTGTTTAGTG
Source organism: Ifrita kowaldi (assembly GCA_013398055.1). Classification (NCBI taxonomy): domain Eukaryota; kingdom Metazoa; phylum Chordata; class Aves; order Passeriformes; family Cinclosomatidae; genus Ifrita; species Ifrita kowaldi. Next base: position 172,619 of record VZRS01000895.1, read on the forward strand.
ATTCCTAGGCTGTGTCACATTATTAAAGGAAACAACATTTACGTCAGTATTTCAGAACCACACACCTTTTAATTTCAGGAAATTTTATGTTAGGAAATAGTTTGGCATATGTTGTAGCTTAATTGAACTAAAAATAAAATTTCTTAATTTCCACTCTGTGCCTACAATATGCAGTGAGACAATAGAAGAGATATAAATTCAAACGTAATTTGCATACTAATAATATGACAAAATCAAATACCTAATATTAGTTTGAATTCATTAATTCATGCTTGTTAAGAGGCAGAAAATATTACTAACTCAAGATACTAGGCAGATGAACTACAGAGAAAAAGCCAGAGAGTTCCTTTTCACTATACTAATCAAGAGTTATCTATTTCCTCAAGCTAGAGGAGCAAACAGGCCAATGGATTAACAAGAAGCTTCCCTACCATTTTTGTAAGACGAAAATTATCTTTCTTCTAAGCTTTCTTCCCACTTAATGAAGCAAACCAATATCCCCTCTCTTGCACCTGAAGTGCGGCCCCCTTCAGTTGGTTCAAGATTGCGCATTAAAGAAGTCTTCCAGACCACCTTGCTAACTCACTGAAATCTTTAGAACAAGTCAGTGTTTTCATATTTCTCTAACTCCAGTTCTTCAAGAGCTATTCAGAATATACCAATTGAAAACAAAAATAAAGAAGTGTCAATCTAAATGTCTGAAGAAAAAAAAGAAAAAACTCGGGCTGCTTTTTGATTTTCAAATCCCAAAAAAACAACATATACTAGCAAATGTTTCACATAACACTAAAAATGAACCTAAATCACAGGTATCACTGATGCAGATAACTATAACAAATTGCACATGTGGTGACATCGCCTCCAGAATATCACTGACATACTCAAAATATTTTAATATTTCATTATGATAAAGGACTTCTTCACTCAAACCAGAACATAAGTGCAGTATCAACCTATTTCTAAACAACGGAATTAGAAACATCTCCACTCGCTGCATGATGAAGTGCTGGTGGCAGATTTTTATTTTGTGAATTTCCCAGTACAATTTCAATAATCACTGCAAGGAAAAAAAAAGAAATTTTCTTTTTTGTTAGGATATGAACCTTTAGTGGCTCACAGCTTCCAGTGAATATTCTGAACAATTCTCAGTTCTACAAGATACAGGAAAGTCATGATGAATTTGCAAAGAAATAATATAATAATCAATTATTCCCTATAGACAGTGTATAAGCATTCAAATACATTATAAGAAAAAATCTTTCAAGCTAGTTAAAAGTTACTACTACTTTGTACAGACCACGAGATCTATATTATTCAACTTTTTGCCTCTGAAGAAAGTATTACGAAAATATGGAAAAGAATAGCTATAGTTCTGCCCATATTACTGCAGAAATCCAGTTCATGAAGATCACATCTATATGGGATCCAGGTTCAAATTCATTCAACTGAACTTTATGAGCACGAAGACTTGATTTTGCCCATATCTTAACATACTTTCACATTAAAAGAAAACTTCTATTATCAATATTCTTCTTAGCAGAAGCCATGGCTCACAATGAAACAACTGCCCTGTCTTGATTTTGGCATTAATCATTCCTTTTAGCCACTCCATACTTGTTTTTTAATCACGCAAGCAAAACTCTGCTGCTTTGCCTTCTATTTTAACACATCGTCAAGACACTGCCAACCATTTTAATCTTAGTAGCTATCAACACTGATTTCACATGTCTCTTTAATCCTTCCAAAATTGCACACTATATAACATAAAGCAGCTGCACCCCTTCAGTCCATGTACTAGGAGACCAACATTCAGCATCAAAGACTTGGTCATAGGAAATGAACAAAAAAGAAACCATCTGCCAACTTCTTTTGCTATTAAATGCTAAAGCTATTATTTAGCTTTTGCTAAAAAAAAGGTGTTTACCTACCCTGAAAGATAAGGCCTTCCTTGTTACTGAAAAAAACAATTATTTCTGCACTACTGTGTTTCTAAAACCTCCGCACACATTTTTTTCCTTCTCCTTATAGTTAGGGGGGAAGGGGTGGAGGGGAAAGAAAAAGGAAAGAAAAGTGAGTAAAACATTGGTAATTTGTTTAGCTAGTGATGCAGGCTGTTCTCCAATCAAATTTCGTTTCCCAAAGGAAGATATCAGTTTTAAATTACGCAGCAAGTAGGCAAAAGAAAGGAAGCAAACAATCAAAACCTTCCCAGGAGGGGTAAGAATAAGGCAAGAACTCCAGAGATCCTATTTAATAAATAAACACCTTCATTTTTGTAAGTTAATTTCACCACAGGAAATAAGTTTAGTTTTAATTATATTGCCTTGTGTCATGTTTTATAAAAGGTACATGAAGCTCATTGACTTTCTCTTATTATTAAAGCCTTTTTTATGCTACAGAGACATTGCATGTAGATTAACTCTCAGCAGAGCCCTAGCTCAGTGCAAAGTGATGTAAGATGCAATAGTTTTATTGTTATCCCACACCTGTGACAACTACTGAGATTAAAAACGAAATGTCACTGCACATTACTTTTTTTTCCAAAAAAACCCAACTAGACACAAAGAAAATGTTAAAAAGATACCTGTATGCAACAATGACAAAATATGTTAACCAGTCAAAGCCTTTGCTCACATGGATATGGGAGACACACAGAATTTCACAAATACAGAAGCTGAAAAGGTAATAGAGGAATAAATAAAGTCTTAAAAAATAATTTCCAAAAAGAGAAATTCCAGAGGAAAATAGACTTGCTTCCCAAGTTTAGACACAGCAAGAGAGACATATTCTAAAAGCTCAGAATAGCCTTTCTTGACCTTCTGGCACCATTCAATATCTTACTTTAAGAAAATTTTAGGGGGTAGAGACTCTAAAATAAGTTACCTCCCCTTAGTTTTCAACCTCTCCTCGTTACCAATTAGGAGAGACAAATGCAAAGGGAATAGAAGTGAAAAAACACCAATTTACTAAAAAAGAAAAAGCAATAACCACTACATACAAAGGTGCTGAGCCCGGTTCTCCCTGGGAACGAGAAAACAAGATGGCAGTGAAGCCCCTCCTCCCAAGATGGCAGCCACTGGGTGAGCCCATGTGGCCTAGAGGGCACAGACAAGATGGTGGAGAAGCCCCCTACTCCAGACCACATGGATGAGAGAGAAAACAAAGGAAAACAACACAGCCACCAAGCCTCTGCAGTTCCAGAAACTCTCTTCCCCCAAATAACAACGGATCAGGAAAAAAAACAAAACCTGGAAAAAAACCGATTTCTGTCCAGAAGGCTCCAATCCTGCCAAAATGCTGCAAAAATCTTCCTGGCAGTTGTAGGACCAACCCCTATCAGCATGGCTGGAGCTTGGGGCAACAGCTGGAAACTCATGGAGTGGGCTCCAGTGCTACTGAAATGCAGAAAAAAGAGAGCTTGGTGCATGTCCATTCCCTGTTTTAAAAGGGACCCAGCATCCCCTCCCTTCCATGAATCCAGTGTAAAACACACAAGTTTCGCTTTCCAGGTTGCCAGATCTTAGAGAGAGTAAAACGGACTGCAGAGATTGATGTAGAGAAAATACGGAATTTATAATTTTTGGGTCACCAAGGACAATATCCTATGGCATCAAGACAGTGAATGCAGCGAACTGTGGGAATCTGCGAGTTCTATTTTGAATGCTTTAAGAGGCAAAAAATTAATTTCTTATTACTGCCTTTTTTTTTTTTTTCATTTTGGGCAAAAGCAGAGTTATGATACCACCAAGACTTTTTTCCCTCCCCAGTCTCAGAAACTTTCACTTAAGACAGCAGTTGCCATCCTGCTACTTCTGGTTGAGTACCAAATGTTTGGAATCACTGCCAGCTATTTCTAGACGCCTGCTGTGACCAACAGGCGGCTTGTTCTGTGGCCTGCTGAGGAAAAATAATATATACTAATGATGAATTTGTGAAGATTTTTCTAGTTTTCTACTAACTTGCTAGGACTATTCAATAGCTGGTGCCACATAACCATGCAGCAATTTCTTTGACTTCCAGAAGAAGGAGAAGATAACACAACCCTGTGGCTAAGAGCACACAGCAGATGAGAAGTCTGTGTATATTCCAGTCTCCTTTTTACTTAACCAGAGAGGGCATGAACTTCTTTTGCTATCAGCCTAAGACCTTTCAAGAATAAACAATTATTTTGGGAAGGGGTAAAACTCTTACATCGCCCCAAAAATCCTAAATGAGATGTAAAATCCCAAAAAACTCTTTTCATACATTGCTCTTTACACTGCTGCACAGGATTTTTCACCTCAGTTCCCATCATGAACATTCACATTATCTATGGAACAGGTCAGAAAGTTTTAAAAAAGGTTTGCTAGAATCTCTAGCAATCATTACCTAACACATCTACTCCCAGTTGCTCACCCATGTCTAATGCCCATGTGCAAAGTTTGCAACTGAAAATTAAATACAGAAAGTATTTCTTTGCCAAGCTGCCTGACACTCATTCCCCCAAGCTGTTTGCCCTTCATACAATTCAGAGAATCAAGGCTTTGATTCCATTCTTAATAGAAAAACATTAAAAATTCCCTTTAAATGCTCTTCCTCATACTCATTAATAATCACTGAGTAATTCTGGTGTTGGAATGACAAGAAGCAAGGCAATATTTTAAGAGAGTTTGGCATCCTCATAAGATTGGGATGAGCTAATACGTAATTACCAGTAACATAATATTTTCAAAATTTCAAAGGAAGTCTTCTTTTATTAGAGGCAGATGGAAGAAATAAAGGGACCCAGACATTTACTAGAGCCATTCTCACTCTGATGTCAAGGAGAAGATTCCAAGATGCATTTTGGAATTTTGAATGCTACACTGTTGACACCCCTTTGAAATTTTAAAACCCCTATGTTCCTTAGGGTAAACCAGTTATCTTTTCTGATCCATGGTGGTGCTCTTAAGAAGTACAGAGTCAACTTTTTTTAAAAAATAAGAATATATCTAGAGCTGTCAAAACACAGTGAATTTTGAATCCGGAATTGACAACTTTAAGCATTCAAGCATGCTGTCTGTACTGCAACATTAATTCCAGTAAGCTGAAGAATTCAGAGGTTTTCAAAGAGTACAGAGAACAAGCCAGCTGTAGGTTGTACAGGTGGCCTAATCCAAGTTGCATCAAACAATAAAGAGTCCCTTTTTCTAAACCTTTTCAGTCATTATTCTATTGCTATATTCCTCTTAATTCAGTCATCCCTAGTCAACAACTCTTTTCAATCCTATCATAAACATATCTTCACTGAATTATAAGGACTCAAAAACAACAACAGCAAAAAGCCAAACAAAAAACACACTAAACCAAAAAAATCCACAAAACTCATGCATGTCTCCAGGAGTACATTCAGTATAAAGTAGTCAGACAATGCCAAGAGGGATTTATAATTTTACCAGAACAGCGTAGTGGGAGAGAAAAAATACTGTTACTAAGGAACTGTGTATTAACTAGAAGTTATTCACCATCTGTACGTGTCTTGAGAACTAGTTTTCAGGTTGCAAAATTCTGATGACTTCTTCCTTCACAGACTTTACAACATCCGCCCAAAAATGATTTAGTATGTTTTTTCTCCTATACTTTAAAATTTTATTGCTAAAGATTATATTAATAAACCCAGATAAAAATGTACAGGGAAATTCTGCATTGCTTGAGGCAGGAGACTGCATATAAATAACTGCAAAACACTGTTTTGTGTTTGAAGAATAAGTTGTAAGGTTTGCAAGGAACAATATTTTATTTCACCAGTGCAAAATCACCAGGTATAAAGAAATATGGAAGAGGTCTAAAGCTGAATCTGGCTTTTTATCTTCCCTGCTTATTACTGTTGAGGCAGGTAAATAATAATATAATTAAGATTCAAGTTTCATATATCTGTGTATCCTTACAAACAAGTTTGTCCAATCTTATTATGCCTCATTAACCTTCACAGTAAATGTGAGGTAGAGCGAGATAGAAATAGGAGAAGGAGGAGGAGAAGAGAAAGAGAGTGAGAAAGTTCCTAAAATTCAACTGCTTATCCAATAGCCCAAGATCATCAGCTGATATTAGACTAATGTCTCTGCAATTTGCACCTGTTTTCAATTAAGCCATTTAACAGGATCTGAGAGATTAGCTCAACACATGGATCTCCTTCCCTGACTAAACAAAGGTATCACTTGAGTTAAGAGCTCTTCACTCAATTATATGCCAGCATACACTGGCAGAACCTCTTCCAATATGAAGAATCTCATCAGCAATCAGGTTGCTTTATAATCATTGAAGATTCTCACAACGGCTAGTGCAGAAAATCCCAATTTACACAGAACAGTTTTCCAGGGGAAACTTTTGAATGAGGCTGTGTTTTGAAAATCATGCATTTCAGTGGCTGTTCTAACTAAACGTGTGATACACGCTTTTAACAAGTGCCAGGAAAACTTAAGTTTCTAAAAGAAATTAAGGAATTTTTAAAACCCCCAAATATGTTAATATTTAAAAACTAAACATGTAATTACGGTGGAAAAGTAGCATTCAAATCTTCCTTTACTTCTTTTAAGAGAACAGGTTTTATGAAGGGCTACATCTTGGGGGAAAAACCCTAAAAGATTGGCCTAAAACAGACAAGGCATTTAGAGGCTTTCTGGAGACAGTTACAGTTTATGAGTTAAATGCAAGTAGAAAATGTAAATATACTGTTAAAATTGCCCAAGTTTCATTTAAAAAACTAACAAAAAACAAAACAGCATGTAACTCAACATTTTTCAAAATCAGTCAATAAAGATGTGCTTTGTGTTTTTCTTTCCTGGAGATGCAAACACTGACAGGAATAAATAAATAAAAAACAAACAAACAAAAACCCAAACAAAACAACAAACAAACAAACAAACAAAACCAACCCCAAACTGTTGGCTTATATGGGTGTTTCAGTCTAAAAGGATACAAAGCTCACTCATTCATTCATTTTTTTGGTTTTGGGGGGTGTGATGTTTTTTATGTTTTTGACTAAAGTTATGTTAGTAGGCCTTATTTTATATCTTTACAGCATTTTTAACACTTACACCAATGGAGTACCTACCTCATCCGTTAGATAAATAAATGTCTTTTCCTGATGTGGACACAGAAATGAACCATCTAAACACTGACAGTGTTAAACAGAAATCTTCATGATTAGAGATATACGGTATGTAACACATCTGAAGTACTTTCAGTTTTGTAGTAGTAAGTATTACTTAAGTCAATAGTGGATATATTCATTAAATTCTATTCATATCACAACAATGTTCTCCATAAAGGTGTGTGGAGGGCAAGGTGTTATGCCATTACTGTGTAATATAAATAGTATTTCTTCAGTGCTGACAGCACGATTCAACTGAACTTTAATCTAGAAGTCTCAATTATTTTTTAACCTAATCCAGTGTGTATTGTGACCTGATGTAACAAACAGTAACCTTGCTGCCAAAGGCCAGTCTTCAACACTTCCTCCGTTGGTGGGCTTTACTCTTTGTGTGGAGCTTTTCTCTGAAAACTGTTTGAAGACATTGAAACTGATATCCTGAAAATTCATCAGAAAGGAAGTGATTAGCACTCAGATACACTGAGGACACTGCCCTAAAGCATTCTATAAAGTTTAGAGCTAAATTCATTGTTACATGTCCCTGAGAAGTTAATGGGAGAAAATTCTAGATGCCACCTGTCCACAGCAAGAAGCATCCACACAAAGGAATGTGAAGACAGTAGACTAAAAAAGTGTGATAACCTTAATAAAAGCACCACAAAATGAAACCTGCTTTGTACTTTGGGATTTCATTTTTAAGTGTAAACTCAATGTCTAAATTTTTTTTTTAACATCTCCTCACCAGAAAGGGACAACTCTCTTGCTCCAGTCACCACAGGGTTAAATCCTTTGTTGTTGCTGCTGTTGTTGTTGTATACCAGAATGAAAATTAGAGCTTTCAAAGTCATACATTAAAAAAAAATAATAAATACAAAACTACCCCTGGGAATTCAATACGTCAGTGGTTAGAACATGGGAACAGAAAATTACAACAGATGCGATAAAAAAAACCAAAAATCCTTTAGACTTAAATTTCCTTGGCAATTTAGCCTCCAGGCATCCTCTACTCTTGAGAAAGGTGGCTAAGCCAACCTGGTACATCCATGTAACTGTTTATTCTCCCATCAAAATCTCCATCCCTCATCTGACAAATATTTATCCTGGAAACAAAAAAAACTTGTAAGCTTCTACCAAGCATAGAATTTCAATGGAATGGTTGTTCATCAACAGTATTCTAACTACTATATTAACACTTGGTTAATTTAATCTCTATTTTCCCTCTAAACTGATCACTGTTCCACACAATATAAATATTTTCTGGAATCATGTTTCATCCGTATATTCTTTACAAATGCTCTGCATTCTGAAATTAATATCAATAAAGTTTTATAACATTCCTACACTATTTTGTTATGCCACCTATTTTGGGGTTTTTTTTATTGTTATTCAAACTGCTATTGCTTCCTTTGAAGTGAATCAGTTACTATAGAAACAGTTGTACATGCAAACCTCAGTTGAATCCACTAGCATGGAATAAAAAAATTATCATTTGATTGAATAGTTTGAATTTCTGGAATAACAAAATGTGAAAATTGATTTGTTGGCTAAAATTCATGCCTTGCCTAGATTCAATATGCGATGTAAATAGTGAAATGTTATAGGTTGATAATAAAGAAACAAATAGCAATGTTTTAAGCATGTTTAATCCCATCTAATATTATCACTGAGTTATGTATTTTATTGAATTGCTCTTCCAGTGAAAGGATTTAAATGTAAAGATTTACTTCGCAGCAAAAATCCAGGTGATTCATCATTCCAGTAATTTGTATTAATTTAAAGCTACTGTATCAATGTACTGCAATAAATTGTCTTGTGTTAATAAAAAGAACTGTATTGGGTCAAAGTTACCAACATTAGGATGTCTAAATTTTCTTTCAGTGCTTTATATAAATTAAAGCAAGACCAGACTGAGAGCTTACAACTGATTTTTCACCAATTCCTTCCCTGGTTGATACATTCGTTTTATTTTTCTTTTTTTTTTTTTTTTTAACAGATAAGAGTAGATATAAGCAAATATAAAATGTACATGCTCCACACAAATAACTTTTCATGCATTTGTAAACTATGCCTTATCTTTCAGGACTATAAAAATTCTCAATTAATTGTCTTCCATATTGTGCTGTAGTTGGTTTAAACAGGAATTGTACTGAGTGCCATCTTAGCTAGTTCTGCTCTAACAACTAATTTCTACAACACTGAAAGAAAGGCTCTTAAAAGCTTGCTCCAGTCCGAATACCCATAGTGGTTTTTACAGGTGACAGAAGCTGTGGGATTCCCCCACAGGGAGGGAGACCTAAAAGTCCTAGCCAGAAAGTTGAAAAGACGAGAGGAGTCCTCTGTTTCTTTGCTTCAGATAGTTGTTTTAATTAGTGTTATCAGAAAAATAGAGTGCTGGACACAGCACCCTGCAGAGAGTTCAAAAGATGGGTGCTGAAAGAGAGCTTATCACAAATTCTTGGCCCTTTTGAAGGTAAATGACCCAATAGAACTTTGAAACAAAACATATTTTCACTTTTCTGCCAATGCCCAACAAACCCAGCTCCTGCGTGAACAGGAACTGCGGAACTTTTCATCCAATCACTCTAAATCACTTTTGCCGCAAGACATGGAGGTATAGAAGAAGAAGAAGGAGCCCTGGAGAACAACAACTGTCCTCCATCTTGGCATTTTTAGCTTTTATCTATTTACTACATAAACAACCCCAAAACCTCTAAATTCTTCACCCTGTGACACCACTACAAACTATTCTATCATCTGGTTCAAACCTTTCTAGATTCAAACTCTTCGCAGAGTCTTGGCAATTTCTTCCATGGACAGAGGTCAAAATAAGTGCCGTCCAGGGGGGGATAAATCCTTTAAAACTGGCAGGACAATGTCTCCTGCACTTTGGGTACCAACAGAAGCCTTTCAAACAGCCAAAATCAGAGCTGACAGCTCACCCTCCATCAAGAACCATGCTAATGAGCTTCTGATGTCATTTCTGTGTGCACTACAGACCCCAGATCTTCCAAAAACTGCTGCACCAAGCCTCCTGTTCTGGTCTCCTCAGCTTTCAGCCAGTGCTGTTCTACCATTTAAATATCTAAGCCAAGCTGAAGTTTTTAATCATATTTGATTATTTGTTTCATTCAAGAGCTGCTCAGAGTGAGACTATTAATTACTATTATTTGTGCTGAACTCAAAGAAAAATGTTCCAGTGGTTTCAAAGAGCTTTGAATCAGGCCCAAAGGGCTTAAATTGGATCTAATTTATTCCTGGACTTTACTGACCCCTCTGCACAGTGATGAATTTAACCTAACTTGAAATTACTAATTAAATAGGCCGATAATATATTTTGGCTTTTTCAATTTGAACTACACTGAAAAATGGCATCTGTAACATTTGGAAATTTTTCTGAAAGCTTTTCTGGATCTATATTATGGTCTATGTATTTTTAAATAATTTTTAATTTTTTTACATCAATCAGATATTTCTGATGCTGTAGATGATATTGATTATTATATGCTGATTAAAGGATACACTTGGGTTACAATGACTTTAAATTTTAAGATAAAGCAAACTGATAAAAATAGAAGGGCATAATTCGGGAACAATTATCCACCTCAGGTGAAGGAGCTCTACAGACTTAATTACAAAAATGTACAGAATGAATTACTGTCAATTAGAGCACACCCTGTGCAATTCATTAAAGCCCTCTCCCCTGTGCAGAAGTGACAAATACTTCATTATGCCCTGGAGAAATGAGGAAGAACACAAAGGGGTAATGTCAGATGAAAAAGGGACTGATCTGTTCATAATGCAGAAGTATATTGTATATATTATACATATATAGTAAGGAATCTGGACGAAAGGGACAAAACTAGAAGAGGAAAAACTGCCTAAGGAGAGGTCTAACTTGTTTACAGAGGAGTCAGGATGGAGATTTACTATGGTAATTAAGCTATTGTTCAATGACAAAATGAAAAAAAAGAAGCAATTACTAAAGAAACCCCACTGACACTTGGCCTAAAAAGATACATACCTTGCCAAGAAAGGAATAGGTAAAATAAACAGCAACAGAATTTTTTAAAATTGGTTTTATTTAAAACCAAATGAACCAAGTTAGACCTGTCATCATGTCATTTTTCAATTTCCTGATCTTCTCCATCTTCTTCTCCTACTGGACTGAAGTATCTCTCACAGTTCTCATACATAGAAATAGAGACACCTTGACATATTTTGGAAGAATCCTCCTGTTTTCTTTATCACTCTTTGAGTATTTAGTTTCATTTACTAGTACTGTTTTGAAATATAAATTAAAAAAAAAATAATATTTGAGGTAATATTCATGTTGTGATACACAGTAGTTGTACTCTCATCAACATTTCTGTGGTTCTTGATTCAGGGACAGAAATTTCAAATTTGCAATGGAGACCTTTTTCAATATATATCATTCATATGCCTTGGCTAAATTCCAAGTAACCAGCTGATTCCAGTAAAAAATCATCTATTAATACTAGGATGAAATTTTCTACTCCTTCTGAAATATGTCCAAAGTCACTGCAGAGTTAATCTAAGTAACTTCCAAGACAGCAAGCAGCAGGCACTCATCCAGCCCGGCACTGAAGTCATATTATATCAAATAGAGGTAAGTCCCAGGTGAAAACCATGATCTCAAGCTCTTCTGCTTCTTCTTCTTCTACCTTGATAGTTATAGACCTTACTGGCTGTTACAAAATTCAAAAATTAGTATTGATTGCTTATAATCATTTGCCTGTTTTGACTTAAAGCTTTAGAAGATTATTTTGCAGTTTGCCCTCCTTTTGCATTTAAATTTTTTTCTCCCAAAGCCATTCTATGCTTTGCAATACCCTACTCAGACAAGTGATAATTATTTCCTATACACAGATTTACACATAACCTGCTTAATTTTAGTTATTAACCTTAATACACTGCTGTGAGGGTAAAGGATGAATGGAAAGTAAGTTTTCTAACTTGCTTGTTACAAGCAAACCTGTCAGCTAAATTCCAATTAAAGGCTCAGTTTAATTAGACAGGGGATTGCATATGAGTATCTAACTGCTATGACACCACGAAGGAACTCATTCTCCTTTTAACTATTCCAAAATATATCAAAATGCAAATCAAAACAAATCACGCATATGGCAGTGATTTAGATCCACTCAACTGCACTCCTAAGGAGAGGGAGGGAGATGCTGAAGCTGATCGGTTCCATTATTTTACTAGTTCAGAAAACAGGTCCTCTGCACCATGCAAAAAAGCCTCTCAATAGGTCATATAGTCAGGGACAATGAACTGCACATTGGCACAGGGGAGGAGAACACCTGTCCTTAAGACTTATTTTTCAATAAATAAACATACCAACTAGCCAAGTCATGTGAAACAATACTGGAGTATTGCACAACATTCTATTCCTGAATCCTCATGGCAAATTCCATGACAGATAAGGATAGTCAGATTTATCAAAACCATTTCTAATACTGCAACATAACCAGCTCAGGTATAAATACTTGCTTTCTACACCACACCATTTATTTTGACCATGCCACAGGTCAGGATTCAGCACCCCACCTTCAAAAAAATTCCTGTGGCAACTGCACTGCAGCCCCACACGTGGATATTAGAAGTAACTGAAGTATAGAGCACACCTGGACATTCTGTCCTTAGCTTGTCTTACTCACATTCCAAGTGCACAGAGGAAATTGATCAGTTTGAACCAGAAGCATAGCAGTGGTCTATATTTTCAGCTTTACTGATTGTAACACAGATACACAAACAGTCTTTGAATGCTAATGAACAGACAGGAATCTAAATTTAAAAAAAAAAAAAAAAGGGTGGGGTCACATCACTTTTCTTAGGTGACTATTATGAATGCATACACCTAAGTTCAACCACATCCTTCCTCTCTATACTTTTTTTCTGCTGATCTAGGCGTGACTCAGATTTACCAGGAGCATTTTAAGACCACAGCTGATTCTTTCACCGCAAGAAAAGCTGAGACTAAGCTACTTAATTAGCTCATGATAAGTAAGAACTTAATAAAAATGAATGAGCACAAATGTCTGACAGAGGAGGAATACATTACTAAATTTAAAGTATATCAAGGGTATTACTTATTTTGTCGCAGCACAAGTTCTGCAGTAATACTGTGGTAGATGTCACATTTCAGCACGATCAATAGACAATTCAAAATAAAAGCAATCAGTTCCTTTATCTGCCACAGTTCAGTCATTTCATATTCTAGGGCTACACACAGTAGTTCTAGCAAAAGCTGTCTCCTGTAAAATCAACAGCTATGTCTATTTTAACAGGCAACAATTTATGAACAACTTAAGTTGCTTATCTCTGATGAAACTTCACAAAACCCAGAGTTACCTAATTTTGCTACCATCTTCCAAGAACAACTGTATCACTAAAATCTCCAAATTTAAGTCTAGTCAAATCTCTTTAATCATTTATTCCAGGATTTTTTTTTTTTACAAATTACTATAAGAGATAAATTATTTTCATTATGTGTAAACTAACTAGGAATGATCAGAACCTACTCAGCCTCATTTATTTATATTTACTGAAATTTAAATGCATAAGGATTACAAAAATGAATGTGTTGTGTGTTAATCTGTAATGGTTTTGTTGATACAGTGCTCTACAACAATTAGACTGGGGAGTTAATTCTGAAAATAGTGTATATTTAGTGGTTTGATGCCAACTCAAGTAATTTTTTTTTTTTTTTTTAATTGGAAGTGTATTTCCTTCTGGGAAACACAGACTGGGAAATTCTATGCTTTAGAAAAATCACATATACCCTTTTTTCCCCTCTCTGTTCAGGTATATTGTTTATTCCTTTTACCAGTGCCTACAGATACATACAAGTACAAGTCTTGAAAGATCTAGCCAAAAGGTGTGTGAATTTGTAGGAGCATTTGTTGCAATACATATAACTGTGGAACTCTGGCCAGATGATCGAAGTGGTTCTTCTTTTACCTCCGAGCTAAATCAGTGTTTGCTAGCTGAAAAAGTGATCAAATTTGTAGTAACCTAATTTCCTAGTCAGAAAGGTTGTTCTAGCACAACAGAAATCAGGCTCTTTACATTGTCTTAATCTTGCCAAGCCAGAGAGGATGTTAAACAACTGTTTTATTTGGTTAGAACAAAAATCATGTATTACTAGTAAACCATACTATTTGTTTCTTGCTGAATCCACTGTGAAACATACAGCAGTCCCTGTACCAAATTAAAGTCAGTCACTCTCAAGCAAGTGTTTAGAAGTACAGGCAGTTTAAAAGTAATTTTAGGCAATACCTTCTGTGACTGTTTAATTCCTGTGTTTCCCCCCTCCAGTGCTGCTCCAGCTGCCTTCTCACTCTATCCAAGAATTGAAAGACACTCTTTCCATACTTTAGTTAAACAATTAGTATTTTACTGTTTTATTGATTAAACTATGAGACTATTTCTCAAAATAGTATGAACCAATGCAGTTAGTCATAATTTCTACATTATGATACTGTTTGTCTCTCAGAACAATCCTCTGCTTTCAAGTACAAGTAAGATTTTGCTCAGCTTGGAGACTACTTGTTACTCAACCCTGTTTTCTTTCCTGAATAGTATTACAAGACACTATGTAGTTTTAGCAGGACATCTGATCTCACTCTCCAGAACTATTGAGATCTCCCTTCTTTGTGCACCTTGCATTGCTGGTGTCTGTAACAGTACAAACATTTGTGGTCCCGGCATCATAAAAAAAAGTAGACTGATTTCTGTGATTTTAATGCAGAATGAAAAGCGAAACTGGCACATGAAAAGAATTTCATCACCGAAAAGAATATCCATGGAAGAAAGTCTGTACATGTTACCTGTGTCCCTAAGCAGAGGTAATGAAAATCTTTCTACTGACTTATGTGACATTTGAATGTATTCTTGGACAATATTGTGGAGATAACTGTTTAAAAATCACAGAACTGTAGAATCGTTTAGGTTGGTAAATGTTATAAATGATGGTGGGAGGTTGACTTTTGTAGTCCTCTGTGATAGAAGTTTACCTCTGTTAATAATTTGTTAAAACGGTTAATGGCCAATTGGTTCCAAGTTACTGTTAAATGGTTAAGGGGTATTTTGTTATTTGGGTTACTGTTAAATCTGTTTGTGTGTTTAATGTGGGAAATGGGGCTAATTAGTTTTAGGTTTGTTTCTTGTCTTAGTACTATGCCTGGAGTTGATTGACTGGAGGGGGAAGGGAGAACTTTCTATAGGAAGGGGGGATCAACTGTGATTAGCATAAGGGGATAACCCAAGGGCCCAGACTGGACCAGGTCTTCACCAATTACTCAACGCCCCTACCTTGTCTATTTGAATGAACCAATCACCTGGACAATGACCTGACAGACACCGATCAAGTCGCCTCCAAGACTCTCGGGAGGGGGGTGGTGCTCCCAGGTGGGGTATAAAAGGTGACTCCCCTATTGCGCTGGGTCTCTAACCAATCGATCCTGGGTAGGCACCCATCGTGGGTTGGGTTCTCCTCCCCAGGAATAAGTTAGCCAGCTGTTAGGAACCTTAATCGCTTCACTGCTAGTTTTTGTAAATAAACCTGCTTAGCAGGAAATTGGCTACAGTCATTTCTTTCAGTAAATATCTTTAAGATCATCAAGCTCTGCTTCAACTGCACCAGGGTTGACAACTTGCTTATCTCTACCATTGACCTACTCAGTCTGCCCATCTCAACTTCCAGACTTCCACTGCTGACTTGTTCTTGAAGACTAAAAAGTTTCACACCTTTTCAGGAGTGTGAAGGGGAAGTGCCTCTTAAAAAAACTAAATATAGGGACATTCTTTGGGAGTGTAATTGTCTGTCTTTCCACTCATGTCAAACACAAGTTGATAAGTTTGAGTTAAGTATAATTTTTCAATTAATTAATTAATGCAACAATATCAGGATGGGAGAGGGGAGGGTGGAATGGGACAGGGACATAATGATATGGGACCACACACATACATGCTTTAAAATAAATTATGCTTTAGGCCTGTACTTGATATATTCAGTACAAGTGTCTTACAGCTGACATCAAAAACATCATTTCAGGTCTGAAGGAATATTAGGAGAAAGAGGTGCAAAAATGGTGGTGTTGCGAATACAGAAACAGGAATTCTTGATCTAATGAACGCGAAAGGGATGAAAAGTATAAAGGCATCATGATATTCCTGCAGATGTCTCATGTACCCACAGATAAGACCACCATTTTCAGTGAAAATTTATCTTACAAGAGATGCAAAAGCAGAGGCCATCTGATAATTTTTCTGTTCATATCCAATTATTACCCATCAAAAATATTTCTGCTTTATCCATGTTGCATGGCCATAGTCCACCAAAGAATCTAAGCAGAGAAGCTCAAAAAGCTAAATTTATGCCATAATTTTACAGCTAGGAAAGCATGTAATTTTTACTCATTACAAAGAAAAGCAACCGAAGAGCTAAGATGCTATTAAATTTCTAAGGCATATTACAAATAGTCATGTCAGTAATGTGTTTTTGTGTTGCAAAGAGCAGCACTGAGCAATAGTTATGCTGAACTATGATTTGTTCATTAAATGATGGACTGATGCCCGAAAGATAGGCTGGAAATAAATCCCCATAGACCGATGCCTATAGAGCAGGTATTTGTTTATTGCAGCGCTGGTGGTGAGGGGGGTTTCTCCTCCTAACTCACCCGCCTTTGTCAAGTGCCGTGGTATATTTATACAGAAAATTTTGCTTAATGTTGCTATGTCATTACAGCATCATCACATACACACCGGAACTAATTTACATAGCATGATCTCATGGTTATTAGAGAATTCTTTGCACTGTGCATGCACTTCCCCAATTCAGGGGCCTTCGATGAAGGTTTCTAAAGTCTTCTTTGCACTTGAACTTTTCAACTTTGTCTTTGGGGCATGCGCAGTTACGGTGCTCTTCAGTCCATCTGGTCTTAACTGGCCTAAATTCCTTGTTTTGTGGATCATTGGCTTTGGCCTGCCAATTTCTTATTAGTACACACTTCCTTATCTCAAAGTTATACACCTGGTAAGTTTTATCTCTTTTCTTTTTCTCTATTCTGCATATAAGCAACTAGTTAACTATATACTAGCCATTACATCGTATACAAAGTTATTCATATTAGATTATATGGGTATCAAAAGTTATGATTCAGGTTATAAACATCCGGTTATAGGTGGGTTATAAGCATTAGGTTATACGTACAGGAGTTATGATTTAGGCTACGTAAGTAAAAGCTATAATTCAGGCTATATAAGTATAGAAGGCTATGATTCAGGTTATATTGATATTCTTCAAGTTACATTGATAAAAAGTCATGACCTGGGTTATATTGATATTGAGGTTACATAGATATCTTATAATGCAAGCTATATAAGCACTTTGTTGTTGTGACCTGAGTTATATAGACATCAGGATCTTATTCTATTAATTATATGAAACATTCTCTAGACAGATATGTTACTCAGGTTGGTTAACAGTGATAATTTTTTACTAAAAAAACAGTACAATTCAACTTGCAGAATGTATTTGACCAGGTTAAATTTATTCAGGAAGCAAAATATGCTTCTTTCTGTCATATGTAGTGTGACCTATTTTATATTAAACTGGGAATGTTTAAACTTCAGAAAGGATACAGAATAGAACCCTAAATCAGTACAATATGCAAAAAAAAAAATCACATTGAATATTTATCAGGGAAAATTATTTTTTCCCCAGATGAACACAGAATTTCTAAAGGGGATTAGGAGGCGTTATGGGAGAAATATTGCAAATGCATTAATTGAACACAAATTTGCCCTTTACTTCTTGACACTTCATTTGGAAAACACCAAGTAGGTATTAATTAAGATAACAAGTGACCCATACTTTTAATCTTTTGCTTTAATGACTGATGAAAATTTATAAACTTTAATGCTACTTCTTCACTGATGCAGAGCTAAATATACAAGAAGAGAATAACACAGACCTAATTTAGCTAGTAAAAAATTTCACTTTTGATTTCAACATATACCTCAGAAACATAGGCAAAAAATCAAGTATTCCTTTTGTCCCGATCCACTATAAAAGGGGAAGCCGGGAAGGATTCTTTTGATATTCTGACGAAAAATCAAGCACTAACATAGCAATATTATATCTAAAAACCGTTTATTGAAATAAAACAAACAAAAACCTTAAGTGTTCTTATTTAAGAATAATGGCGGGGAGGGGAGGGGGAACAGGAAAGGGGAGCAGAGAGAGAGAAAAGAGAGAGGGGGAAAGAAACAGAAGGCAGGGAACAGCGTTACCACAGAACCCCGGCTATCTCTCAGCATCGGTTTGGCAGACGGAGCGTGTGTGCTGTGAACCGCGGTGCATTTGCGTAGCTGCAGCGGCAGGCTGGGCGCAATGTTTAAAGAGCAGCAGGCTGCGTGTTCCTTCCGTCGGCGGGGAACAGGCTGCTGTGGTTACAGGCGCGATGTTTAAAGAGCAGCAGGCTGCGTGTCCCTTCCGTCGGCGGAGAACAGGCTGCTGTGGTTGCAGGTGCGCTCCCGGAGCAGCTGCGGTCTCTCAGCGTCGGGGCGCGGTGGCTGCGGGCGGCGGCGGCTGCAGGCTCGGTGCCGCGGGGTTGTGCTCCGGATCGCTGCCGCGGGCAACACAGGAAACACGGCGGCGGTCACGGCTACGTGCAGGCGGCGGTGACTGCAGGTTGGGTGCGCGCGGCAGCTGCGGACGGCGGCTACGAGCTGGGTGCGGGCGGCAGCGGCGAGCGTGAAATCCTCACGGCGACAAGCTGGTTCCTAGAACTGGCACAGCAGGGCGAAGCAGGCACAGGCAGGGAGACAGGACCACAGGAAAGAGGGCGCGAAGGCGGGAGCAGAAGGGGCCAAGCTGACCCTCCAAGCAACCCAAAGCAAAAAGACAAGACAGACCTCATGGTGTTGTGGCTGGCTGCTTTTATGTGCCCCCAAACTCCCCCTTCAATTTGGCTTCGCGGCGCCGCCTTTAGCATTTTTCGCGGGCATCTGGGTACCTGCCTTCACCAGCAAGCGTGTGAGGGGTGAGTGGGGGGAGCTGCTCGCAGTCTGATCTCTGCCCTGACTGGCTGCCCGGTGAAGCTTCTCTGGGCACAGGGCAACACCATTTTTATAAGAATTTTCTTTGCCTCATTTGTGACGTGTTGAGGCATACATACTGGTCCCTCTCACCTTTATTTCCTTTCTCTGGGAAATCTCACTGGGAAGCAGAAGACAATTGATCAGTTTTACAGAAGAATTGTCAGCTTATGACAGGTTATTGGAAAGAGCTCTGCACTGTGTGTAGGAACTAGTACGCCTAAGAACATCTGTACCAAAATGAACTCTCTACATTTATCTGGTTAAATATTCCATTAGAAAGCAGGGTTCTACCTCCCTTCTAATTACAAAATTAATAAAATAAAAATGAACATACGCTTATCATCTAAAAAGGATGTGCCAGCTATTTCTTCACATGACCTTTATTCCCTTGTCATTGACATAAGCTTATTTATCTCAAGGATCAAGGGGAATAAATTACCCCTCCTGCAGTCACAGCAATTAAGTTGTGCCCTTTCTTTAAAGAACATAAACAAGATTTACATTAATAAGAGATATTCCTACATTTACAAAATGTTTACTTAAAACAACAACATGTCAGATAATACCAAGTATTTTTCCAGTATTTATATTGTGGTATCAGCTACATTTCTAAGGACTAAAGTTTCTAAATTTGAATAAACCCCTTGGTTATAGAGCTCTCTGAGCTTGAAGGAAGGTGAGCAAGGCATTTTGGGAGCAGATCAGTATAAAATGACTCAAAAATAAGCTTTATTTCCTTGTATAGTATAGTTTAGTAGACATCAGTTTACTGAGAGTTGTCACTGGCTCTATAGATAACTAGTTCTCAGCATAGGTCTCCACATCAAAACTCACTACTTTAAGTGCCCACTGACCTTGATCCCCAAAATACATCCTATTTTGCAGTTACCATTTTACTCAAAGCAGTGGAACAGCATTTGGGTTCCACCTTAATGCTGAAAGTTTTGAGTACTATAACACTGTCCAAAGATAGATTTAACACTGTCCAACTGCATCAGAAAGGTTCTAAACTTCTGTTCTGCTTTTTGATATGGATAATTTCTTTCATCTTGTATTTATTTAGGGAAGGCATAGGCAGATGGGAAATTAAAAATAAAAAAAATGTGTAATATTGTTGTAAACCTAGTAACCTAACTGTTGGTAGAAATGGTGTCTTACCATTAAGAGACACTTAGATACTGCTGAGCATGGAATGGCTGAAGCAAGTGAACATCAGCACTTCCCACTGCCCTTTTCTTAATGTCCACTATCAGCATTAGCTCCAGGAAAACAGTCACATTCTATATTAAAACATCATGGGCTACATTTGTAAGTAATTTGGCAAATGGCTGGTCTCTGTAGACCTTTGCCTGAATTTCTCAGTGATTTACATATCCCTAATAATTATATTCAGCACGGAGATTTTCTTTGCAATTAGTTCTTTTAAGTGCATCAGAGCTTTACAAGACATATATTCATTTGACAGTTTTCTAATTGCTTTTAATGTTGTCATTTTTACACCAAACGAGCTTTATGATCCTAAACCTCCAAAACAGTTTAATTTTTCCAAGAACTTGATATTAAGGGGCTGAGAACTATGGTCAGATTAAAACAGCGTAACTAATTTGAAGGTACATGAAGTTTTCCCAATGCATCAGTTATGTCAGTCAGGAATTTTCAGCTCTTTACATGAAACTACACAAAAAAATATGAAAAACCACAAGTTGTCCTATGAGAGTAAAGATTTGCTTCATACTTACTATCTTTCATGCTTGATGTCTGGATCAGGCTACCCAGATAGCTACAGGAAATTTGTTACAGATACTAGCAAAACTCACTGTGAAGCAGAATACTTCCTTCATATCCATCTTAAATGACTGTGAGGGAATGAAATGTTATGGGTAATGGTTGACACATTGTTATGAAGTAGTTTTGC
>VZRS01000896.1:0-48802 GCA_013398055.1 Ifrita kowaldi
CCTTGTCCCTAATAACACAAATTATATTTCTACAAAAGGGAGCAAACATGGTATGCCACTTCTTGCTGATAGATGAATGCACAGAAGACAATTTAGACCTTAAAATGCAGAGAAGTAAGGCCGAAAGCTATGAGAAGTGATGATAAAAAAACCCCTGTTCAAATTGTAGCTATTTAGCAGAACACTGGTCTCTTAGAATAGTTTTGAGTCAGTACATGAAACAAGTGTTTTCACCTTTCCTGTTACACAGATAAGTCACAGTTCTTCAGGTGTTTGAACCAAAAATTTATGGACCGTCCTTCTCATGTGGTGATTTTTCATTTTCTTGGCCAAACAGCTTCTGATTTCTCACTCAGTGAGTTTCTTCTCTGACAGGAATGGCCAACAGAGTGACGTACAGTTTGTGTTTATACTTCCCCCTTTTTCTTACTGTTTTTTTAAAACTGTGTCTTCTGAATTCAGCTAAAGCCAAGAGCTGGCATGTGTGGTGAGTGTATGGGCTTGTGATATATTCTTGTGACTCAGAGACTATTGTGGGGAAGGTGAGAGGAAGTGAAGAATGGTGTAAGAGATGCTGTAGCTCGGTATTTTCTCTGTGTCTCTGTTCACACTGTATGCTTCCTTTTCTTGGCCTGAGAAAGATTGACTGCCTCTGTAATATCAAATTTAGTAATGGAATATGCTGATTATCTATTAAACTTTGCTTTCTGGAGTGCTGTTCTGTCTATACTTTGCAAGTAGTCATTTATCTTCTCAGTTCAAAAATGTTAATATTCTTTATTGCTCTGAATGTGACTGCTAGGGAAACGAACGCAAATATGTAGAAGGAGTGAAGACCTAAGACTTTATGTGTTTCGACTGTTTCTTTATGTGGCCAAATAAGTTAATTCAATGTTTCATTTATCTGCTATATGATCAAAACGATCATTCACTTTCACACTGTGCAAAAGTGATATGGAAATTCCTCTCCCACTTGAGGTCTCAGTGCATGGTTTCCGTGCCATGTAATATAACAAACTTGAAATTTTCTGCTTGCCAGCATTATGGCAAGGTCTTAACTATTTCAACCTTGTCCAGGTTTTTAAAATTTTAATAGTTCCCCACATCATTGGTATTATAACTCTAGAAGAGTTCAGTTGATTTATTTGCCTAGTTTTAAAATTGCCAGTGATTAGAAGGTATGCTATAGAATCATTGAAATTCATTGAAATCATGGAAATTTCAACCCTGCTGCCATGGGCTGGGACACCTTTCACTACACCAGGTTGCTCAGGGCAACCTAGTCTTGAACACTTTCAGGGACGGGGCATCCACAACTTCTCTGGACAACCTGTTCCTGTACCTCACATCCTGCATCCCCTGAGCAGAGAATGTCTTCCTCACATCTAACCTACATGACTCATTTTTTTAGTTTAAAACTGTTCCCCCATTTTCTATCACTACATGCCCATATGAAAGGTCACTCTCTTTTTTTATAAGCCCCTTTATGTCCTGGAAGCCTGTCATATGGTCTCTGCAGAGCCTTCTCTTCTCCAGGCCAAATAACAACTCACACTCTGATCATCTTCATGGCCCTCCTCTGGACGCACTCCAAGAGGTCCATGTCTTTCTTCTGTGGAGGTCTCAAGAGCTAGGCACAACACTCTAAGTGGGGTCTCATGAAGACAGAGTATAGGGGGAGAATCACCTCCCTCAAGTTGCTGTTCACTCCTGTTTTGATGAAGCCCAGGATGTCACTGGACTTCTGGGCTGTGGTCACACACTGTTAGTCCCTGTTCTGCTTTTCATCCATGACAAACTTTAAGTCCTTCTTCACAAGCCTGCTCTAAATGAGTTCTCTCAATTTGTACTCACGTCTGGTATTGGCCCAACCCCGGTGTAGTACCTTGCACTGGAACTTGTCAAACCTCACCAGGTTCTCACGGGCTCACTCCTTGAGCTTGGCAGGTCCCTCTGGATGGTATCCTCATTCATTTGTTGCATCAGCTGCATTTCTCAGTTACGTGTCATCTGCAAACTGCTGAGGCTGCACTCAATCCCACTGGTTGTGTCATTGATGACGATATTCAAGAGCACAGGTCCCATACATGAGCTGTGAGGGACACTACTTTCCACCAGTCTCCACCTTGACATAAAGCCACTGACCATGACTCCCTGCCTGGGTGCATCCAGACAATTCCTTATCCACCAAAATTTCACCCTTCAAATTCATCTCTCTCCAATATGGAGATAAAGATGGCATGTGGGAACGTATCAAAGACCTTCTAGAAGCCAAGGTAGATGATGTTGGTCAGCCTTCCCCGGACAGCTGTTGTAGTCCCTCCATCATAGGAGGTCGCTGGGGTGGTAAGGCACAATTTGCCTTTGGTGAGGCTGTTCTGGCTGTCTCAGATCACCACCTTGTATTGAATGTGTTGTGACCTTACCTCCATAAGGATCTGCTCCATGATCTTGCCAGAACAGATGTGATGCTCACCAGTCTGTAGATCCACGTGTCTTTTCTCCCTTTTTTTAAATTAGGGAAAATTTTTCCCTTTTTCCAGTCATGGAAAGTCCTGGGACTTCATCTGACCACCATGATTTTTCAAACATAAGGCAGAGCGCCTTGGCAATAACATCAGCCGGTTCCCTCAGGACACTGAGGTAAATCTCATCAGACCCCATGGACTTGTGGCAATTCCATTTCATCAAGTAGTCTCAATGCAATTTTATTTCAGGCCTTTCAGATATTTTCTGTGTATTTCATAGTCTTTGTCACAGATGAGTAAAGGGAAGAGAACAGAATGACCTCAAGAATTCAAAGGAAGTTTTGAAAGTGAGGCTTCTGTTGTAAAAGACTCTGTTCTTGTAGCATTTCTCTACTTGAATGTCAGATTCACGCAGCTCTGACATGATGTTTTATACATGTACATATGTATATATATGGCACTACATAAATATGTATTGCTTAATAGTTATGTTGATTTAATTTTCAGAGTAAATCTCAGAAGGACATTTGAGCAACAACTGAAGCTAAATCACTGCAAATTAATATACTGTTTTGCATATCCTTTAATGATTATGATGAGGGAAACATAATTCTAATTGCTGTGGACTTGCCTGCACTGATCAGAAAATAACAGAACCTTCTCCCTAGGAAGTGGAAAAAGCCTATCTAGCATCACACATCTAGCATCACACAAAGGTTAAAACTTCATTTTTTAATTCCATAACTTTTATTATCAGAAAAGAAATGAATCAGAAAATCTCTTTAAGGAAAGAAAACATCTTCCTGTAGTTCTCCCCATTTGCACTGAAAAAAATCAGCACAGGCTACTGAGGCAGACAGGTAATACATGTATATATATACATACATACCTACAAAATACATATATAATATGTATTATATACAATAAATTATAAATTATATATTATATACATTAAGATAGATAATAATTATGTACAATAATTACGTACAATACATATAATGAATATTTCATGAATTATATATGCATCAAATGTATACTTGTAGGTAAGACTGCAGGTCGTACAACAAGAAGTAAGTACTTTTCTGTATTTTTAAAGCTCTACAATACATACAATATGCCTATGTTAGCTGATGTCCTTTTAGAGCTTTCCTGCCACTAATAGAGTAGACACTCAAAACTTGTTCTACTGAAATGGTCAATTCTTGTGTCTAACAGATTGAACCCAATGATTTTCCCCCAGATCAGTAAGACAGCAACATAATCAATAAAATGACTTATAATACTGTAAAAATCTGAAACAATGAGAGATTCTTCCCTATAACAGAAATGTCTTTCTTAGGATTCTGTGACACAGAATTGCTGAAGAAAATAATTTGCACTGGCAGGAACTGCCTTATTTCAAGATTTAACTTGGGTTATAAATCACAGATAAAAAAGGAGTGAGGGATGGTTTAGGATTTTGTTCCAGATCTTTATTTCTTATAAATTATGATCACTGCAATTTTTTTGCCTTTTACTGAGCTGAACACTGAGAAAATTGGAAATCATGACCAAGTAACATGTTTCAGTCCTTTCATAGCTTCACTGTTAACTTTGTGGATCCTTCTTTTTTACCCAAAGTGTGATATAAGCCTCTCTTCGCTTGCACTTATGAGATTGTTATGTGTTTAAAATCATTATCTTCATAGCATTACAACAGTCCTAAAATTAATTTCGCTTCAATATTTCCAACATTGTCAAATATGAAGCCTTAGGGGGATTTTTTGATTCTTTTTTTTTGGTGGGGAGGGGCAGTTCTTTTAGATTGTTTTAGAAACTCTGCTCTTTTAAATCTTTGGTCATTTAAGGCTAAGAGACACCCTTCAGCAAAGAAACATATACAATTGGTTGGAGGAAGCAGGGATTTTCAGTCTGGAAGCATGGGGTTTTGCCTCACACAAAGTTCTTTCTTCACCTGCTGTCCAGTGCAGTTGGGAATACAAAATCTTCTGCATTCGTTTTCTCAGTCCCTGGAAAATTGTCTCCATATATTCAGCAGTCCACTTTGATTCTCTTCTAGGAATTTTAGGTGATAACTATTTTGGAGAGCCATCTTATTCTGTAGCCCTACTGATGGCACATCTCTACAGAATCCAGTTTTGGTTTTTTGCAGAAGCTAGTGTGCTTTACTCATATTCCATCACTCTACACAGAAAGTAAATTCTATGTGAGAAATAACAAGTTACAAGTATACAGAATCATATCTCTAAAAGTAATAAACTGGGGATATGGGCAAATGTTCATGCCAATTTCCTATACCTTCCCACACTTGATTAGCCATTTTGCAAAGAAGGATTCACAACACTATATAAAATTAGTGGCAGCAATGAGGTGTAGGTGTGCTACATTTATTACGGGACACATTTTAAAAATGAAAAAAAATTTTTTTTTTATGGCCTTTAAGTAACGTATAGCTGTCTCTACCCTCTTTCTGAATGAAGCCTTTTTTTCCCTGTTAGATACAGGAAGCACTGCTGCAAAATCTAGGTGTGAGTCACAGATGACGTTTCAGAGTAAGTTCCTCAAAATCATCCTCCCAAGATGAAAAATCTGATAATGAGGCTGGCTACGGATGTTCAGTAATTTAGGTGGAAATGGATTTTAGAATGTTCTTTGGCTTCTGTTTCATTCCTTTTACTTCTGTGGTTGTGTGATGTACTCTTCAGCACGTCAGTTCACTCTCAGATTCTTTTATTTTCAGGTGAAAACAGAAAATTTAACAACCTTTCTCTTTCCTCCCCTCCCCAGGAATGGGATCATAGGTTTTGTTCCTAATGGCAGTGGCAGGGACACATAAGGAGCTTGTAAGACACCACCGTCTAGGCTACAGAAGAATTACTATTTTATCATGGCATGGGATGATAACCGATAAAAACATGTCCAATCAATGGACAACATATTTGTTCTGAAACGTTTGCTTAATGATTTGGATTAACATTCTGGCCCCTCTACTATGTATGCTTAGGCCTGGGTTTCTTTCTTGAGCTGAATCTCCTATGAATTTAGATCTCTCAGAATCACATTTAGAATGTTTGCTTGTACTCTTACTGAGCTGTGTAAGATTCATGCTGCTATAATTCAACAAACTTGAGATGTTAAGCACTGACCACTGACCTGCCATTCAGACAGAAGTAGCATTTACTTAATCCACTTGTTTATACAGTTTTAGAAGAAAATATCCTGGATTTAGTTTTACTCTAGTAGTCTCTGTTGGATTTGGGATCATGCACAGCCAAGTTCTGCTGCAGTAAAAACGGTGATTCAAGATAACATACAAAAATTTCACAAAATACTCTTCTTAGAGACGTAAAAAGCCAAAATCCAAACTGCTCCTCTCATTGAAAAAAAAAAAAAGGAAGAAAAAAAAACCTCTAAAGAATTAATTTCCATTCTAGTAATCAAAATGCTGCTGATTTTAGCATGGAAGTGAGTAATCTTCTGCTGAAGAACTGGGCACATTCGTGCTTTGCCAGACATGCCAGAACTGTCACTAAGTAACAGATATTTGCATTTAGAGACAGTGATGTCACCTAGTTAATTCAAAAATCATTGTCCCCCTAAAACCTTAAATGAAAATGCAGTGTTTCTCAGAAATTACAAATCTACAAGTACATTTTTGCATCTTGTATTTTTAGAGCAGTTTCTTGCTTAGCTTTCTTGACAGATTTCCTGTAGAAATTTCTACTTAATACAAGTTCTACAATAAATCCTTGCTAAGTTCTTGCATTTCATTAAAGCTCTTAATTTACTTCTATTCTAAAGCTAGAAAAACATATTTTTATCTTTATATGACAGTGTGGTGCAATGAAGAGTCATAAAGTAAATAAGTTTCTTTGTCTTTAGAATGGTGCCAGAATGCTGAAATTTAAGTGGAATGTAAAGATGTATGGTTTAATAATTATGTATTATTCAATATAGCCTACTTAATACACAAATATGACAGAGTAATTGCCGTCATGGAGAATATTATGACTGTTTTTTTGAACATGAGAGCACTTTACATTAATATGGTCTTTTAGTGACTTCAAAATTAATCCTTACTGTTTTGATATCCCAAGTGTTTGACATGTGCAAAATACTCTACACACAGAGGCAACACTTCCAGTAGAACATAACTTACAATGAAAAAAACTCTCTTGGGAAAACACATAGAAAGAACAGATAGACTGAAAAAAAATTGCTGCATCTTCTATTGGTGTTTGTTGCTGTTTTACACTTGACTTACGTAATAGAGTATTTTTATGACTGAAATAATTAGCACATATATAAGCATTATAATACATACTGGTTAATTTAAGGAATGAAGTGGCAACAGAAGCAGACTCTGTTTACCTACTGCTTTTCCTACCATTCTGCCATATTGTGACTTATTTTCTTTCTCACTCGTATTTGTTCTCTTTACTCTCTCTCCATTTGTATGGACATTTGGAGAGTCATTGTGCAGCTTCGTACTCCCCATCACCAAAGCACCTGTAGGAGTACCCTCATATGGTACACAAATGGAGTATCAAAGATTATGTCTAAAGAAAGACTTAGATTTTGCAAAACCCCAATTCCAGAATTCAGTGGTACCTCAACAGATTGCTTGTAAAAGCTCTGGAAAGTTTAGGTGGCACTTAAAAACCAACAAGCATGTCACAAATGATGACAGAACATGAGTCTGTCTATGCTGTGGTGAAAGCAGCCCACAAGAAAGCATACAGCTGTACTGCTGCAGCCAGGTAAGTGAACATCACGCTTTACAGTCTGCGCCTTTTTTTTTCTCGAGTTCTAAGCCTTAAGTCAAGGACTGACTGTTCAGAATTTCTGTTTCATCAAGTCTTCTGTTTTCTGTAAAGTACACCAGTTTTCTCTGCAGTACGGACTGAATACTGAAGGTTTTCTGTCTGTCATTTTATCAACATGACAGAGACATGTTATCTCTTTTTATAACTAAGTGAAACTTGGGTTACATTCTGCAGAGAAAAACTGTTTCAAGAGTAAGAGAATAGATTCAGGCTTTGTCAAAGGCATGACTGAAATAGTTGTGCTGTAGAGTATATTTTTTTGCAGTCAAGATCTGGAAAATATTGGCTGCACAACGCTTATAATAGACTACAGTATAGGGGCATTTTGTGAAAAATAAATGGCTGAACTCTTTATCTTAGAATTGAAAAGCCCCCTTTTTTTTTTTTTCCTGATCTCCCAGTCATCGTTTGAGAAGAAACATTTTGACTCCATTTACATTTAATTATACTCTTTTTGGAGACACCTTCTTCATTGGAGAAGTTGTCATATAGCAAAATACAGAAAATGAGACTGAAGGTTATTTCCTTCAGCTTAGAGTAGACATCCAAACCAGCATCTTCCCCCTAGATTATTATATCCCACTAGCAATATTTAAGAGTAAATTTTTTATAGATAGAATACAAGTATTCTGGAGCAGTGGTGCCTATAATAAACTTCCATATGCCATTAATTAATTTCTTTAATATTAGAGTGATCAATATGTAAGAACAGTGCATCATAGCCTTAATGTACAGAAATAACACTATGAAATTTGTATTATTCATTTCCATGTACTAGTTTCCTCAAACTCATTATATTTTGAAAGTATTTGCAACCAGATGGTGAGAATCTTTAATACCAGTACGAGATACGCATATATTTGTTAATAAACTAATTAAATTGCATTATTAGCAGAATGAAAGATTATTTCTCACCAAATAATTTCAATATGCGTGTATAAATGTCATTCTAACTCACTACATTTATTTTTAAAAAAATCTGAATGATCTTTGTGTGTACACCATTTTGAATCTCTGGGTCCTGGCATTTAAAGTCAGCTCAGAGAACCAAGGAGCAGAAGAATTGTGACATTTCATTTTGGCTGGAGATCTGTCCTTGTAAATTAGCTCACACTCCCACACAATGGAGAACCTATCAACGTCCGTAAGTGTAAGTGTTGATCCCCAGTCAGTGGCTTAAAAAATCAGTACTTCTAGACACAAATAGTCTACACTTGTCCTTGGCACAGATGACCTTTATCACATACAATTCTAGACTTTGCTGTTACAGCATAAGTTGTTTACTCCACACATTGATGCCCATGTAAATCTCTTGCTCCTACAGAACATACACACAATAGCAAAATGTCTTGTAATGATTTGTTTTACGTATTCCTTATGAAATGTTTCTCAAATGCATAGTTTTTTCTATTTCCAGACTGAATGTTTCTCAAAATTCTAAAACAGATGGTGCCTAGCTGATGCTGCTTCTGTGGAGTGTTCCAGGATGCAAATAAGTTACTAATTTTTTTCTCTCTGAAGTAGTTGTGACGATTTTTGTAGCCTAGGATCCCTGCCCTTTGAATATTTGAACAAGCCATCCAAATACTCCATTGGAAAATAGTTGACTTGCAGTTTTTTATCTACATCCATGCTATAGAAAATAAACTGAAGCAGGGAGAAGGAAGAATAATGTAATAACTAAAGCACAAGCAGAAAAAAAATTGACACCCTGAATCAACAATTATTTTTCTCCTTGTATTTAAAAAAATATTATTGTCATGCATCTGCTCATCATGTTAATGTCCATCACCCTTTATAACCATGTGTTCAAAAGCACTGAGAATCTTTGTAGAACAGTCAAGTACTAACAGTGACCTAGAAGCTGCCTGTGTTACAGTAGAATACAGGTGATAGGAATATCTGTTGTTTACCTGAAATTACACATAAAAATGCAGAGGCATCTAAGAAGCCAACCATATATTTCCTATTTTTCAGCAATTAACACAAAACTCTACAAGCATTAGCAATAAATCAGCCACCTAGTGTGTCTGTTTCATCAAGCAAAGCAATCACCATATCTTAAATGAAACCAGCTGCTGATAGGTGTAAGAATTCTTACAAGCACGAGAGTAGGAAGGGAGAAATTGTCTGCAATTTAAATAAGGTTTGAAATAGCAGACTCTCCTAGATTGTATCTTTTATGCTTTATGTATGAAAGCCTGATCTCATTATTCAAGGACATGTTTGATAACCCAAATTTGCAGTGTTGCTAATAAGGACCAGAATATATATATCCACAGCAGGAGGATGATTTAAAATGCTGTCACAGTGATATATGAAGAAAACATGCTTTGAAAAGAGATTTCCTTCTCATCACTTACTTTCCTGCAGATAAAAAACCTGATTTCAATCAGTACTTATACAAATGTCTATTTTTCAATCACATATTATCCATGTAAAACTAAAAATTTTATCTATTATTTATACTTACATCTTTGTTTCTGTAAAGCAAAAGTCTTGTGGGAGGAGTTTTACCAAGAAAGCGCCAAGAAAGACTTCAGTGTGCAGCCCTCATTATTAGACATTTTAACAAAATTATCAAGGCAAAGAATAAATGAATACATAAAAGACACTGGGAGAGGGGTGACAAATTTAGGGACAAATAAGACATTGCCAAAGAAAGTGTACAGTCCTTTAAGCAGCACATTCTGCCCTATTTTTAGACACTTGTTTTTTTAAGTGATTTACCATGTTTTTGCAGTAACTTCATTTGCTTTATGGGTATCAGAAGTCCATTAAGTTTTATCCTTTCCAGTTCTGTAGAATTGCATGTACTCATTCAGGAGCTTGACTTAATTTTGGGGGGAAATCCATGAACGTTATGGTATGCTGGTTGCAGTGCACTGGGTCTAAATGCATACAAAATTCATGCTTGACTGTCTCTCAAGTTTGCTGCTGCTGCTGCCCAACAGTGAGGTGCAGTATTGCCTCATCTGGGTAACCAAGATTGCTCTGGAGAAGCAAGCAGTATAACGCTCTCAGAATGGCACTGAGCCTTTCCGAGCCTCAGGTCTTGTCAGCTCTGTCAAATGGTGCTTCCTGGACTGCTGAACAGATATTCAGCAGGGAATATCTGTTCTCAAGCCTTGTGAGCTTACCAGGCTTATAAGATCTCTATGATGCTAAATGCTGGCATCATGTTCCACCATAATCTTTGAGACAGACCACTGGTGGTGTTGAAATAAGTTTTATTTTTTTTTTGTATCCACAGACCATCAAGAATATACCAACCCAAATTTTGAAGTCAAAATTTTATTGTCTGCAAACTACAGCTTAAATGACACCACTCCTGGCGAGCTACTACCATGAGTAAAGGTCTTTGTAATCAATAAAATTAAGGATAGCAAAAGATTTATTGTTCTGATTTATTCCTTTCAAATAAGAAATAATGTTTTCCCATGCGAATATAATGTGGGAATGGATGGTAAGAATCAGACCAAACACTATTCTAACCTAATCCCTCATGCATGGCATTTTTCTCATTGCCCAAAGTAGTTCACCATCTCCTTTTTCTGAGAGTATGCTTTTCCTTCCAATTGAAGAAGAATGAATCAGTTCAGCTAAAAATTATCTACTTTTTGTCCTCCACTGTTTTCTCCGGCCAGAGATGATTAAAGAGATTACTGTCTCCTCAAGGCTTCCTGCTTCACTCCTGTGTTAAGTGCTCAAGGCCTGTTCTGAGTGGTTACATCACAATTTTAATTGTTCTGGGAAAAAAGTGATCTGAACCATATCAACCCAACCAGGCTTATGGTATGGTTACTTAATTTTCAACTTGGAAAACTGTCTATTCTATCCATTAAGTGAGACTGACTTGCTGACAGTGTAGACTGTGTAATGTGCCATTAATATGAAAATGGAGACTTCTAAGACTGCTGCCTTCAGTGTGAAGTCTGAAGCAGCATCCAAATATTTCCACCTAAAAACATACCAGCATCTTTGAAGAACTATATTCAAGATGAGAAAATTTCAGCAGAGTACATATTTGAAATTTTATTATCATTAATTTTCAAAATGAAATGATCATAAACTAGTAGCTATAAAAAAATCTGAAATCTGTAAAATACCCATTGTGTATATGATCTAATTAAAATTATGATAAAATACCCTTGCTACAAGTATGTATGCAATGTATAATGTTTAAAAGTGAAGGCCCAACAGAAGTCCTGTCACTAACGCCCCTAAGAGTGATCTGATTGCCATTTACAAATATTTAAAAATGCAGTTAGAAGAATTTCAGAAAAATTAGACCAATGCAGCTGTTCTGTAAATCCAGCCAGGAGTATCTGTTAAAAATTGAACTTTTCTTTCCCCAGGTATGTATTTAACTTAAAAAACTTAGCTTAGGATTCCTGAGCTCATTTCCTAGTCTACTGTGGAATACCTTGATTTCTTAACATGGGAGGTAAGAAAGTGTGTTGTTTTAATTTAAACAAGTAAAACTTCTTCAGTCATAGCTAAGACTGCATTGATGGCAAAATAGGGTTGGCGTTCTGGAGAAAACATACATTTTTTTAGTGGTGTGTTCTTCCATCAAAGAGCAGCAGCATCTGTGTCTAAGAGGGTAGTAGCCTCACTAAAAATAAAAGGATAACCTTAGGTATTTTTGTAATTGCCTGTAATTGGGTTGAAGTTTAAATCTGGGACTAAAAGGTTTCATTTCCACAGTATTTGATATTTTTAACTGCTATCGTCTTGGTTATATTTGTTGTCTGTAAAAAACTCTTTGTGTTTTGGAGATTGCAATATTCTTGATCACCATAACATACACGGACAATTAACTTCTTAGGATATTTTGCACGATTATAAAATTTGTAAGGATTTGTGAAAGTAAATTTTGAATTGAGATCCATTTTGTGTTAGAACAGAATTTCTCCACTTACCTTCTGAAAATTAATTGCCATTCATAGATATTACCAGCATAAATTTTTTCATATGGTTTTGTTTGAGATCTTTCACTACATTTGTTATTCTGTTCCTTCTCTGAGCCACTTGAAACTATTAACCTTCTTGAGCTGTAAAATTAATATCTAATATTTTATTAATTATTAATAGATATTAATATCTAATATTTTATTAATTATTAATAGATAATTAAGATCTAATATTTTATTAATTATTAATAGATATTAAAATTTTTATACACTGTATGCAATTCCATATGCTGCCTTTATTTATTGTAATTTGGTTTTGACTGTAACTGGTTATGAAACTGAGGTCATCACAGCTGAGATGAGACTATTGAAACTATTTCATCCAATGGTACACGTAATTTAGGAGCACACAAGAGGTGTTTTCCTCTTCAGTGATCATTGTTTGTAGGTTTTTAAATCAACTTGGCTATTTATTTGATGAAATATTACCCATGTGTCTAACTTTGAATATAATTCACTGAAGTTCTTTGCATTCCTCTCTAATCTTGACCAACAAAATAACCTTGTGCCATCTGCAATTTTTTACCTCATTGCTAATTCCTTTCCCAGAACATTAATAAAAATAATGAACAGTAGATATAACACAGAATCCCCAGATGCTCTGCTATTGATCTTTTCTATTTTGCAGCAAATTATTTTTTGATAAAAATAGGTCATTTAATATTTATTTCCTGACTCCAAGTCAGTTCCCGATCCATAACAATTCTTTGCGTCTAATCTTTTGCCTACATACTTTTTTAGTAGCCTGCCAAGGACTTTGTCAAAGGTCTTTTGAAATTTTTACTGGATTTATGTGGCAAGGTTTTGATAGCAGGGAGGCCACAGGGTTGGCTTCTGTGAGGTGACACCAGCAGCTGTCCCCATGTCAGATAGAATAATTTCCAGTGGGCTCAAAGAGAGTCCTGCCACTGGCTGTAGCCGAGACTATCAGTGATGCTGACAGTACCTCTGGGACAACATATTGAAGAAAGGGTAAAAAATGCTTCACGAGAGCAGCTGGGAGAGAGGAGTGAGAACATGGAAGAGAAGCAGCCTTGCTGATGCCAAAGTCAAGGAAGAAGGAGGGGTAGGAGGTGCTCCAGGAGCAGGCATTCCCCTGCAGCCTAAGGAGAACACCATGGTGAAGCAGGTTGTCCCTCTACAGCCCATGAAAACTGCATGACAGCAAATATCCGCAGTGCCTGCCATGGAGGGCACAGCAGGTGGACATGCCCTGGAGAAAGCTGAAGCCCAGGGAGAGCTCATTCAGAAGTTGTCTCCTGGCAGGGGCTGTGGCCCCTGGAGAGGACCAGATCATGCCTGAAGACTTTATCCATGGAAAGGACCTACAATGGGGTGGTTCTTGAGGAACGGCAGAGTACAGGGAGGATTCATACTGGAGAGGTTTGTGGAGGACTGTCTCCCATGGTAGAAACCCCATCCTGGAGCAGTGGAAGAACGTGAGGAAATAGGAGTGGCAGAGATGAAGGATTATGATCTCAGCAAAATTCCCATTCCCTGTGCCCTTGCACTGCTTTTGAGATACAAAAAGCAGAAATTGAGTCTGGGAAGAAGGAGTTGAGGGTAGGTGGTTTTGGTTCTATTTTTATTACTCACTTTCTGTGAGTTATTGACACTATTCTGTGATTAATTGATACTAAATTGAATTAATTTTCCCCAAGCTGAGTCTGCTTTGCCCACCATGATACTGGTTGTGTTTCTCCCTATTCTTATCTTGACTGATAAACATTTTCATCTTATCTTTTCTCCTTTTTCTATAGATACAGGAGAAATGATGTAACTGCTTGGTGGATACCTGCCTGCCAGCCAAGGTCAACCCATCACACAAGTGTAAATGAATTGTATTGACCTCTTTAATTTATTCCTTTTGGAAATGTTTATAAAGATCTAACAAATTTGCAAAATGCAATTTGTCTTTGCATGAACATGGCTATTTAGATACAGAAATGTGTCTAACTGGAAGACTCACAAACTCGTTTAGTTTGCATACCAGGTTAATACCTAGCATGTATGGATAGCTTATCAACTTTCATGAATTGAAAGCAAACAATTTTAGTGGAAGAATATATTTGGTTCGCATAGATTAAGATACAGGAAACAAATCTTCAGTATGAGCTCTGAGACCCTGAAATGAGGATCTGCCCTTGAAACACTTCTGCAAGTGATCTACTAAAGATTTTCCGAAGACCACAATGCAATAACTTGAGTATTTCTTTAAGCCTTTGTAGTTCTTTTTGTGGAAACATAAATCAAAAATTGGGTGTAACAACATTCATACTGTTGAAAAGATGGTAAGACACATTGCAACAACGTCCAAACATATTTGAATGGATAGAAGAAAATTAAAAGATGCATTTTTTTTATCTCATAGAGCTAAATAAAGTGTACAAGCATGGAAGAATGTTCGAATGCAAAATCTCACTGGTATGTTTATTATTAAATTGTAGGAGGGGAAGAAAAAGACAGGTTCCTTAACACGCCAATTTAGCCAGTTCCTAAAATGGTCTAATTTATGTAGGTGTAGCAGACACATATTTAGATCACTGTGAAAGGGGTTGAATAGCATTCCTTGTAGTCCACCTTCTCAGCACTGGAGATGAGCACAATTTACGTTTTGGGTTCCCTGTGTGACAGATTTCAAAGTGTCGTACAGTGGCAGCAGGTATGTTGGACTAAGGGGTCAAAAACCTAAGAAATAGGAGTCTGAATTTATCCTTCTAAATAAGAGTTCAACAAGAATATTCTGACTTTTAGAATATATTGGTTTTTTGCACATTTGCAAAGCAGCATACCTACCCAATTTATTGAAAGCTAACTTTAAGATAACAGTTGTGTTCGATCATGAAGATCTTTGATTTAATGAAGACATACTATTGTCTGTGTTTGCCTAAACTGTTGTCCTCTTCATTATAGACGGAATATGTTTAGTCTCTTTGTAGTGACAGACAGTTTACTTTTTGCAATAAACAACAGCAAATGGCTGAGGTCAACCTGAAATGTATTCAATAGTCCAGCAAATATCAGCAGAAAAATAAAAAATAATGAAGGTGGAATTTGTAGCAGGTGAGCTGATAAAGAAAGCTTATACAAAAAATACAAGTTTCTTTTTCCTTACAGTAATGTAATTTTAACATAACTTGAGTGTCTCAGCAGAGTTGTAGAGGTTTATCAAAGTTTGTTATTTTGTACAGATTTCATTGAAATAATTTTATGGATAGAAGGCACATCAAAGAGGATACTCCTTGTGAATGTGATATGCCTAATTCAAGTTATTTTTAGCAAGAAGAGTAAACTGACATTGTCAAGACCTTTGAGTTTAATATCTGATTTTTAATGCTTCCCAGACTTTTACAATAAAGAAGAAAGATTGCACAGCTGGGTACTGACTTTTTATCTGATGAAACATTACATTTCTGCCTTTGGGTCAAAAGTAAGGGGCTTTTTATTTGCACAAGGAACTGGATTTCCTTCACTTTTCTTTAGTTATGAAACACAAAGACAACCACAGAAAAAGAATTCTTTCAAAAAGAAATCTACAATATGCTATGTTTAACTAGATATTATAACTGCAAGAAATAAAGTTGGGTTTTCTGCAATGTACAACTGAAAATACGCATATTAAGATCAATCTGTATTACGTACTTGAAAGATTGATCCTAAGACTATCTCTAAAAATCCTCATTTTCTGTAAAATTAGCCAGACCAACCAGACGCTATTCTCCTGAAGATTCTCTCAGTGTAAGATTCTCTCCGATTCTCTGTTAGAGTAACAGGTTTAACACGAAAAAAAATTATTTAAAGACAACACATTGAAATGGCTTTGATACAGTCTCCTCCTTTTCCTACAGGTACTGTAAAGTTTATTAATTTACAAAATATTTTTATAATTTTGGATATTGTAATAGACTGAAGTATATATTTAGCAATAAAACATTTTCAGTCATACTTCTTTCTACTACTTTAAAAGTACAAGTGTAACCATAAGAGCAGGGAGTTTAGGCCTCTGTAATGTAAAACAAACAAATAATGTGTAGGTCTTTGCACATCAGGATTTGGTTTTCTGGTAGCTAGAGCAATTTGTCAGATTACAACGGCTGCTTGAAGCAAGGCACACAATATAACAAAGTAATTCTTGCTGTTGTGCACTTGAATTAAAATATATCACCTTATGGGCATAAAACAAACTGGATGTGAAACACATGTGGCATTCTGTGTGAGCTTGCAGATATTGCCCATTATGAGCTCCACGAAGGCTGCTTTTATCAGAGCCTGCCAGTCACACACCCCGTGCAGGTATTATTCAAAATGACGATTTTTCCCCTGAACAGAAGATATATCAACAACAAGATTTCGAGGGACATTTAAATCCAAACTAGGAGGAAACGACCTACAAAGCACAGACATCAAGTTGCATCCCTCTCTGTACTTTCAACATTACAGCAATCCTGCATATATGCACTATATATTTGAGAACATTTAAGATTTTATCAAAGTAAATGTCCTCTGGGTTTCAAGTAATATCAACTACACTTATGTGTAGCATGTTCTTTGATGAAAGAAACCATAGTCAGTCCTCTCTAGGAAGTTCATTTTACTGTGGACAGTTTTTTTAGTTAACAAATTGGTTTTTCTCATTTCTGAAACATTAATTTTTAGAGCAAATTCAATTAAATACTTTAAAAAATATTTAGCTTATTGCAACTTGCCAAAACCCAAAATTTTAATGAGGAAGAAAAATCATAACAAATGAAGCTCAGCTAGAATCTAGATGTATTTTTGGGTCCTTAGCCAGTTTGCATTCTGTTCTGAGAGCACTTCTTTATGGTGTAGTTTACTGAGAGTCATGTTAACGATATGGTAATCAAATGTTAATGTGGAACAGTTCTGAACCAATTCAACAATATGAAATTGATGATTATTGCCACAAAAGCCTTTTTGCTTATGTAAGTATTCACTTTAAATATGTAATAAGATTTTTATTTAAGTAAGAAGGCAAGATATTTAAAATTAAATGGGAGAGGATTTCTTATTGCCTTGAAGTAAATGCAAAACTATGATTTCTATGTTTTAAGTATGTTATTATATGGTCAAAATACAAAATATATTATTGGCAAGTTCCTTCATAATTCTCAAATTCAGTTGTCATTATCAGCCACACATATAATGCACACATTACGAGTACTATGAAGTGAAGACAAAGTGATATAATTGCTCCTACCTTTTCTGTTTGAAAAGCATAGATGTTTTTGAAGTTTTTAATGATGAAAAGTCCTCTTGGAAGAAAATATCTCTCTTGTACCTTGAAATTACCCGAATACATTAGAATATTGAAGATTATGACCAGCATTCAGAAGTAAATGAAGGCCTAATGACTTCTTTAAAGCTCCTGTGCAGCATGATGATAAAAGGATCTCCTAGTACAATGAGAACAAACTGGAAAAATTGGTTGTATAGCTTTATTTTAATGACTGCTAACTGACTCATGACAACTTAATATCAAATATTCTTACGCTTAGAAATTGGCTAGGAACGCTAATTACACAGTAATAATTATGTAGTACACTTCCCTAATTATGTCATTCTGTCCAGCATTAATACATTTTGCTGTCATCTTGTAGTTATATTTTTAGCCTTTGTGAAGTTTCCATGTATTGCAAATATCTGTGGCGGTTTCACCCCAGCTGGCAGCTGAGCCTCCCAGAGCTGCTCGCTCACACCTCCCAGCAGGGCACGGAAGAGGCTCTGAAGGGCAAATGGGAGAAAACTCGTGGGTTGAGGCAATAACAGTTTATTAAGCAAAGCCAAGCACAGAATTCGTTCACAATGGTCAGGCAGGTGTTCCGCCATCTCCAGGACAGCCAGGCTCCATCATGCATAAGGGTGACTTGAAAAGTCTAATGCCATCACTTTGAATGTCCTCCCCACCCTCCTTCTGCCCTCCAGCTGTTATTGCTGAGCATGGTGTTGCATGGCATGGGATATCCCTCTGGTCAGTTTAAAAACTCTTCTTCAGAGTTTGTCTTACTAAGGGGTCAGAAGCCTATTGCATAGAAAATCGAAAATTAAAAAAACAAGCCCGAGGAGGAGGTATGCCACCAGTAATTGCAATATTCTGTGGAAACTTGCTGTTTCTTGAACAAGATGACATAGTGTTGTGGGTGTCCACCAAAGCCACTCTATCATCTCACCCTCCTCAGCTGGACAGGGGAGAGACAATATAGCAAAGGGCTCATATGATGAGACAAGGACAAGGAGAGATCCCTCATCAATTACGATCACAAGTGCAATAGAATAAACTCTGGGGAAATTAGTTTAATTTATGACCAATCAAATCAGAGTAGTATAATGATGAATAAAACTAAATCTTAAAACATATGTCCCCCACCCTTCCCCTCTTTCTGGACTTCCTTAACTTTCTCTTCAGATTTCCTTCACTCCCACCTTCTCTGCCCTGCAGGGCCACAAGTACTGCCGGGAGCCTGGTCCAGTGTGGGATTTCCAAGGGGTTCACAGCCCCCTTTGGGCATCCACCTGCTCTGGCGTGAGGTCTTCCATGTCCTGCAGGTGGATCTCTGCATTGCTGTGACTTCCTGAGGGGCACAACTGCCTCACCTTGGGCTGCAGGGGGATCTCTGCTCGGGTACCTGCTCACTTCCTGCCCTCCTTCTCCACTAACTTGGGTGTCAGGGCTGTGTCTCCCACATATTCTCACTCCTCTTTTCTCTGGCTGCTGTTGTTCAGCAGGTTTTCTTCCCCTGCTTACCTCTGTTAGCCCAGAGGTGCTGCCACCATCACTGATGGGCTCAGCCTTGGCCAGTGGTGGGCCTGTCTTGGAGCTGACTGGCGTTGGCTCTGTCAGAAATGGGGGAAACTTCCAGCAGCTTCTCACAGAAGCCACCCCTGCAGTCGCCCCCACTACCAAAACTTTGGCATGAAAGCCCAATTCACACAGTTATCAGTTTCTGTGTTAGCCAGGTACGTATTTTTGAGCAATGATCATTTGATATCAGTAATACTTTTATTTTGACTTATGATGTACCTTGATGTACTTGAACACATATCCATAATCTAAAATTTTAGGGATTCTGTTTTTTCTCCTTAACTGGCTATCCTAAAATCTAGAGTGATTTTTACTAACATTTCCATTATGTTGCCTTGAGAAACTTTTAAAA
This sequence comes from Ifrita kowaldi, assembly GCA_013398055.1. Taxonomy (NCBI): domain Eukaryota; kingdom Metazoa; phylum Chordata; class Aves; order Passeriformes; family Cinclosomatidae; genus Ifrita; species Ifrita kowaldi. The sequence goes on from VZRS01000896.1 coordinate 19,443, forward strand.
ATTATGCCCCAAATTAAGTTTATGCCAAAGAGAAGAGTTAAATTTCATTTAAATTTGTATTTCCTTGCAGGCCATATGTTGATTTAATCTATTACGCTACAATCAAACTAAAGATCAAAGATGAAATATGGTGTTCATTGACAGAAAAAGGATCCATTTTTTCCAAACTACCATTTGGAAATCTGTAAATGGAAAAGTTACTGCATGTTGTTTTAATTCTAGTTTCCTTTAATCCTTATGACCCGCCCTAGTCTTCATATACTAGACATGTATGTATGTTACATGCCATATATTTAAGAGACATATGGGAAGCACATTCTGCAGGGAAGGTCTGAGCAAAGAAGGGAAGGATTTTTCTGAAAGGAAAGATGAAGGAAAAGGATAAAAGCAAATCATGTTAGCACCTTGTTTTGTTTCTGCTCTTTTCACTGCTTTCTAATGTTTCCTTTATCAAATAATATGTAGACTGATACAGAATTTTAGGGTCTTTGATTTTTATAGTCCCTGATGCTCAAAATCTTGACAATTAGAAAGCCTCTCCTAAAACTGAAGAATGGCTTGAAGAAACAATAAGAACTTTACCCATCTGCCTGATTTTGTCTCTCCCTTTTTTCCAAAGCATGGAAGTTCCTTGATGCCATGCACCCTTCATTTTGCGTTCCTTATTTATGATGTCTTTGCTTTAGATCATCAAAGAATTCTTTTGGTCTTTTCCAGACAAGAGACAATAAATTGGAGATTATGTTCCTTTTTGCATACAACATGTTACATTGTCTTAAGCGCACACATTTTTCAAGTTTTGTTTGCCTTTTTTTTTTTTCTAGTATACTAAGTACCCCTGCAGGCACTAAAAAATTTAGAATGTAATCAACCAGCTTAATGCAAAATTCTTTTTCTATATCTCCTTCCTAAGCTCCATCCCACCAGAATCCATATCAAGTAGCTTTCTACCATTCAATCATAAAATTATGCAATAATTTAGATTGGAAGAACCTCCTGAGGTTACGCTAGAGAGCATAACCTATTACTGAAAGCAGAGCTAAAAGCAGAGCTAACCTGAAAGCTAGATCTTGATGCAGATAAGAGATTTCCTACACATTTTAGATTTCTGGATAATATGTTAATTAATGTCTTTTAACCTGAAACTTCCACTACATTCACTTTAAAAAATCTGAGCTTCAGCTTACAAGTACTACTGTGTGCATAGGGCTGGATGGTGCTTGACCTGTGCTTGACAGCTATGCTGCATAAAACAAACTCTTTGGCATGGCACTACTGAGGGCATTCCCAGTTGTCTGAGAAATAGGGCTTGAACGGAGATAATTAATTCCCCAGTTTTCAGAAAGCCACACATTAACTCATTAAATGCCATTCCTGGCATACTAATTAACTGGATATAATTTAAGTGTTTTAGGAAGTCTTGAGAAGATTGTGCGAAAGAGTCACTAGATAAATTAATATGGTATTGAAAATAAAACTTCTCTGTTATGTCCAAATTCTACTTTTCAGTTCTATTTACCCTTGTTACCAAGACTTTTAATAGAAAAAATATTACATTTTGTTTGGTTTTGTGCTATAAAAAGAATAATAATAATATAATACTATAACGTAAATTGCACCTGTTGATGCAATTGGCAATATTTCAAACTCTCCTGTTTTTTATCCCGTTCCGGATTTGGTCTACCTAATGCGTAAACACATGCTCTATAAGTTCTCTCTTTTCTATCCATCTGTTTCTAAATAAAACAAGTAAAGAATCAAACTCTCACATATGCTGCTTGAAAGTAAAGTCGGGGTTTTTTTTCCATTATTCTGAGCAAATGTACATGCAAAATGAGAGGTTCAAGGTATTGCTGCAATAGTACTACTAAGTTGTGCACAGCAATGCACAAAAATAGAGAATAAAGATTAGTTGCTCTACTTTTTCACTTCTATATAATATGGATGCAAACAGTCCTCTTGAAAGTAATGGGAGATTTTATACCGTTTGGAAAAGTAGATAGATTTTCAGTCTTTATTTATTTTCTCGTATATGTTTTATCCATGTTAAATTTGTTCAATTTTGTTTGTAATTTTTTGAATAAATATATCCATGTCAAAAGAGAAAGATACAAGTACCAATTTAGTAGATATAGCCTGATGCTACAGCTACCTTTAGCTGCACTTTTTCCACTGTGTAGCCCGATGTTACTGAGCATGGTGTGAAAATTGTTCATCTGTAGGAGCAGACAGAGAGGTGAGGTGGGCTGGCAGCATTCATCATTTAGAAGGCCAGGCAAAAATCAAGAGAATCTGTGCAAAGCAGAACGTGTCTTTTATGAAAACAATCACCTAAAATGATGTTTGCAACAAATCCCTTTCCATTATTCTAATAAATTTTAGATCTGAAGAGAAGAATTGATGCTTGGCTGACAGTCATATAATGAATGAGGCCGGGAAACAGCGAGACCCTGGAGCTAGCTACAGGCTATATTCGTTCTTGAATCTCCACTGATGTTTTAAAATGCAATGGGATTTGTATGCATTCAAAGTTAAAAATGTCAACAGAGCTACTGTGAAGGAGCAGTATGATCTTCAGCCAGATATTTCTTCTCAGAGCACAACAACCTGCACACTGTTTTTGTCGTTTCTTATCACAGAAGTATTTTGCACTAGTCTGATGGACAAAAGTTTTACATTTGTCATCTTCTAAAATGACAGCATCACACTGAAAATGATTACTTAGGAAGACAATATTTTTCTGTAAAGATGATTGTGGATCTATAATGGTTTCAGGCAAATAGAACAATCAGACAGATGTACTGAGTTATCTGTCCTAAGTTTGTAATAATTCAATGGGAGCTGTGGGCTAACAGTGTCATAAAGCTTTTAAGCCCTTCAGGCTCCTGCGCTCAAGGTGTTTCTCCCCAGTAGTCTTTGAAATACAGTGATATGGAAATATTGAGTAGGTGTGAGAAGTACTTTATGAAACAGTTCATGTTGGAAAAATGGTAGCCAAGGTAAAAGAAAATTAATCTGATTTCCTCAGGCAGTAAAACACAGAAATACTTGCACTACTTGCCCACTTGTTTATTCCTTGGATCCAGCAACTAACTTGCAGGCACAATCCTTCACTTACGTCAAATGAAACAGAGAGATAGCATAAAACTGTTGACTATGCAGAGAACATTTGTTCAAATGACTGCCATGGAGAAAGACAAGCTGCAGCCTGAGCTGGGCAGCTATTGCTTCCATTTAGCCTTCTGGCAGCACATTAACAAAAACTTGCCATCACACACTTAATCCAAAGCCAGCCACAGCATGATGCCACTCATCCAGCTGGTGATGAAGGACATTGGATGGGGCTCTAAATCCTCCAAAGTCTAGTGTGACAGGACAGAAGAGCAGGGTAGTTGAAGGATGGCAGGATCCAGGATTCTGGCAGGAAAACCATCTGCAGAAACCAGCCACTGATAACCCTGCTTTTCACAGAACACCTACTGAATGTTCTTTGTAGCATGAAAGCTTTTTATGTGAGGAGTGTGAGAAACCCTAGAAGACAACAAATAATAGATTTTTGGCAGTCATATCTTGTGTAGAATATTATGGAGCAGTGAGTTTCTAAATTTCATCACTTAAGCCCAAAGTCCCCAGTTTTCAGTTCTGGAAATTGGACTTGCTTGGGATGAAATTGGTAACACTGCTTAACCTGCAGTTAGTGGCTAAGTACAGGTTACCACTTGAGAGGAAGACAAAAAGATGAGAAGACAGCTTTTGTGATGCATGTACCTTGGAAAAGAAGTTGCAGTGATGGAAAGCAAAATATTGTTCATGTTTTGGATGTCCAACAAAACATTGTTCAGTAAATGTAGTACTAACTTTAAAGAAGCATGGGCCAACAGATGGTTTATCATCTTCCTCTGAGGTAGTACTATGGAAATGCTGGGAGGTTTAAAACATGCTGTCTCAAAGTAAAATCTCTTGTAGTAATAACTGTAGAAAACAAGTAAATAATTTTAATTTTTAATTTTTTAAATTAGGAACAATTTTCCTAAGTAACATAAGTAAGAAAAGCTTGAGATCCTTAAATGTCTGAATACAGGTGAACCGAGTTTCCAGTTTTGGTTCAATACACTTCTCCTCTTTGAAGACTGTTCTTCTAAAAGAAAATGCAGACAAATAATTTGTTTGAATGGACTGAATATTTTTTTTGCTAATATTCCTGAGGTAATTTAGGTAGTATTCCTATAATACAGAAGAGATCAAAATTTGTGTAAGACAAGATGTCTGTAAGACTGCTTCAGAAAATTAGGATAAACAACTGAATTTAAGACCTCTACAGTAATTTCCAGATTTATGCTAAAACCTTTGCTTTTGAGTATTTAACTCATGCTTCAATAGTAGTTATTTTGATGCTATATTCCAATATCAAGGGGCTTATAAAATACTTTTGAAACCAGCATGTTCTACCTTATACAGTAGTAACCTCACCAGCGCTCTACCAATCGTCATTTCTGACATGAAAATTAATTTAGCTTTTTTTGAGAATTGATAACAGCATTTTTCTTTGGTTGGTATTTGTGCCGGTTTAGCCAAAATCCAGCAATATATCCTCTGAGAGAAAATCAGGTTACAACCGCCCTTCGCCCCACCAGGTTCAGGGAAAAGAAATTTTCCTCGAAGGAAAGTGAAAGAGCTGAAAACTATTTATTTAACAAACACACAAGAAAAGGATAATAATGCTAAATAATGAAATCTCTCGCTGTAGAGAGAAACCTGGGAAGATTTCAGAGTCCTTCTGTAGGTGTGGTGTCTCTCCTCCTCGGAGCTGGGTGAGGGCCCACCCCCTTGGGCCTCGGGGAAAATTCTCCCGATGTGTTCTGATGTTGAAACAGTCCAGAAGAGAAGAAGGGGAAAAACCAAAGTCCCAGGAAACAAAGTTCAGCTTTCCGTCTCACGCCTGAGAGAGGGGCAAAGAAAAAAAACTGGCTGAAGAAGCCAGCTGGATGCTCCCCCCATGCTACCGCAGCCAGAGCACGCAGAGGAGTGAATCTCCGTGTCTTTGAGACACTACTTTGAAAAGTTTGCTTGGTCCTTTTTTTTTTCTTCCCTCTCAAGCTCACTTTAAAGGCACAGAAAAGGCACAAAATCAATTGTTTGGCATAAAGCTGAGATAGGGGATATACATGATGGAGTCACCCCAAGACCGTTGCTTTTGAATATTTAACTCATGCTTCAATAGTAGTTATTTTGATGCTATATTCCAATATCAAGAGGCTTATAAAATACTTTTGAAACCAGCATGTTCTACCTTATACAGTAGTAATCTCATCAGCGCTCTACCAATCGTCATTTCTGACATGAAAATTAATTTAGCTTTTTTTGAGAATTGATAACAGCATTTTTCTTTGCTTGGTATTCGTCCTAAAATAGTGAGTTGCAAAGTGACAAACATGAACTGTTTTGAAGGACATGAACTATTTTGAAGGACCTGAACCTTTAATAGTCTGGAGTCTCCAGCTTCATTAGCATTATTACGGGTGCTATGAAAGAGCAGATCTTTAAATCTTTTTTTCAATATAGTTCAATATAGTCACATGAAAATGAATAATTTTTCTTCATGTGATCATTTGTGGAATATATTTGCCTCTGTTAAAAAGGTGTCAACTCCCCAAACTTGGTATCTAGGAAATTCCAATTAATGCACAAAAACATGATTCACTGAGTTTTCATAAGAAAATCTGGGTGTGGAATTAGAATCCAAGCCTTTATTAAGTCTTCTCACCTAAATTTGTAAACATTCAGATTTGTGGACTTGATTTGGCATTCAGTTCTAGATAAAGAAATTAGTCCCTCTTACTGGTGGCTTCTGTACTTGAGGCATTTGCATATCCATTTTGCAAGCCCTGGAAGAGGACAGCCTTTACCCAGGTGTTTTGCATTACAATGGACTGGATCAGCCAACAACATAACATCTTCTAGGATGCCAGGACCTTCTCTTCAAAGAGTATACAATATTGCTTGATGCTTTATGATACTCGGCTGTTTTCATGAGACCTTTTTATTTTCTATGATACCAGAATACTTTTTGTTCACATAAGCAACTCATGTTAACAGTTTCAGCTTCTCTTTTAAAAGTTTTAGCCTCTCTTCATCAATCTCTTTTAACAGTTTTAGGCTCTCTTCTTCAATAATATTCTGTATAAACTTAAAGGTAACTGATTTATAAACATGTAGGGATCTGGCTGTCAGTAGGATAGTATAACAAGGATAAAACTGTGGAGCTCACAATTTGTTAAAAGAAAAACATGATCAAAGACTTCAGGTCCTATGACAGCCAGCCTTCTAATGAGCTCAAACAAAACATGATAAAGTTCATAAAGGGCTGTGCTTAATGATACCTTCCTTTTGAGACAGTATACTTCCTGTAATTTGTAAAGACTTTATTAAAACATCATATGTCTTTTAAGACCAAAATGAAAAATGACTTGTGTTTGATAATTGCTCTTGCTCTCTAATAGTCTGCAAGGCTTGTTCAATCATTTATTTTTAAAAGGCTTGTGGCTAACTATGGAGTACTTGCACCATATGGAAAACAAGACCGTAGCTCTCTAAGGACCCAAAACAAAGCATGTGTCTAGGGATTTTAATTCCCATAGGACTTGATAAGAACAAGAATAGTTTGTTACATTTCAGATGTATGTTTTTGACACCACACGAAATAAGATACTAAAACCTTGTAAACTAGCATTTACTTAGTTTTGAGAAGGAATGTCTTGCCACAGAAAAAGGAGTGTAGTGTTTTTGATATAAAGCTTGATGGAGGAATTTAAGAGAAGATGTCTCTTCTACTGAGACTGGAGCATCTTCCTGCTAACCTCATTGCTGTTTTGGAAACACTATTTTTCTTGCATTGAGTGAATTGGTCCTCTCAAACCAGGACTCACACTCAGATTACTGTGTATTGATGTTACCTCTGTGTTGACAGTAAACATTATTCACTGTCTAGAAGTTCTTATTGCTCAAGCTTGTGTTCCTGTGTATCCCTGCATATGTGCCTCATCCATTCCTATGGCTCACCACTTAGCATCTGCAGTGGCATTTCGGTGTCTTCCAGTCTGGCTGTGTGGTTGGCCTAGCACAGCTGTTCTGTGATGATTATTGCTTTACTTCCTGAAAGAGCGTCATGTTTCAAACTTTTATTGTTATAAATGGTATTTGCTATATCATGCACAATATGGCACACAGATGGCGCAGATGAAACCCATTTAAAAACTTTATATATATCAATAGTATGGCAATGTTTCACACTCATATAGCAAACTAGATACTACTGCCATGTTGTGGATGTTTTATTTAGTTTGAAGTTTTCTGCTTTGCTCTTTCCAAACTCTGCCTGCTAATCAGCCAAAAGAGGTGCTGTATCTGGTAGAGCGTTTTGTCAGGCCCTTGTACAAACAGTTGTCATCTGATATATCACTAAGGTGACAAAATTATTTGATAGCTTCCCGCCATATGTTTCTGTTTAAACTTTACCTGGTGGAGGCATATGTATCACTTCAGTGTTTTTCCACTGCTCATAATGACTCTCTACCCCTCTACAAATGAGGTTACTAAAGCCAGTAATCAGTGACTGTTTAAGCCTCAAGGCAAAGTGTTTAACATACAATGCCTCACAGTTCTCTGGAAAGATACTAGAGGGTTTCAAACTCATTAAGTTAAAGCAATTCCCACATTATAAGAAATTTATCCAGATCAAGCTCCTTGCTTTATCTGAGAGTAGCATAACTGGAGGACAGAATGATATTAAGTTCTAATTTTGTTTGTTTGTTTGCTCATTTCTTTGCCAAAGGCAATGGGATAAGAATTGGTGAGGACCCTGACCTAACTGGCTTTATCAAACATGGACATGGATATCACATAGGTTGTTGTTCTGTTAAGAAAATAGTATGACAACTCAGAAGTGATTTTTCTTTAGCAATGTTATTATTGAGCTAATCTCCTTTTGGTTTTAGTTGTTGCGGGGAGGGGGGTGTTTGCTTGCTTGTTTTCATTTGTAAACGGGTAACTTTACAGATTTTACAGTGTTCGCTATAGATGGCAGGATTCCAAACAATTTTTTATAATGTCATAGGCTTCTTAGCAAAATTGATCTCTCTGTCTTCTGCTGTTGAAGGCCTTAGTTTAAGTCATTTGACTAGATTTGGTTGCAAAAAACCTTTTGTCTCCATACGAATAGCTCGTAATAGATCAAAGACATTGCTGCCACTCTATGTTCCATTCATGCTCTTGAGTCATTCAGCTTAGGCTGCTGAGGTATCACATGATCAACAAGATGCCATCAAGTGACTGTGAGATACAGCTGATGGTTTTTTGTCTTTGCTAGAGAGAATTATTAATTTAATACTTTCAGTGTTTATTAAAAATGGGTTATTTAAATTCTTTCTTCTGGTGAAGGATATACAGAAATACTTGATCTGTTGCTGACCTTCCTTTTAGTCAGATATTGAAGTTTCCCATGAAGTTGATCTGTTTGATATTTTTGATATGTTGATCAAATAAGTTCATCCAGGTCTCTGAAAAAAAAATTATCTTCTTGTCTCCTGTGTTGCCCTGCTTGGTGCAGGAGAATGGATACCTGTAGCATAGTCCCTATCTTCAGTATATGCTAAAGATCACATACACTGCAGGATTGACTTTTGCAATTATTGACATGGAGTTTCTAATTAAGGAATCAGGAAGTGGATGACAAGGCTGTGATTTGGATAATGACATAAGAAGAAAAAGCTTTCCTTCTTCCTTAATTTTTGTTTCATTAATTACGTCAGTGTCTATCCCATATTCAGCCAATGTTAGTCTCTGTACTGGGTTTGTATGGCCAGGTTTTGGTAGCAGGGGGCAACAGAGGTGGCTTCTGTAAGAAGCTGCCAGATGCTTCCCCCATGTCTGAGAGAGCCAATGTCAGCCAGCTCTAGGGCAGACCCATTGCTGGCCAAGGCCAGGCCAACCAGGAATGATGATAAAGCCTCGGTGGTAACATATTTAAGAAGGAAAAATGTGGTTGTTACGCAGATGTAATTGCGGCCAGAGAAGATTGGGGTGAGAATATGTGAGAGGAACAACTCTGCAGACACCAAGGTCAGTGGAGAAGGAGGGGCAGGAGATGCTCCAGATGCTGGATCCGAGATTCTGCTGCAACCTGTGGTGCAGCCCACGTGAGGCAGCTGTGCCCCTGCAGCCACAGAGGTAACAGGGATGCAGAGATCCACCTGCAGCATGGGGAGGAGACCCACACCAGAGGAAGTGAGTGCTTCAAAGAAACTGTGGACCTGTGAGAATACCTTGCTGGAGCAAGGTCCTTGTAGAACCTGTGTATCTGTGGAGAGAAGCCCACACTGGAGCAGGCTTCCTGGTAGGACTGGTGACCCTGTGGGGGACCCACACTGGAACAGCCTGTTTCCTGAAGGACTGCACCCTGTGGGGAAAGGATGGAACTGGTAACACTTCATGGAGAACTGTTGCCCATGGGATGGACTCACGTTGGTGAAGCTCATAGAGAACTGTCTCCCATGGGAGGGACCCCACAGTGGAGCAGGGGAAGGACACCTCTCCCTGAACAGCGGCAAGAACAACAAACTGACCATAATCCCCATTCCCTGTCTCATTGCATGGCTAGAGGGGAGGAAGTAGAGCGAGGATGGTGAGAGGGTGTGGGGAATGTGTTTTTAAGATCTTTTTTTCTACATCTTATTATCCAGCTCTGATTTGGTTGGTAATAAAATCAATCAGTTGCTCTAATTCAAGTCTGTTTTGCCCATGAGGGTATTCGGATCTATGCAGGTCCCTATTCAACTAATGCACCTTCTGCTATATTTTCTCTCCCCTGTCTGGCTGTGGAGGGTAGTGATAGAGCAGCTTTGGTGGGTGCCTGGCATCCAGCCAGCATCAACCCACCACAGGGGCGTCCCTGCCATAAGATCACATTCTATTGTTAAAAATAAAGTATGTTCTTACCACAGAAATCTGACTCAGTCCCAGTAGTCTCAGCAGGTTCCACTAGGCTGTGCAGAGTTTAGTATGCAGTGTTATTAGCTCTCTGGAGCCAATGGGTACATAAAAACAGTATAAAAACTACTCAGAGTGATCGTATCTCCTTTGATATCCTCCACTGCATCGACTGCAGCATTTCCTTCACCTAGACTTTAGTAGCTTGCATTTGCAGCACTGGGAATTGCCTACCGTGTAACAGCTAGCTTTTATACAATTATTAATCAGAGATAATTCTGTTCTTTGGAATCACAGCAGAGAAAGTGAATGAAGACTAACACCATACGTTCTAGCCAAATCATTCTCTAGAAGACTCTTAGCAAATAAAAGAAACAACCTCATCTTCTGCAATAATTTTGCAAACCTACTTTACACTTCATACATTTCTTACTGTTTTCAAATAATACTTAGACTGCTAGATGTGTGCCTCCAACTGCCACAGATATCATTAGAAATAGCATTTAATTATAACAAAACTAATAGTATACTTTTGGATTTCCCCTAAAAGCTGATTTGCTTGAGGCTATTACTAAAACTGATTAGCATTTTCAGTTTCTGGAAATTATGTGAATGTTTCTTCTTCTGTGTAACATTAATATGCTCCTTTAGTTGTATATTCTGCTTACATGAACAGTTTTCATCCCCTGTTTCTGTGGAGCCCTTATTTTGGGACAATGAAAAAATTACTGTAATTCTTTTTAGGAGTAACAGGAACAGGAACATAGCTCTCAGCTAATGGTTGAAATAGCCGTGAAAGATTCCTCCTTACCCTTGGAAGTCTCAGCAATGGAGAGAAAGTCTGCAGAACTGCAGCTTACACTTAATGGTATGCATTGTGTCTTCATAGATGATTATAGTTTTACTGTGCTCCTCTGTGATAGAGTGTGTATCTGCATGAGGATATAAATTTTGGGCTGGGTCTCTTTAACAGCCTTGGTAGGACAAGGGGAAGTTAAAAAAGGCAGGAAGGAAAAAAGAAGCAGAACGTAAATTCAGAAGTACTTTAAATCTTTAAATAAGGATTGTCCTTTTCCAAAGAAAATGCTCCATTTTAAGTAAGTAATTTGGACCTAATATGTTTTCTTTTGTTTTGTTTTGCTTTATTTTGTTTGGGTTTCTTTCTTTTGTATGAGGAGTAATCAGTTTCATGAGGGGAAAAAAAAGCCAGCAACTGGATACAATAATGTGTACGCTCTCCTACTGGTCTAGGAGTAAACACATGCATTCCAGATGTTCAGGGCTGTAAAAAGTAGATTATTCTGTTTTGCACCACCATTATAGTAATATGATTTTAATTTTTTTCCCTTGTTTTGGGGTTTGAAAACTTATAATAAATCCTTTGATCCAGACTTAATCTGATCAATGACAAGGTAAACGTGAGCCAGCAGTGCCCCGGCAGCCAGGAGGGCCACCTGTGTCCTGGGGTGTATCAGGCACAGCATCACCAGCCGGGCAAGGGAGGGGATTGTCCCGCTCTGCTCTGCACTGGGGCGGCCTCACCTCGGGTGCTGGGGGCAGGTCTGGGTGCCACAACACAGAAAAGACATTGAGCTGTCAGAGAGTGTCCAAAGGAGGGCACGAGGATGGTGAAGGGCCTTGAGGGGAAGCCATGTGAGGAGTGGCTGAGGGCACTTGGTCTGTTCAGCCTGGAGAAGAGGAGACTGAGGGGAGACCTCACTGCAGTTACAGCTTCCTTGTGAGGGGAAGAGGAGGGGCAGGCACTGATCTCTTCTCTGCAATGACCAGTGACAGGGTCCAAGGAAATGGCCTGAAGCTGTGTCATGGGAGGTTTAGGCTGGATATTAGGGAAAGGTTCTTCACCCAGAGGGTGGCTGGGCACTGAACAGGCTCCCCAGGGCAGTGGTCACAGCACCAGCCTGACAGAGCTCAAGAAGTGTTTGGACAATGCTCTCAGACACATGGTGTGATTCCTGGGGCTGTTGTGTGCAGGGCCAGGAATTGGACTTCCATGATCCTTGCGGGTCCCTTCCAACTCAGCTCAATCTCTGATTCTGTGAATCTTAGTGTAATGTATCTTAGACATTTCAAGTCAGGAATAAGTCAGCTCTTTCCCCACAAATTAGGAAAATTTCCCCACAGATTAGGAAAAACAATAGAGAAGTGTTCAAAAAAACCCTTTTCATAGCAGAAGTGTTTATTTTCTTCTTTCTCCCCTGAAATACACAGGTGAAGTTATATGAAGGACCACGTTCATTTTATTCCTTACTTGCATTAATCCAACTCAGTTAGCATTTTTAAAACTACAAATCACTTTTATTGAAATCAATGAAACTACTTGCTGGCAAAAAGCTGCATGCAAGAATAAGGAAAAAGGGTGTCCTGGAAAACATATGCATGTGCCTCTCTTTCAGTTAGCTCATGAGAGCATCCTCAAGCACACATGAATAAATAAGACATTAGGAATTATGTGCTTGGCTTTATTTGTCTGTATCTTTTTCTTTGTCAGTACCACAGCTGTGATCACCCGGAAAAATCATGTGACATTTCAATACTGATGTTTCCTGTTTATGTACACAGTGCTATTAGAAGGTCACAGGATCACAGACACCTGCTTGTGCCAAAGCAGAAACAAAACCAACTATAAATTTGGGGTTTTTCCCTAGTTTGTAATCCAATCTGTTAATTTTCTACATTTTTAAAAAAGTTATTAAGAGGGGCATACTTCAGAAATTGACCAAAAATACATAATCAGCATAGAATGCTGTACTGTTGTTTTTTTTTTTTTTTTTAATAGCTTGCTTGGTTAATTAATTTCTTCCACCAAGCTCTTTCTTCCTTCTGATTCTGAGAGTACAATATCAAGATAAGACCAAATAGAAATACTCGGTTCAAACTTCAGATGACAAATTATAATCCTGATTATGGTCGTATCTTTATGTCTGCTGCAATAACAACTCTGGCAAGAAAACAGGTGAGAGCATGCAAAGACAATCTTTTGGTGTGGGAGTTTCATTCTGCGTTTAAGTTGAGATGTGTTTTAGGACAATCTCTATTGCATGTTAGATTATTTAGTGAGGTTGTTTTTAGTTTACAGCTGCCTACAACTTCTAAATGGCTACAAAAATGATGTGGGAGAGTAAATGTAGGCCAGTTAATGAAGAGGATAATTCTTGCTCATATAGTCTATCCTCAGTGGAGTTTTCTTCTGAAAAGGTAATTTTTGCACTGAAATATTACTTAACCTTATGCCATATTTTTTTAGGCAATCTTATACAATAAATTTCCATATTTAAAATTCTTAATATTTGCCACAAAATGAAAATAATTCCCTTTATTTATAGTACCTGCTAATGATAACTTCTAGTGGTATTGATGAGGATGGGTGATACTTGAGAACATCTGACATTTATTGTCTTATAATTAAGAGTTCAGTGTTTGTAGTTAGACTGTGTTAGAGAAATGAACAGTTGTACAAGCAAAAATAAAGCATGTTTGTAAATTATGTAGAACAATTTTGCTTTTGCTTGATCATGTTTCTTTAATATTTGTTCTATTCTTTCCTGATAGAAGTCAAACCCCTCCTACATTCTAGTCTTAGATCTTGGCAATTTTCAACCATAAACATATGAGTTCCAGATGCTCACTAAAACTACAGAAAATGTCTGCCAATTCTGTTTGTGCCATTGTTGTGTGAGAGTTTTTTTTCTCCTTGGAGACCTTTCCTCTTCTAATGATTTACAGTATGGCCATAAAATGTTGTTTCAAGCTACATTTTGCCACATAAATGTAATCTCAAGAACACAATGTGGTTTTCACAAAATATAGGGCTATTTGTATTTTGTCGCCATCCATTTAAAGCTTCTCTTTAGACTAGGTCTTTCCCACCTTTTCTTTCCTGAAACAGGATAATTCTATAAGACACCTAAGTGGCTTTTGACTCGCCAGCACCAGCCCCTTTTCACTTATACGGTTAGACAGTCTCAAAGTGGCTATTTCCAAATTCTATAAATATTTCCACTTGAAACCAACACAGTTTCTAGACCTCTGTTCATATGCAGGTAACTGCTAATTCAATTTTCCAGCAAGCAGACAAATTTAGCTGAACTCAAAAGGATTTTTTGCATTTTACTTCATCCATGGAAAGATAGCAAGCTTTCAAACTAGTTGCCTGTATCATTATAAAGTTAACAGAACCAATGGGAGGATTGAGAGAATAAAAGGAGAGGAAAAGAGGGAGGGAGAGATAGAAATCAACCCATCCAAACAGAAACAGAATGGATAGTATGAATCTACTAGTGAGTGTCTTTATCTTTACACTATCTATGGAAGCAATCTATTTGAATTGTTCAGAACAGATGAGTCTTCCATGTTTCTAATGTCCAGTGAAACAGAGCTTTCTCAACAACCAAATAAGAAACCATGTTTTGAGAATCAAAACGTGATGATGTAAAATATCTCAGCTACTTTTTATAAGTGATGGAAATGAGCATTATTAAAAATAGGAGGGGGCTGCCTGAATTGATTTTCAGAAATTGCCATTTTCTGATTTATGAAATGTGAACTTTCTATCATTTATTGATAGGGTTTTCCCCCTTGTTTCTTTTTAAATCACATTATAGAAAATATTTTTTCCACATCTAGTTTCTAGTCAGAAATAGATTTCATCTAGGAAATGTAGGCATCCACAACCCATTTACTTCCCATTTTCCCAGCATTAGCAGTCAGATGGAAGAATCTTCCTTCAAGCCCCAGTGGCTCAGACTGAGAATCCTTTAATCTGAAAATAACTGTCTCTGGTCATGTAGGCATTCAGAGGCTACAGGCACAATGAATTGGCTACTGTGAAAATTCCCCATGATAAAAACCAGAAATGGAGATCCTAAATTGGTCACATGAGCTCAGTTGATCATGCAGCACTTGAAATACATCATATGCATCTGGCAAGCAACTCTTCACCCTCCAGACATTTTCAAGATATATCTGACTCTCTCCTGTTAGGTAATGAAGTCAAAACTCTGCCTGTTTCCACATCCCTAGGTTTTAGCAGCTAAAGGCTACTCTTGTATTATTAAACCATTTAAATCTTAAAAGAAAATTCTGTTTCTTCTTCTCTGCTGTAATTTTAGGGGAAACAAATTCTTGTGTCCAAACACCAACTAGTTCACTTCAAAAATGCATAGCAAAAGGAGGAAATTCTTGTTCATTATTAACGCTTTTTAAAAGGGGTACCTAGTGATAATACCTGTTTATGATTTAAGGTGTAAAACATGAGTTGACATGCAGAACCCTTGTGCATGAGCATCCACCTATTGTGCAATTTCCCCTTTAAAGCTCCACGGCTGAGTGGTCTGTCTTTGAACTCAAATGCCTTTTCCTACTATTTCCGTTAGGAAAACTATTGTACTTCGTGAGTTAAAAAAACCTCATTTTCATGCCATTTTTTTAAGATTGCATTTTTGCTTCCTTTTAGAAAATGTTGAGGTTTAGCTA
The DNA here is from genome assembly GCA_013398055.1 of Ifrita kowaldi. Lineage (NCBI taxonomy): Eukaryota > Metazoa > Chordata > Aves > Passeriformes > Cinclosomatidae > Ifrita > Ifrita kowaldi. The sequence continues at coordinate 34,920 of VZRS01000896.1, forward strand.
TTTTAGCAGATGCAATAATTTCAGAGAGATGTTTTTGCATCAGCTTGTTATCACTGTAATACCAGTGGCCCTATTTTTATCCTTATTACACAGAAGCTGATCAAGATGAGTCATCTCATTTATAATTAGTCCCATGGTGGTCAAGCCCGTGAATGACAATCTAATTCTACATGACACCAGAGAGTCAGGGCTGGAAGGTACTCACTGTAGTTGCGACCTCCAAGGGAAAGCAAATAGTGATATTGGAGCCTGCCTCCTTCCTGTACCTGTGCACAAGGCTCACAGCAGTGTTGAGTGGCTGTGGGTTACTGCACTCTGTGCAGCTACAGTGTATGAATGAAAGTGTACAACCCGCTCTATTCACAGGAGAAATCACTAGGGGTAGATTTAATTTATAGCAGGCAGAATCAATCTTCTGCAACCATTAATGAGGAGAAATAAAGGCACCTTGCTTCTAGGTCACGGTGATGAGGGCAGTGGCGTTCTCTGGGCTGATCTGTGCACGTGGTTGAGTGTGCTACCTCCCTCCTCAGGTACCTTCCAGAGCCATGATGAGCCAAAGAAGTCATAGAAGAAGACTGGAAGAAGAAGCATGACAAAAAAGTCACACAGATATTCAGTTTAACAGCAAAGGTGCCATTTTCTGTTACTTTTAGTACTCTTCTTTAGTGCTTTAAAATACATTCATTAATTTTGAAACATTGAACTTTGGAGGTTTATCCACAGACACCCTGCATATTTTTCACGACTTTCATACAGTCTGAATTTTTCATCTTACATTCCTAGTTTTTTAATTACCCTTGTTATTTTGTGGGGTTTTGCTGGGGTTTTTTCTGCTGTTGTTGTTTGTTCATTTTTTTAAATCTTACCCTGCTGTTTTGAATGTCAGAATAAGCTATGTTGGGACAGGATATAATTCAGGATACACTTATATTTCAATTATACATCAAATATATATAAAAAAAATTCTAATTTGAAAAAATCTTCTAATTCAAGTACACCTGTGGTTTCACTTATCATTTAATTGGTACAGGGTCCTTATGCTTCTTGAGATTTGTATTCAGAATAAGTGATTTCAGTTTAATGGGATATGCTAAATTTAGACAGTGCTCTATTATTCTATGCTTCTTCACCTAATTTTTTAACACCTTCCCACACATGAGGGGCTGATGCTCCAGGTGACTTGCCTAGACTCTGATTACTATACAGCATTCTAGGAGAGAGACTTCAATTTTCAGTTGTGGCTCCTCCGTTAATTAAGGTTCCTAGGCGTTTATAGCTTCGTGAGCTTCAAGGAATAATACAGAGTAATCAACGTGAATAATGAAATATTAGTCAGACCAAAGAAAGAGATGGTATAAGAATAACTAAAAAGCTTACAGTCAGACAACAGTGACAAAAATTGCCACTACATCCCTGTGGCAGCCCCTAAGTGCACAGGTATTTTGTACAAAATGCAACATTTCTGAAAGAAAGGGTTAAGAAATACAGTCTCTTAGATATGGAAGAAGTGGATTTGATGTTCTTCAGTAGACACAAGGCCTGCTTTGTTTAGTCCTTCTCTTCCATCTTAGATGGGTATCCTAATTATAATGCTGTGGGAAAAGTAGGGGTACAACACCCCAGTTTTGTAAGGGAATGATATGATCTAGAGAACATACTGCATTATTTACCTGAAGAAAAATATATAGAACACTGAATACTTTATCAAGACTATTTGACCTTGGGTAATTGTGTGTAATATCATCAATCAGTCTCCAAGATGACATGCAGGTGCTTAGATAACTTTAGTAGCATAATTCAGATCTTTAGGACCTTCAAGTACCTGAAAAAAAAGTTAAATATTGTGGATTTTCCTATGGATTTTTTAAAACCTGTTGTTTGTGTTCCTTGATGGAAAAGAAAGAGAAAAACCAAAACAAGAAACAGGCAAAAAAATCCACAACAAATCCCAGACTTCTTTCCTGAGAAAAATTAATCTAGAGAATAGTCAATATCTTATGATATTAATGAGTTTATTGTTCTAGACTTTCACACTAGTACATTATTGTGAAACGATCTGTTGCCAAGAAGCATAAAAAACTGTTTGTTGCCCAGACAACCATTGTAAGGGAAGATTAGGTCAGCCTTCAAGTTGCATGAAATTGTCTGAAAAGATTAAAAGTGATTTGTCAAATATATATCTCTGAAATGTTTACTAAAGGTGTTTTTAAAATATGATAACTGCCTGTAATAACTCAATTTCTGCATAGATATGTCTCTCTTTTTATTTAGTTTTCATGCCAACAAGAATAACAAAATATCCTACTGCTGCCACAACACACTTTACTTTCTGGATGTCTTGCTCCCCCACAGAGGACATAGGCTAAAAACAGAGAACATGCTTGGAAAACTTGTGGATTTCATATGAAACTACCATTATTTTTAGCTAATTCATAGGCCAATACAACTCCAAATTTAATGCTGAAGTTCATTTGGCAAATCCTCTGGATTGTAAGAGTGTCATGGTAGACAGTGCTTTTCCTTATCAGAGTGCTTTGGCTAAGAACATGTCTCAGTGGGATTTTTCCTCATTTTGTTATGAGCCTTCAACCGAGAATGCCATTTATCCAGCCTAAAAAAATAAACAAAACCTTCAAAACAATCAACAACCCCCAAAACCCACAATCATTCCAGCGAGATTTCATGAAGTGTTTCCTTTTTGCTTTCTTCTAATATTCCATCAGATCTGTTCCAGAAAACTGATACAAACAAGAATGCTATTGCAGAATAAAAGACTAGATAGAGGAGATTTAGAAGTTAAACAGGCCCAGTGGAATTATTTTCTTTATAATTTGTGAATTCTTGATTGGAAACCTGGAAGTTTATGAAAATTGCCTAAAGGTACTAGAGAATTTCTTTGGCATCCCTGGTTTTGTAGCTCTTGTAGCTCTTTTTTTGCCATATTTACTGCTTCTGATTGTTAGTGGGAGATTGTGTAAGGATGACAAGAGGACTTTCAAAATATTTCTAAGTTCTGATCTTTAGATCTTGAAATATTTTTTTCTTTTTGCAACCAGACTGGAATACAGGAAAAAAAAATTACATTTTGTAGGTTCTGTCCCATACAAACTCCAACTGTCGTTGTTTCAGATTCCTATGATTAAACATTCAGGGACTGTTCTATGCATACCAATTAAAATTTGCAGATAAGTCACCATTCTTCAATTTTTTTAAACTTTTTAACAATTCTCACATAGTGAAACTATGCCCATGTTTGAGATTGTCATTGCTGGCCCACTATTCTGCTTAAAATGGAAGCGTTATTGTCTATTCTTCTACTTGAGTAATAAGAGATAAAAACCTGGAAGAACTAGGTTTTGTAGCTTAAGTGATTGCTGTGGAACTCTGATTTTCTAGAACTGTGTGAATATCTCTGAATAGCAGAAGTACTTCATAAGTTTGTGGAGAAACTATATTAAAAACAGTACACTTCAAAGTGATGTGCTTATGTTTGGGGCCAAAAAGAATTTATATAATAATATATATTTTTATATTACAGAATCAGTGGGGTTGGAAAAGTCTGCGATCATAAAGTCCAACCACTGACCAGACACCATCATGCCAACCAGACCATGGCACTGAGTGCCACGTCCAGTCTTTCCTTAAACATCTCCAGAGACAATGACTCCACCACCTCCCTGGGCAGCACATTCCAATATCTAATCACCCTTTCTGTGAAGAAATTCTTCCTAACCTGCAATTGAAAACCTCCCCTGGGGAAGATTAAGACTTGTCTTCTTGTCTGCCACTCATTGCCCAGGAGGAGAGACAGACCCCCACCTGGCTACAACCTCCTTTCAGGCAGTTGTAGTGAGTGAAAAGGTCAGTCCTGTGGGTCTCGAACACTACAGGCTGTAGTCTGGTCAGGGCTAAACTTTTTTCTACAGTCAACACGATAAATGTCTAGGAAAAAACTAGAGAGATGCCGCCAGAATGGGCTAGAGACGAGTCCCTAGCCGCTAGGGGACAAATACATAGAAATATATATGTACTGGTTTTTTCTTTTTGACAAGAAAACCAATTGTGAATAGTAATTTGTTTTACATAATCAATTTTGCCATACAAGTAACAATAACAGTTTTTGTTTGATATCAAACTAAGCACAACAAAGTTGATAATAAATGACATGTTCCTGATTTCCTCACCCATACAGAAATTTCCAGATGTTCGTACAAAAAAACTTCAGTGTTGGAACGCTTGTGGATCAACTATAGACACTGTACAGTTGTATAGGTGTTATTATTAGCTCTACCTACTGTCAATATAGCAATACCTGCTACTGTTGGTAGTGATAAGAGAAGAGCTTTCAATGACCTAACAATACTGTAGAAAAGAGGTGTCTCTGTTTTCTGCAGAAAGGAAAAATAAGTATGTTTACACAGTGCCATACAGTGCTTTGCTGAAAAATAGCTCTTATTTTTTCTACATCCAAATACAATCTCAAAACCATAAAGAATGCAATAACATTAATGCAGAAATCTGCCTGGAATACTATTTCCAACTCCTTAGCAGAGCCAATTGTTCTGCTGACCTGGTTTAGTCTGCTTCCAGTTACAGAGTTAACGGCTCACAAAGCCCACTGCACTTTGCAGACATCTTCTGAAATTCATGTTTTCTGTATGCCGAATCAAATTCTTTGGACTCCTTGTCCATGGCTCCTGCCTTCCTCTGTCACTGTGAAAAACGCACAGATAATAGTGTGGCAGCTAGAATATTTCCTTATGTTTTTTTAGCTGCCTGCAGGGGAAGGAGTGCACCAAAAGTATTCACCTATTATGAAAGTGTAGAACCTTACAGCAAAGCACACAAAACTAGCAGAGCATCAGGAAGAGGATTCTTTAAAGACACTAACCAAACAATCTGATCTTTGTATTCGGTCTGCATTGACGGAGAAGCCAATGTCTCTGAAATGCAGAGGGCAGAGTTATTGACTACTTGTTTCTTAACCCATAACTCACAGATCACTATGCAGGCTCTATGTCAAAGTCCTTTTGGAGTTTTAAGTGCCCTTTTAATGCCAGTGTTTAACATCAGGCTAAAACTAAAGCACTAATAGTTCTAGAGATTTTATCAAAGTAAAATAAATCCTATTTATATTTTTCAACTTAGGCGTGTAAATTGTGCCTACACATTTTCGCCATGTCATCTTCTGTACCTAAGATTAGGCTGACAGTAGACTGAGTAAGAAATTCTAATATTGTAGGGTATATAGAATAACTAATTTGTTAAGGTTATCAGGTTTCAGTTTAAATGGCCTCTCACTCATCATGTCAAGTGTGGAATAATTATTTAGAAACAATTTGGCAGAACTGTTTTTTTCCTTTTGACTGATATATTTAGAAGACATCTTAAAATAGAAATTCTAGCTGTCTCTGGATTTGTACTGAGTCCTCCTCATCTGAAGTATATAACCTTTTAGTTTGATATCACAATCATTTTTTTGTTTTTTTTTTTCAAAGTTCTGCTTTATCCTCCCCTGCTTGTCACAATATCTAGTAAATCTTCCTTCCTTTCTCTTTTTTCCTGCAATCAGAACAAGGTTTATAGCCTCTGTGTTTCCTTTGGTGCTGTGTTTGCTTTCATTACTAGTCTAGCAGGCTTCCAAGTTCTTGGGTGTGAAAAGCAGAAAGATGGCAAAACTGTGTACAATTGTACATGAGAATTGTTCATTCTGCCTGGATGTTTGTGGTTTCTTCCATGTTTCTGCATTGCAAGACAATGCTTAGTTGTCTATTGTGGACATGAAATCCAAGATATACTTTATATTTATAATATATATTTACATCTATATTTACAATTGCATTTCATTTTATATTATTTATATTTATGGTCTTTAAAATTTACAGTATTTTTAAGCTATGAGTCCAATTCAGAATTCAGCACTATTAGGTGCTATCAACATATTCTGCATGATTCTCATGATCACCATCTCATTTTATCTAAATGCTAAATACAGTGCACAAGATGGTTATGGTAGGAGCTGATGAATTTAGAATTTAGTTGTTACCTCAGACTACGAGTAAGACTTCGCAGAAAGGTGAACTGACTATTCTAGATGTAAAAACCAAAATTAATCATAGACTTCATAGACTGGTTAAGGGTGGAATAGAACCCTAAGATGATCAAGCCCGTCCACCGACCTGTGCACCACCACCATGGTCACCATTAAACCATGTCCTCAAGTACCCTATCCACAAGTTTTTTGAACACTTTCCTGGGATGATGACTCCGCTATCTCCCCGTGCAGGCTCTTTGCCCTGGATAACCCAAAATAAAAATTGAATCGTATTCCATATCTTTTCTACACCAACCTGATTGTCACTGTCCCTTCCAGACGTGGGGCTGGAAGCAGAACTGGGGTGTCTTGCTGTGGGCTTGCAGAAGTGGGGCATGCCAGGCTCCCTCTAGGGGCCAGGGAACACCCAAGTAGAGCCTCTTCCTTGTTTCTCCCTGGGCTGTCCAGAGAGTTGCCTGGGACAGGGTCTCCAAGAAGTTCCATTCCACAATCCTAAACTGTTTGGGAGAATATTTCACAACACCATTTTTGGCCGTGGTTGCTGGGGGTTTTGTAAGCTCCTACCTCCCCATTTTTTTGTTCCAGGGGGAAGGTTGAGCCAAGTGGCTCAAAGCATATTGTCTTATTTGTTCCAAGGGAGTCCACAGAATTCAGCACCTTTGTATCTAGTGCTTATTACTGTTATCTTGGTTGTTGCTGGTCTGTTTCCTTAGTAAACTGTTACTTTTTCACTTACATCTTTTCTCATTCCTCTCCTTATTGGTGAAAGGGAAGTGGTTAAACCTAAAGGGGAGGTAGCTACAGGCTCCACCCTGTAAATTGTTTTAAACCAAGACACTGTTCCAATGCTATACAACCCTTTCTGTGAAGAACTTTTCCCAAATATCCAATCTAAACCTCCCCTGCCCAGCTTGTAGCCAAGTATACTCTTGTCCTGTCACTTGTTGCTTGGGAGAACAGACTGATCCCCACCTGGCTATGCCCTCCTTTCAGGCAGTTGTACAGAGCAGTAAGGTCTCCCCTGAGCCTCCTTTTCTCCAGGCTAAACACCCTCAGCTCCCTCCTCATAAGGCTTGTGCTCCAGACCCTTCCCCAGCTCTGTTGCCCTTCTCTGGACTCGATCCAACATTTCAATGTCTTTCTTGCCATGAGGGGCCCAGACCTAAGCACAGTATTTGAGGTGTGGCCTCTCCAGTGCCCAGTACAGGCAGTGGTCACTGCCCTGGTCTTTCCTGGCCACCCAAGCATTCACTGGCTGAGGTTCAGCTGCTGTCAACCAGCACCCCCAGGTCTTTTCACCTTTCCAGCCACTTTGCCACAAGCCTGTACCTCTGCATGAGGGAATTGTTGGGACCCAAGGGCAGAAGCCAGTACTTGACCAAGTTGATTCTCATGGAATTGTCCTCAGTCCATCTATCCAGCCTCTTCAGTGTCTGGAATGTCTGGACCAAATCTGTGGATTCAATCTGGAGATGGCAGAAAGGAAAATAAAAGCTAATTGTTAAAGTATATGCAGCATGATTTGATGAAATCCATCAGAAAAAATATAGGCAACGGCAAATTCAATCCCATCTTCATTAAGATCAAATATTAACAGCTTTGCGGTAAAAAATTTTCCCAAAAAGAACACAGTTAAGTGTCAAATGATCCAGACTTTTTCAATGGTATGAGCTTTCTTTTTGCCTATAAGTTAGATACTTGAATTAAAACTCCTTTGGAAAATAATAGTGCCAGCTAGTTTAACATGTCCTCACAAGTTTTATAAAATTATGACCTGCCATTACTATATATGTATTTGTGAAAAGTACTGTTGGTGTCACAAAATCTAGAAACAAATCTGGAGCACTGAAGTAGTAGCAATTCACTATTTTATATCAGCCCAAAACATACAGGAGTTATATCTCCTTCTTGAAGAATGAATGGTTGTGTCAGTCCCTATTACAGTAATACAAAGGTCTGCATACATTGCCCAACTGGCTTTTCTGTACATTTTTAGTATACACTAAATTGCACACCACCACCTTTGGACAGAACTGCAGCAGCTAAGTATTCCTGTTCTAAATTTTTCTGGTTTATTTATTTTACTTTGAGTGTTTAATTCTATTCTTGAATCAATAGTGCTGAACAAGCGTCAATGAATCTGTAATGGTAATACAGACTACAAAACTGGAGAGTCACTTGCCCAAAAGTTCCCACCCCAGTAACTTATAGCTTTCTTTTTACATGTCAAATATTTATGTTGATTTGCCCTGAAATGTCTTGATGTCAATGCTTATGCTACTGTGAGTAAAGAATTCAAACAATTTTTACCCTACAGGGCCTGCATTATTAGCTTGCACACGCACTCGAAAATTTTTTGCATCTCCATAGTAACATCCTTGAAATCACAGGTGTTTTAGGACCAAGATCTATAGGTATACTGACAGAATTTCTAGAGAGTGATGAAAAATATTAAAATATATTAAAATTTTTAAGGATAAATGCTTTCTTTTTTCTTCTTCTTCTTTTTTTTTTTTTTGTTTGTTTGTTTGTTTGTTTGTTTGTTTGTTTTTCTTTTTTTTCCTCTTTTTTTTCTTGAATGGATGTGACAGATGACAGAGAGAAATTCTGGTCGTTCAGTTAAAGGTGGAAGGGGTTAGATAATTTCAATTACTCTTACATTATGGAGCAACAGTTATAGAAATAAATCAAAGAAACAAACTAAGGAAATACTAAGTCTGCTGGACTGGAGAAAGATCCTTAAACTGCTAAACTCAATTGTCACAAGCATTTCAGACAAGCAAGCCCTGAAAGAAATATTGGGGGTGGTAGAGAAGGAGAGAAGAATCTGGTGCCCCCTTCGTCTTCAACAATATTCCTTGTGCGAAGCCTAAAAACCAAACACATTTGCAAAAAATCCTTATAAATTTTCAAAACACATTTCCACAGTGTGGATTCATTTTTCACAAATCTCAGTAAGATGCAAATGCTCTATTTCCCCATTCAGTTTACTTCCACTGGAGTGCACGTTTCACAACAAGTTGCCCAAGTTGTAGACAGAGGTCAGGTTCTGGTCCATCCTTTGCAGATGCATGAACTAAATATTACTTCAGGCAGGAGTAAGACTCAACACTGAACACATTCAGCATAAGTGGACAAAGAAATGAGCATCTCTTTACAGGATCGGTCAAAATATGTAATATTTCGGCTTTCCCTTCATTCTTTTCTTTTTAAAAGAAGTACAGAATTTCCCTTTAAGGCAGATTACAGGAGACCTACCAAAATCTTATTCAGCCTTTCAGAAGCAAAAGGTGGGTAAGACCTCTTGCCAGAGGTAGCAAACATGCAAGTAAAGCAAAACACTTCATTTTAATTAGCAATGTCAGATTTGTAACCCTGCAGTTGTTTCAACATGATTAATTCTGGGTCAGCTTTAAGAATTCTAGAATCATCAGTTCACTGCACCATAAAATAAGCCACTTACAAGTCAGATTCTCAATGTATTATCAGTTTAACAGACCAACAAATTATAAGCATTACTTCCTCTCCAAATTTATTACTTTGTAATTTTTAAGATAACATTGAATATAGCTGAAAATGAATTTTACCACCATTAAGTGAATATTCCCATGGAGTTATTTTTAATTAATCAAAAATTCTTTCGGCCTATCTCTGACTATGCATTGACAATTAGTACATACATAATAAAGGCACAAACCAGTTAGGATTAAACTTTGGCAACATAAAATGAATTAAAAATACTGTTTTGCACACATAGTGTGACCAAAAATGCTAATAAAAATAATGCTCTTGTGCAGCATTTTTATTCCTACAAAAAGAAGAAAAAGAAATTCTTCAAAAGAAATCCACAAAACTACAAGAAGGATCAGAATTAGCTGGTCCTTTTGTAGACACTGAACAATACTACTCTGTGGAAAAAATGTTTTTGTAAGCCTGTTTCTGTCAAGAAAGCAATTAATAAGTGAGAGGTTTCTCTTGTATTTTGATACTTCCTGAAGTATATTATTACAGGACCAAAACAACAATATTGGCCCTGAAGCTTAGGATCCCATTGGAACTTTTTCTTCTGGTTAAAATATGGAAAAGACTCTGAATCATGAGGTGCCTACTTGCTAACACACAAGACAGAAGAAGCTCATAATGGGAACTTCTCTTCTGAAATACTGAGGGAAATGATTTAGCATGGTACAATATCTCATTCTTAGCAACTGCTAAGGGTTATCTGTCATTTCATGCCACATGGCACATCATGGTTTTAACAACAAAAAGAAAAGTCAGCTCCTACTCTTCCTCAATTTAAAAGTTATCTGTGAGTAAATAGTCAAATGACATACTTTGGAATGTGGGTTACTGAGTGCATAAATCAGCAAACAGAGATCAAGGATTTAGACATGTCAATATGTCATCATTAATTATGCTAGTGTTAGTACAACTTTGCAGTAGGTTGAGTATTCAGATTTTATTACAAAATTGTGAACCTCTTTAATGAAACAGATTAAGAAATATCAGGTTAAATACAGTTGATGTCCCTTTCAATTTTTTTTTTTTTAATTTTCAAAGAGAATAATTTTTTTTCATCTGCTCAGCTTCTGGAAATAGTATTAGTTCCAAGACTTACTGATGGGTCCTGTCAAAACTCACAGTCTTTGTCACAATAAAGGAAAGGATATAAAAATCTGTTCCTCAATCTGCTTTCACATTGTTTACAACAATTTCCTCTTCTGCTTTCAATGCTTTTCAGGCCAGTCAGTTCCAATGTAGAATTAAACATTTCTGAATATTTCCACACATATTGCATTAAGCCTCTTCTGATATAGCAAGGAACATCTGGTTTTCATCAGATATAATGTATTTACATTTCTGCCTTCTTCAATGTTAGGTTGCTTGTTAGAAAATAATCTTCAAAGGAAACAAAGTATCACCATTTTATCCCAGACTGAGCACTAATAGCTCATACTGAATAATATGGGAAGATCTGACTGCTTAATTACAAGCAGTAAGTAGAAGCAGGCTAAGAAAACACATTTCATTAGCTTGGTATAGTAAATTCTGCCACTCGATGTTTTCTGAGTATAATCTATACATACCTCCACATATTTTATTAATTATGTATATTTAAAATTTTCATTTATTTATAAGCAGTACGTTCAACTTCTTCTTTTATTGATACAGAGTCACAAAGGAGAACTTAATTGCTGTAATATTCTCCTACTTAGTCCATTTAAAAAAATGTAGCCATGTTAAAAGCAGTGAATTTGTTCCCCTACTTTAACATTATGTTTAATCATTTACCAGCAGTTCTGGTTAGTTGGAGAAGTCCCAGTTGACTCGAAATTACCAGTGTAATGCCCATTTACAAGAACGGTTGGAAGGACAATCCAGAGAATTACAGGCTTTTCAGACTTATGTCAGTACTGGGGGAGGTCACTGAGCAGTTTATCCTGAGTGCCATCATGCAGCACATGTAGGACAACCAGGGGTTCAGGTGCAGCCAAAATGGGTTTATGGAAGGCAGGACCTGCTTGACCAACCTGATCTCCTTCTAAGGCAAAGTGACACACTTTGAGGGTGACAGAAAGGCTGTGGATGCATCTACCTAGACATATCCTAGTACGCCTACCTAGACATATCCGACTCTACCTAGACTTTACCTTGTAGAGCTTCTGATACCATTTTCAGCGGAATCCTCCTGGAGAAACTAGCTGCCCATGGTGGGAATGGATGCACTTTATCACGGGTTCAAAAGATGACTGGATGGCTGGGCCCAGAGAGTGGTGGTGAATGCAGCTAAACTAACTGGAGGCCAGTCACTAGTGAGTTTCCCCAGGGACCAGTATTGGTCCAGTCCTGTTTAAAATCTTCATCGATAACCTGGACAAGGGGGTTGAGCAAGCCCTCAGCAGGTTCTCAGATAACACTAAGTTGGGTAGTGTTGATCTGCTGAGGGCAGGAAGGCTCTACAGAGAGATCTGGCCAGGTCGAATCGATGGGCCTAGACCATGAGTTTCATGAGGTTCAATAAGGCCAAATGCCAGGTCCTACACTTTGATCACAACAGTTCTACGGGCTGGGGGAAGAGTGGCTTGAGAGCTGCTCAGCAAAAAGCTGGGAGGTGCTGGTTGACAGCCAGCTGCATATGAGCCAGCCATGTGCCCAGGTGGCCAAGAAGGCCAATGGCATCCTGGCCTGTATCAAGAATAGACTAGCCAGCAGGACCAGGGCAGTGATTGTCCCCTGTACTTGGCACTGGTTAGGCCACATCTCAAGTCCTGTCTTCATTTCTTGGTCCCTCACTTCAAAAGGACATTGAAGTGCTGGAGCAAGTCCAGAGAAGGGCAACAGAGCTATTGTCTGGACGCGAGTCTTGTGAGGAGCTGCTGAAGGAGCTGGAGTTGTTTAGCCTGGAGAAAAAGAGGACCAGGGGGAACCTCATTGCTCTCTACAATTGCCTGAAAGGACGTTGTAGCAAGCTGGCGGTCAGTCTCTTCTCACATGTCTCAAGTGAAAGGATGAGGGTAAATGACCTTATGTTTCACCAGAGAATGTTAAGATTAGATGTTAGAAAAAAACTTTGCTGAAAGAGAGGTTGCCCTTTGGAATAAATTGCCCAGGAAAGTTGTGGAGTTACCGTCTCTGTAAATCTTCAGGAGGTGTCTGGCACTTGGAGATGCGTTTTAGGAGTGATTATGGAGGTGCTGCATTGACAGTTGGACTACATGATCTTGAAGGTTTCTTCAACTTTGATGATTCCGTGATTCTGAGACTTTAAGATAAAATAGCTACTGCAAATCATATTGAAATATGTTTGTATGTCTGCATAATGTTTTTCGAACTGCTGCCTTTATGTGGGTATGAAGTTTGGTTATTTTAATGTCTATTCACACACTTTTACATTATAAAGGAAGGAAAAAACCTTTTATTGTAATAAGAGCTTCTTTGTCACCTCCAAAGCTTTTAATTTTCTTACCTGCCACATAAGACAAGCCCAAGTACATCTCTGATTAATCCGTCTGGTAAGTGCCACTGGTTTTTAGAATGCATTTGGCCTGCTGCTCAAAAAAAGACTTTGAAATTATTTTATTCCCTTTACAGGAATGCAAATGAAACCACTGAAAAAGAGTTTAAAAAGCCCTGGCAGTTAAGAAGGGGTTAATTTTGTATAAACTGTGATCTCACATAGGAAAAGAGAAATTTCAACCTTTTCAAGGATATAATCCTGATATTCTTCTAAGTCTCTGCATTTTGGATAGTAAAGGCCTTGCTTTCTATTCAGGATATGTCATGCCTGCTGGTCTCTGTGCTGTGTTTACATACAGCTTGTCAGAATAAACCAACTCATTTAACTGCCAGGTGCACTATTTAATACAATAGTGCTGAGAATCAGTGTAAGTTCAAACTTGTCCTTGTTTCCTTGAGAGGAAAAATATTCTAGCATTTTTTACTATCTAGTATGAGTATCAAGTGGTTTGACAAGGTCTGGTCACTAGACAAGTATAGCACAAGTAGAGAAATATTTCACCCCATGCTTCAGCACACTTCTTCTTGCAGTCATGACGTCACTGTTAAGAAGGATGTACAAATGACGTGAACAGAAGTGGATAATTTAGTGTAAATATGGTTCTTTTTTCTGTCATGTTCTGAATGCAGTCTTTGAGGACTATCAAATGTTACAGATTCTAAAAAGGCCTGAACAGACCAACTTTTTGAAAAGTGCCACGGGCTCTTTCTGTTCTTGCCATTTACTCTGGTTGCTAGTAACTAAAGTCACCTCAGGTCTGAATTTTCAAGAAATTAAATGACCTCAGATAAAACTGGTTCCCCCCCC
>VZRS01000896.1:48818-81732 GCA_013398055.1 Ifrita kowaldi
CCCAAAAAAAAATTACTGCATTACAATAAATAAGGAGATAAATTCTGTGGTTTATATGTATGAAGAATTCTATAGGTAAATACCCACAGTAAGTATACTAAATCTGACAATTTTATTCAGGCTTGTTTGTATTAGTGTACCTGACTATAGAAATTGTGTCAAAGAAGCAAAGAAAAAGTTGAGAACACTATCTGTATGTGTCTGTTTACTTTTGGCTTTGGATAACTATTATTTTTTTATGTACGTTACACCCAGAAGAGGGTTTTAGAAAAGAATACTTCGTACATTAAACACATATTTTCACAGCAGACACATTCTGTAAATATTTAGGCAAATGCAGAATACAACAGGTTATTTTTCTTTTGAATTGCCCCCAAGGTTTTTCTGATTGGTTGGGTTTTTTTCACCAGAACCCTGATTGCTTGCAAAGAGTTCATACCAGTTGCATTACAAATAAAGCAAAACTGTGGCTGACTGTGGTTTTTAAAGGGTGTGCACAGGAAAGCATTCAGCCTTACAATTTAATTCAGCATAGGATTTGATTCCACATCAGAGACCACAAGCTGGGTACACTGATTCATTCAAATTGAGCAATGAAAAGTAAATTATTACAGTGCCTCATATCTGTTCTGGTACTGAGATATGATAGCCTGAACTGCAAGCAAAAGGAAGACTGTAAAATATATTCTTCCATTTTGATTCACACCAAAAAGCTGCCTAGCTGCCTGTTCATTGGACAGGTGCACTCTTCACTGAGTTAAAAACTGGACGGATGGAGGGGCCCAGAGAGTGAAGGTGAATGGAGTTACATCCAACTGGCAGCCATGTGCTAGTGGGGTTCCTGGGGACTCAGTGTTGGGGCCAGACCTCTTTAATATCTTTATCAGCAATCTGGATGAGGGGTTCCAGCTTTCCATCAGACAGTTTGGAGATGACACCAGTTTCAGTAGGAGTGTCGATCTGCTGGAGGGCAGGAGGGCTCTGCAGAGGGGTCTGCACAGGCTGAATTGATGGGCCTAGGCCAACACTATGAGGCTCAGCAGGGCAAAATGCAGGGTCCTGAACTTAGGTCACAACAGCCCCAGGCAGTGCTACAGGCTGTGGGCAGAGTGGCTGGGCAGCAGGAAAGCTGCCAGGCAGAAAATGACCTAAGGCTGCTGGTTGACAGCAGCTGAATATGAACCAGCTGTGCCCAGGTGGCCAGAAAGGCCAAGGGCATCCTGGCCTGTATCAGCAACAGTGTGGCCAGCAGGACCAGGGCAGTGACATTTCCCCTTTGCTTGGCACTGGTGAGGCCACGCCTTGAGTTCTGTGTCCAGTTTTGGGCCACTCATGACAAGAAAGACATTGAGGTGTCCAGAGAAGGGCAACGGAGCTGGGGAAGGGTCTGGAGCGTAAGTCTGAAGCAGGTGAGGGAGCTGGAGGTTTTTAGCCGGGAGGAAAGGAGGCTTGGGGGAGACCTTACTGCTCTGTACAACTGCCTGAAAGGAGGGCATAGCCAGGTGGGGGTTGGCCCCTTCTCACAGGCACCAGTGACAGGACAGGAGGACACAGGCTCAAGCTGTACCAAGGGAGGTTCAGGCTGGACAACAGGAAGAATTTCTTCACTGTAAGGGTGGTCAAATATCAGAAGGGACTGCCCAGGGAGGTGGTGGAGTCACTGTCCCTGGAAGTGGTCAAGAAACAAGGGAATGTGGCATTCAGTTCTATGGCTTAGTTGACATGGTGGTGTTTGATCAAAGGTTGATCTTGATGACCTTGGAAGTCTTTTCCAACTTTAATGGTTCTAGAATTCTCTTATTTTGTCTGCGTCACTTTTGCCTTAGGACAGGACGTAAAACTGGGTGTATGCAGTGGGATATTTCTTCTATCATATGTTGTTAGTAACCGACAATCTCAGGACTTCCAGAACTTTTCATATATTCATGTCCTCATGCTAAGACCCCTCTGAAATTCCTCCCTGGAAATTGATACATTTCTACCTGCCCCTTCAGTTCAAACCAAATTGTTCCATTTCCTTCCCATCTCTCACTTTTAGTACAATTTATCCTTGTGGTTTTCCCTCTGATGACTGTGATTATGCAGCTACTGGCAGCACTGCTTCTGCTGACATAATCTTGTCTCTGTTTATTTCTGAGTTAGAGTGGATTGTAGCATGCAATCAGGAAGATGCATCCTCAGAGGTTATCACTGTGGATGACAGATCTGATTTGGTTTCGTCCATAATTGTGATGGCAAATCATGACCAATGATGTAATATGCAACATGAATTCATAGTTTTTCATTGCTGGAACAACTTATTTGGATCCAAACAAGAATGTCAAGGGTCTGTGTTCCTTAGGTGTCAGATTCAACTAAGGACCCAAGAATGTTACAGCAACCAACCAATTCCAAAACTCTTGGACAGTGTTTTGCACTTTCTTTACATGTTGGGAAATCAGACAGCATAGCTTCTTTCAAATAAATTTTGTAGTGAGTGGGGGATTAGGTCAAGGTAAAGTAAGGTCATCCTGCAGCCTTCTCCAATTAATTTACTTTTTCATTGACAAGTTATTAAGTCAGTGATTTTTCTTCGTGAGATAGAAAATTCTATTTCCTAGAGAGTGCAAATTGGTCCAATCCACGTGCAAGGAAAAAAGAATTGATTCCTAGAAAAAGGCCACAGTGGGAAGCTAATTTATTCTGAATCTGTGTAGCTGGATTCAAAAGAATCTTGTCCTCTGCACATGTACCAGCAGTTCGTGAAAATGAAATTTTTCAGCCTTGTAGAAAAGGATATATCCTTAACACTGGCTTTTCTGTTCTTCACATAATGAAATTACACTCTGCAGGGTACTCTAAGTACACTGACATTAGCAATGAATTCTTTATGATCCCTAGCTGATTCTCTGAATGGGATCAATATAGCCCAGTCATGATTTAAGCAGTGGAGCCCATTCTATGCAACTTATGTTTTAAGTCTTCATGGCCATTTGAAAACAATAATCAGCCAAAGAATTTATTTCTTTCCTTTATTTTTTCTTTATTTTTTTCTCTCTTCTTGCAGTCTTTTCAAACTGTTTCTTTTCAGTGGTGTTCAAGTTTTTTTCTGTCATGTATTTAACGCTCCTAATTGGTACCTCAGAATGTAGATGAAATGAACATAATTTACTGAACACTGAAGCTTTCAGAAATTACATTATCTTCTCACTTAAGTAAATACATGACATCATGTATTTAAAAAAAAGGACTTACCCATAAGATATTAGCCCTATTTTCAGTAATAAAAGAGAGTTAAATTTAAAAAAGAAAAATTGACAGTTCTTTATCACTTGGGAAGAGACTTCACAGCACAACTTCTTAAGGAGAACAGGTGAAGTTAAGTAGTGGGATTGTCCCTGGTATAGGGGTGTGCTGGGGCTGCCGGAATTGAGCCAGAGTCCCCTGTGTGATACTATTTAATAGTACTATTTTCATTGTTTAGAAATTTTGTATATCTATAAAATAATCCTTCTTATTACATATAACACATACAAAAAAAAAAGCAGGTCAAGTGTGGTTTTCCTAAACGAATACACAAAGAGAATACAAGTAAATGGGCAAATTATTATTGCACAGGCCTATGCAACTACACAGCACTTCAAACTTCATTATCTTGCAAGTAAAGTAGTAGAAGAACTTTCATGCATTTAATTGAACATGAACTACAGTGTTTACTGTTTACATTACGCATTATGTAACCCCCAAATTTTGATTACTAATTATAGCCTTTATTTTCTTTCTTTCTATTTTTTTACTTGGTTCTTCTTGTAAAATTTGAAATGCAGACTTAGACTTTATCCTTTTGAATAGAGTTCTGTCTTTAAGAGAAGGGGTTTGATTTGAAGACTAAAATTTATTCTATTTTGATAGCTGGTTCCCACAGCACAAGGCTGTGGTGAAAGTGACATATTATACACACCATAAGAAGCTGAAGAATTGGTACAGGTAGAGGATTATGTTGTGGTTCTTTGACAGATCCACCAAGTCTTGGGAAATTATTGACATTGTTGACTCTTTTCAATTTGTTCTGCAAACCTGCTGTTGTTGCAGACTATGTTGCATTACTATATCACATTCACTTTGCTCCTTCTTTTTCAGAACTTTTTTGTTGTGATTCAGTGATTTTTTTTGTTGAGGGAAAGGCTGCGTTTGAATTTTTGTATACTTCATGAAAAAGTATTGCAAAATTATACTCTTGATCCCTCTGGTTCATGAGCCTGACAATAAACACACTAATCATTAAAAGTTGAGTTGTCCAGAGACATTGGAACAGGTTGCCCAGGGAAGTAGCAGAGTAACCATCCCTGGAATTGTTTAAAAAATGTGTGGATGTGGTACTTGATATGGTTTAGTGATGAACACAGGGGTGCAACATGATGGTTGGACTCAATAGTCTTTTCCTATGTGAACAAATCTGCTTTTTCTTGCTCCTTCATGCAGTGATTTAACCAGTATCTCTTTGACCAGTGCTTATTCAGATGGTGGACCTGCATATGCTCTGAAAACTATTCCCTTCAATTACTTTACCAGATGTGCAGGCAACATTATACAACAGGGGAACAGTGTAGATGTAGAAAAATACCTACTGTAATTAAGGACAGAATTGGAGCACGAATATTACGTTTTAAAAAAAGCAACAAATTTAGCAAGGTAGTGAAATTTTCAGTCCTTTAATGTTGTTACATATCCTAATAAAATAATTAAAAAAGGCTGGTTTCAGCCATTTGCTTTGCACCACTGTGTATGAAGATGGATTTAGCATTTCAGCTCTGATAGACATTCTGGTTATCGAATTCTGCAACAATATTATTATCTACTTCTATATTTTGTCATCTTTGCTTGAAATGGTATCAAATGCTACAGCAAAATGAAGGAAAGACATAGGATATAAACAAGATTTTTTTTTCAAATACAAACCTCACTGGCACTTGCAAGGAATACTGTGTAGCAGAGCCTTGTGAGAATGAAGAATTCTAATGGGCTCACCTCCTCATGCAATAGAAATTGCATGATTAGAGTCCTTGTTAAAGTAAGAGTTTTAGCTAGTTCTTCATGACAAAAATCTTCATATTGCCTTCCTTTATTGCAGCGATTACAGCACAGCTTAGGAAAATGGTTACATCTTTTTAAGAGGGCACTGCCCCTAATTACCAGCCAAAGAGTCTGAGCAAAACACTCTGATTTTACACCACAACAAATACATTTGTACTTGGAGGAATAATTAATGCAGCTGTGGGTCAGCTCTCAGGTTCCTCCTATTGTTGCTTAGATTAATTATGCAATAATTCAAAGTTTATAATAAAACTCAGTATAGACCTAACTGATGGACATGGTATATCAAGAGTATCTTCAGAAGAATCCCTTGTCCAATGACGTAGTGAAGGGTGTGCCACTGTTTTTCTCTCTGTAATGTGACAGAAGTTTCCCTCTGCTGCTTCCCGCAAATCAGTATTCTTAGCAAGGAGATGGACTTCACATCATCGAGTCCTTGAATCATGAGATGGACTCATTAAGTTTGGAAAAGACCTCTAAGATCATCAAATCCAGCCATCAGCCTAGCACTATGGTTTCTTTAAGTTCTGTATCCACACATTTTTTTAACGTTTTGTGAGATGGTGACCCCTTCCATGAGCAGTCTGTTCCATTGCTTTACAACTCCTTCTGTTAAGAAAATTTTCCTAATATCTAACCTAAACCTCCTCTGGAACAACTCGAGAACATTTTCTCTTACCTTGTCAATTGGTACTTGAGAAAAATGACCAACACCATTACAACCTCCCTTCAGGTAATTGTACAGAGTGATAAAGTCCTCCCTGAGTCTTCTTTTTTGAGGCTAAATAACCCCTGTTCCTTCAGCTGTTCTTCATAAGACTTGTGTTTCAGACCCTTCATCAGCGCCGTGGCCTTTCTCTGGACACAATCCAGCACCTCAATGTCCTTTCTGAAGTGACGAGTCCCAAACTGAACACAACACTCCAGATGCAGCCTCACCGGTGCCCAGTACAGGGGAATGATCACTGATTAATCCTGCTGGCCACATTATTGCTGATACAAGCCAGGATGCTGTTGGCTTTCTAGGTCACCTGGGGACACTGCCAGCTCATATCAGCTGGCTGTCAACCACTACCACCAAGCCCCTTTCTGCTGAGCAGCTCTCTAGCCACTCCTTCTCCAGCCTGTAGTGCTGCATGGGGGTGTTGTGACCCAAGGGCAGAACCTGACACCTTATTGAACCTCATGCTGTTGTCCTCAGCCCACAGATCCAGTATGTCCAGACCCTTACACAGAGCCTTTCTATCCCCCAGCAGATCAACACTCCCACCCGACTGGGTATTGTCTGCAAACTTACTGAGGATGCACTTGATCCCCTTGTCCAGGTTTTTGCTGAAGATATTAAACAGGACCGGTTCCAATACTGAGCCCCGTGGAACCTCACTTGCTAACTGAGTTTAGCTCCATTCAGCAGCACTCTCCAGGCCCAGCCATCCAGCCTCTGTTGTATCCGAAGTGTATCCACCCATGACATGGACAGCCAGTTTCTCCAGGAGAATGCTGTTGAAAATGGTGTTGAAATGCTCTTGAAACCATGATCCACTGGTTGTCCTGTACTTTTTGCCTGGTAGCACTCAAGAGGTTCTGCTCCATGGTCTTTCCTGCACTCAGGTTGAAGTAGCTGAAGGCCTGTAATTCCCCAAATCATCCTTCCAACCATTCTTGTAGATGGGTGTCAGATTTAAAAACTTCCATTCACCTGGGACCTCCCTGGTTGACCAGGTCTGCAGACAAATGACTGAAAGTGGCTTGGTGAGCTCCTCTGCCAGTACTTTTGGGTGAATCCCCTGATCTTCTGTGGTCTAAGTGGCATAGCAGGTCTTTCATGGATTACAGGGGCTTCATTCTGCTCTCTGTCTTTCAGCTCAGGGGCTGAATATGTTGGTGACAACTGGTCTTACTATTAAAGACTGAGGCAAAGAAGGTATCGAGTGCATCAGCCTTTTCCTATTTCTTTGTCATTATGTTTCCACTGATATCCAATAAAAGATTAAGATTCTCCTTAGCCTTCCTTTTGCTGCTTTTCTAGCCCCATAAATGGATATTGTGGTGGACTGAAAGCTGACTGCCAGATTCAATGTGTTGGTGATTAGTGGCAGTGAAATCCACCTCTGCTGCTCTCCATCATCCGCTGAGCTGGGCAACTCAACACAGAAACTTGTAAGGTCAGTTACGGGGGATTCCTCCTTTCCAAATCCCAGCTGACCATTCCCAACAACATCCCTGGCCCTTGTGTATTTCAGGAGTGGCCTATGAAAAACACCGATCAGCTCACCCAGGACTTGGGGGTGCACCCCATCAAGTCCTGTGAACACAAGAATATCCTGCTTCTGTAAATGTTCTGTAACCTGCTCCCCCTATTAAAGTAACTCGTCCTTGTTCCAGACTTTCCTTCTCACACTAGCAACCTTGGATTCCCACTAATTGGCCTTACCAGGAGAGACTGAGGTATCAGGGACTTCTTTCATGTCTTTTGCCACCAAGAAAATGCAAAATTTCTCTTTTGCAATAGATAATCAGCTAATATTTTAATAGTAGCACCTCCAGAAAGCACATGAGATGAAAAAAATACATAGGAAGGAGGAAGAGTATCAGTTAAAAGACTAATCGAACAACCCTGTTGTAACCAAATGGAGATTTTACCCTCTTTAAAACAGCAGACTAATAATTACTGTTGTAATTGAACTTGTATATGGATTTCCACTCTAAACCCTTTCTTAAATATTTCCTTCTGTTATTTTCTTTTCGCCTTTCACTGTGCCAGAGACTGAAAATAGTTCATGCCTCAAACATTGATATAAAGTTTTAAAGAAGATGCAGGCACAGAAACTTCCTTGAAGAACGTTGGACTGTAAGTCGATCTGCTGATTAGATAAACCCATTGTTCAATCACTTCAAGCTGAGGGAAAGGCATGCATCCGCAATAGGCTGAGGCCTCCAACTGAGTTTGGGGTGGGGCGAGAGCACAGTTCACAGGAGCCAGGTTTACACAGACTGCCCCCAAGCGAGGTGGGAGAAGGAGGTTTTGGGTGCATGGTGCAACCTCTGGTCAGAGGCAATAAACACCCATCCCCCAGTTACACAAACCGGCCCAGCTGTGGAACCCCCAACCCCACAGGGCACATCCACGGGACATTCATGTGAGAGGCTCGGCCCCACAGGGCTGCAGGTGATGCAACAGACCCAGAGTCTGCTGCCAGAGACTGCATCCCCCACCTCCAGGGGGACATGCCTGGACATTCCTACCTAGCCTGAGCATATATACCTATGGGATTCTGTGCTTTTGGGGGGACCTTCACCACCAAGAAGACCAGCTGGAGAGGATCAACGGAACATCGTTGGGATCCACAGAGTGGTGATGTTTTCCTTATTCTGCCCCTGTCACTCTTTCTGTCCCCCCCCCTATTTTCTACTTCTTTCTTTCTCTCTCTCTCTCTCATATTTACTATCACATAAAACCCTTACTATTGTCACTGGCATATGGTCTCGTTTGCACCTTAATTGGGGCAGAGGAATTTCCAAAGAACCTTAATAACAATTGGATCATAACATACTGTATTTTAAAAGCCTAAGTATTTTCAGAGTAATTCTGAGCATAAATGGGGGAAAACAAAAAGATCTATGCAATATAAAAAACTGACCTATTTTTGAACACTCCTCTGAAGGTTGCTGACTCTTGCAAGAAGAAATCTACCATAAGAATGAAACTTTTTCAAAAATTCCTAGAGTGGAAGTAATTTGTTTTGGTTCGAATGAGTTATGACCATTTAAATCACCTACTGAATTGTGAATGTCTCCCTCCATAGGCTGAGTGCCCTAGCAGAAAGTGCTGCAGCAGTCACCCACATATGAATTATACATGGAAAAAGTTTGCCCGTTTTAGCAGTATCAGGAAAGGAGCCTGTGAAATCAGTTCATGGTTTTGCTGGGAGGCAGCAGGAGCAGGTGGTGCTCCCTGGGAGGGCATGGAGGTGAGGGCCTGAGCAAGGTCAGCAGAAGAGACCTGAAGATGGTGGTCAGGTCCAGGCAGGAACCCAGGGCATAATGCAGTACCACAGTCATGGTGTGAGGTCAGGCCAGAGAATGTAGTGGTATGGCTAGGACCCGGTCAGAGAGGGCTGCGTAGGAGCAGGAGGAGGTGTCTAGGTGGAGGTCAGGCTCAGGCTAAGTGGTGCCATGGGGACAGGGTGCCAGAACACCAGCCTGCATGTTGGACCTGGCTCAGCAGGGCCTGAGGCTGGGCAGAGCTGGGCTGTGGCGAGCTGTTCAGTCCTGCAGTGGTAGCACTGGGACCAGGGGCTGACAGAACTGGGAGCGGGTGCTGAGGTGGGGCGCTCTGCCAGGGGCAGGGGGTGCCACAGGATGGCTGGCAGGGCTGGTGAAGCCTACTGGTGCTTTCTGGGCCCCAACAGTATCTTCCTCTTCTGTATTTCCGTAAAACTTTTGATATGTAATATTGATCAGCATCTTCATTAATAACGTGGAGGACGGGGCAAAGTGCACCCTGAACCAATTCATAGACAATAATAAATTGGCGTGTCTGACACCTTGCTGTTCTCTGTGGGCTGCTGAGGGCATTAGACAGAAGTCTGACACAGTTCAACAAGGTCCTCTTCCTGGAGAGGAATATTCCTGAGGACCAGAAATAGATTTTTACTGAGCTTTGGCCCTCATGCCACCTGGCACTTGCTAAATGAAATTTTAGTAGACAGCTACATTTTGAATAAAGTCCTAAAGTATACCTCTGAGGCCCCCAGAAATCTCTAAACATTGCTGTTGCTCTTGTCCTTAGTCACAAGCTGCACAAAGGGAGGTTTACATTGGAGATTAGGAGGAGTTTCTTCACAGAAAGGGTGGTTAAACATTGGAATGGGCTGCCCAGGGAGGTGGTGTTTAAGAAAAGACTGGATGTGGCACTCAGTGGTCTAGTTGACGAAGTGGTGTTAGGTCATAGGTTGGACTTGATAGCTCAGAGGATTTTTCCAACATAATTGATTCTGTGAAATAATTTTAACTTTCAGTCAAAAAAGAAAAAGACTTTTTCCCCCCCCGGTAAATCAGTAATGAATTGTGTTGTCAGTCAAAGCCTGCCCAGGTGCCTTGTCAAGTTTTATTACTGATTGGAATCACGGAAGCAATTCAACCAGTTCCACAGCAATAAATTATTATGAAATAGAGACTTTTAAAGATGTTTAGGTCCTCAGAGACATAACAACCTCCAAACACCCTCAAAAATATTGTCTTTGTCTTACCAACTATACTTCTCTTTGGATAAACTGCTGCTTATGCATAGTGCAATGTGAGTGAAATCCCAGTTGCAATGTCTGACATCGGATTGCAATAGCTTGTTTGCTGCAATTAAGAACAGGATTTGTTTACAGCACAAACAGTAATAAAATCAGAGCGAGAGCCGTATGTTTAAGTGTATTAGCCGTTCTCTGGGTATTGCAGAAATTTAGATTTTTAATGGAATTCCAGTTTTAGAAACTCTTGTGAAGTATGTTCTTTTCCACTTCACATGAGGTACCTTTTACTAGTTTCATATTAGTAAATAGCTGAGATTCATTCTTGGCATACGAAATTAACCAGCAAGAGCCTGCGTTTTCATCTGAATTATTCAGATTGTTAAAAGAGTATTATTTTTCTTCTTTAGGCTACTATTGCATTTTACAAATCAGGGACAAACAAAACTGATGTTGCAATAAGCAGTATCTGAATATTTCCATTCAAAAGGGTTTTTTTTTAAATTACCAGATATTTCTATTAAATGAATGTGTGAATGCATGTGGCCTAACATAATTGGATGTTTCATTAGGTAATTTCTAGAACTACAGGAAAAATTTACTATGGCCAGATTGACAGTCAAAGCACAGGTGAACTGCTGGAAGCATGACATATTCCATTGTATCCAAAACCAACAGATGGAGATAGGAAGAGTACAGCTATTATTTAGGGCCCAAAAAGTTTTGGCTTCATAATTTGTTTGGGGAAGTTAGGCTGTGGGCTAACTAGTAAGGACAGCCTGTATAAAAGCGATATTTTAAAGAGATGGTAGCAACATCTGAGCAGATCCAAAATAAAGTCCCATAGCAGCTGACGCAATGCACACCACACCATGCATGCTGAACTCTCTGCCTAAAATCAGAAGACAAATGGACAAGTTATTTGTTTAAAGTTGTGACTTTATTTCCAGCGAGACAAATGTTTTGCACCACCTTAATCAAACATTCTCTAAGGTATTGAAGAGAATCTTGAAAGAAATACTAGAGAGCTCCAAAAGCATATGAATTAGTGATAGGTCAACTGCCTTTCTCAGCATAACCATACTCCCTCTCAGATATTTCCCTGTGTATTGAGCTGAACTGAAGCGGTGTTACTGGATTCACAAATTAGTCCAGATGGCATTTGTTCTAAAATTCAGAAAGCTGAAAATCTTTCCTGCTTTTACTCTTGCATTTCTACAGACCTCTGCAGAGAATTGCCAATCCCTCACAGGCACAATATCAAAAGCAGGGACAGAGTACTGTATGCGGTTTAATGCTCTGTGCAATTTAAAAGGTTTAAACACTCAAACTTATTTTTAAACCTTTTAAACCATAGCACTTCATATCACAGTTTAACAGTTCCTTTAATTTCTTCTTTCTATATCTACTGTGTTTTTAAAGAAAACTGAGCCAAATAAACTATGATTGACTATTAGTTTATGTTGAGTGCAACCACCAATACCTGCATAAGAATTTTCAGCATCAATTTACAGGTATCAAGAGGGAATGTTTTCTTTTCTACATAATTTTAAAATAAAATTATACATATTTATGTGTAGATAAACATAAGAATGTACAATATCAAAAAAGGTTTGGCCTGATTTATGGTGTTGACCATCATAGTTTCTAAATCAGTGGAAAATAAGTTTGTAAAAACTGATCTATTGCATCCTTGACAAAATGATCTGCAATAGGATATGGAGGAACAAATAGATGTTAGAAGAAAATTCCTTAAAACAAGTGTTAAAACTGTGATCAGCTGCCCAGCTGGAAAAGCAAAGAAGCCAAACTAAATCAGATAGAAATACCTTGTGAAAGCAAAAGTGCAAAAACCCAAGAGAAAACAACCCCTATGTAAATATCATTGATGAAGATTCAAAATTTTTCAGGAATGGTTGCTTCCATTTTTTTTTAAATTAGGGGAATTCTATAATAAAGGAATCAGAAATGATGTGGCAGTCTGTTACTAAGTAGTGCTCATCATCAAATTTTTGTGTGGCAAGAGCTGTAGAATGAGTTTGTAACAGAAGGTGAGCTTAGCAAAGGCCTATTCTACTTAAGCCATTTTGCATACTCCCACCATAAGCAAAATCAACCGTAAATCAAGCCAGAGAGTTCAGAAAATAGGAGTCAGGTTATGATAATGCTGGTGTTAATCAGAGATGTTAAAGGATTAGGTATGGGTCTTTTTGATGCTATGTCAGAAAGAACGGACCTTGGAGTGGTAAAGTACAGCTAGATCTACAAAAAAATCTGTCAGTTTTTAGATTTCAGTGGTACCACCTGCACGTGTGATTAGTTAAATTAAAAGCCTCCACATCATAGACATGACCCTCTGGGTAAGTAGAGCAGTTCAGCTAGCTAGTGACAGTGGGAGATGCTCCTTTAGCAGGACCTCTCAACGCAGGCCGTTTTGGGTGGTCCACTCCCCTTGGCCAGTGTCTACAGATGTTGCATTTTGGATGTTGGAAGCTACACCCCTGCTTACCTCTTATGGACTGATTTTCCACAAGCTTGTCTTATGCATGCTTCTATCTGGTGATACCTCTTGGAAAACTTCATTCAAAATCCAGAACTTACTTAGGGGCTGTGTACTGTTTTAAACTGATTTCCTTCTAGTTTCAACGACCGAACTTCAGTTATTGTATAAGTTGGTGGTTGTCACTCACCTTATCTGCTTACACGATTTTGTAAACCTTGATCATATATTAGGTTATGCTTGGCCGAAATAAAGAATTAAAATATTTTCAGTGACAACTCACCAGGCATTTTTTTCATCCTGAGGTTATTTTAGTTTTTTATCTCTGTGCATTTCTAAATGCACTATGTCCTTCTTCAGATGCAGAAATTGGATCTACACGGAGGACTTAAAATGTTGGTGCAGCAAGGTCTTTAATAGAGCAAAATGATGTTCTCTGTCTTGTTCTCCATACCCTTCCCAGTGATACATAATATTTTCTGGGCTTTTTTTTGTCTGCTGCTGAATGTGAAGCCATGTATTTCAGATACATCAACATATGGGACATGACAATTAATATCTGGTGTACATTTAATTCAGGTAGGTTATTAAAAAAATATTGTTAAGGCAATACTGCACAGGTTTTGGAACTGACAGGTTTCTAGATTTGGGATCACCGTCAGTGACTTTAAACTGGAGTGTTGGAAAGTATTACACTACAATTATCTTCTGACTATAACTCTTATATTGTACCAGTTTTCCATATCGGTGACCTTCAACCTAGTTGGATTTTTTCCCACTGAATATATCTCTAAAAATGTTCAGAGCTTATAATAGTCTACAAAAAAAAGTAATATAATACAGATGTATATTTAAACTAGTTATTATGTCCTTCCATTTTTTCACTTAATTCTAAGCTTCACCTGGGATAGAGCCATACTGAGTGTTTTTCAACTGAGTGCTCAACCACGATGGCATAATTTTAGTGGTAGTTGTTACTTGGTATGCTATATGATAACTATATGTTTTAACTCCTCTGATAGGGACCCTCATTGATAGTATTATCAGTGTTGTGCAAATAATATACAATAATAGTCTAATTATCTTGCTTATTTTCATGTACTAGCTAATTTAAAACTCTTGCTGATATCTGTGTCAGGTCTTGTATCTGCAATTGGAAACTTCTTCAGTTTAGCTCCCCGTGGGTTTTTTTTTTTTTTTTCAGTTATCTTGTCTCAATTCTTACTAAGACTGTTTCTATTTGGTAAATTTCAAAACTACTTTCAATTTTCATCCAAAATTATTTGTGGTCTTCTTTGTCCTTTATTAAGTTACAGTACTCTGTCATCCACTAATTCATCTTCAGTATTTATCACTGTTCTTCTACCTGTGCAGCGTCAGAAGGAAATTCAGTGGTTCTTCAGCCAATTCCTGTAAGTTTTCTCTTTATATTTGATCTAATCTGTAAGCCTGAACTTAGTGAATATCTCTATGACAACAACTTGCAGATCAGCTTCTCTTGTTCTCTCCTTGTCTAATCAAACCCCTCCTTTTTTTTCTCTCTCCTTTTCTCTATTTCTTGATTGGCATTGATGGTACTACCATCCAGCCTATCACTCAAATGTATGATGTGGTTGTGACATTCTTCTTCAATTTCTAGATTTTCAAATCTGGAATGTGCTCAAAAACCTGATGCTTTTGTGAGTATAATAACTTAAGACGTGGGTGTTATGGATATTTCTTTCCCAAGTAGCCATATGGCTAAAACTCTCCTCCAGACTTTTATCATATTATGTGTCGGTTTTTGCAGCACCCTTTTCTGTGGCTTTGCTTATGTGAGTCAGAATTCTGCTACAAGAAGTAATTTCTTATCTTTTTATTTTCACCCTATAATTTATCCTTATTTCACTAGCATTATCTGCTTCTTTTAATTTTTCAGCACCAAAACCTGTAATTCCCATTTTCCCTTTCCATTTTTCCATCAACTATCATTTTCATGGACTCTCACTTTCACTTTACTCATGATACCAGTTCTTATCATTCCCTCTTTCTAGCATACCTCTACTTTTTCCTGGGCTCAAACACATCCTGTGGAAACACACTTAGTGCAAAAAGTAATTCAATTAACCCCTCCAAGCACCACTTTGTGGTGAACACCATAAAACTGCCAGACAATAACTGAAATTTCTGCATCACTACCACAGTACAAACAATATTTTCATCAACAGCATCCTTTGAAAGAATATTGTGAAGGTTGGTTTTGTAAGAATGAGCATTTTCTTCTTCTATTATAGAAATATATTAATTTTCTTTTCTAATAATTGCCTGTTTTGAGGAAAAAGAGTTTTTTTCTCTTTAGGTGACTGTGATTCATGTAATAATAAACCACTCCTGTTTCACTAGGCACATTAAATTCCACTTCAAATTAATAGATTACACTGATACAGCTGAGGAAAAAATCAAAGGGTTCAGGAACACCTGAATATTTATGAATTCAAAATTGCAGCCCCTCTAATATGGTGCCATATTTGATTTCCCCTCCATTATTCAGTTCCAAAAACGTGATACTACTGATACTTCTGGCTTGATTTTGAAGCATTTTCAAGGGGAAGAATGTATCTAACTACACTACTCGGGCAGTTTTGTACCACAAAGAATCTAACTATGTTTGTAGAACCACGCGGTTAAAAATATGTGTGCAGCAAGTTAAAAACAAGAGCTCTAAAAAGAGAACCATGCAGCCTGGAGGCAAGTGTCTGAAAACGTGATGGTACAAAATAAAATAGCCTCTGTGTGCTAGTTTCCAGTCATTTGTACCTCATTCAGCCTACAGCAATACCACAGAAAAAGTCATATACTTTGTTCCATGTTTCAGGAAGTTTTTTACCTCATGATTTAGAAATTTAAGAACATTCTTATATTACTGCTCACTAAGGTTATAGTGTGTCACGTATACTTGTGTACAGTGTAGGGGCAAGGGGGGTGGTTTCCATTCTCAGTTGAAGCTGAGAATGATGAAGAAAGGGCCTAATTTCTTCCTCCAAGTGTATGCAAAACTTCCAAATGAAACCTTTTCTTCTATCTTCTATCTTTATTTTTGACAGTTTGCTTTATCTTTCATTTATTCAGCAAACAAAGAATGTTGAGCTCTGTTCAATTCTGACCCTGCAGGGCTGGGTACCTGCTGGCCACCAGAGGTTCATGTCTCCTCTGGAAAGTGGGATAACAACATTCCTACCTCACAAAGTGTTTCTAATCTGCCAAAAAATAATGTCTGAGATTTTCACTTGTAGAGAATATAGAATGATTGTAGTGTACCAGAAAGCTCATCAGAAACCTTGCCTTTCCCTTGAAAATTCACTTTGAGTATCCTTGTACAGTACATTCCTTTGTTGTCTTCAATCAATACAGAAATTCTGTATATATCATCCTGAAAATGAGCAAATTATTAAAAGGGTTTTTTGTTTGTTTTGGGGTAGGTTTTGTCTAGGGTTCATTATTGTTTGCATTAGAGCACTCCAACATGACCCAGTTTTGGGGATCTGAAGTTAGGTTTCTGGGTTTGTTTCAAGATGAGCCTTTTGTCTGGCACACAAGCAATTTGAAAGTTTCAGACTTGTGACTATCCCAGCTTAAAGAAGCAGTCTTTGAGAATATTTCCAAAGACTGGAAAAGTATTTCAGCTCCCAGATACGCTTTCTGGAAGGGAGTGTAACCTTAAGGACTCTAGAAATCTAATGTCAGCAGTACATAAGAATCCGCAAATAACTTTGAATTAAGGTTTAAGAGTCTTAACAGGAAAAGAGACAACCTACTTGGTCTTGTGCAATTATCCTGTCAACTGCTTAGTTTTTCTCTAATATTAATATGCTCTGAAATGGAAGTTGCGAGGTGCTGTATCTAGCCTTGAGTTTTCTGATCAGTAGCATTTGCTCATGTCTAGCTATGGTAGTTCCACACTGCGCATTCAAGGGCTGGTTGGTTGTACTAAATCTTGGCATGAAACCCACTGGATGAATCCTTAGGGGGAACTACTCTAACTTCAGTACATGATTGATTCTTATAGCTACAACATTTACCTTAATCTGGAATTTATTTATTTAGCCCCGATATAATATATGTGCAGAGTTTAGAGTTACAGTTTAGAGATTTTATAAGCATTCTTATCTACTCTTCTTGAAGACAGAGGAGGAAAGAGAGAAATATCCTAATATGTTCATATTTCTTCTGATGATAGTTTGAACTCTTGAAATGCTCTCACAGTTTTCTAAGGCCAAATCTTCTAGTTCTCAAGAGTTTTGAAAATACAAATTAATTACTAGAACAAATAGTTTTCTGGGTGATTATTCAAAGAGTAATGCACAATTCCCTTACAGCTACTCAAGCCTGGCCTTTGAAGTGCATAATACTGGTACTCATGGGTTTTGTTTTATATCTTCTTCGTCTCTCAGATATCTAGCATGGGATAAGGCCAACACCGTGCCTGTTGTGAGTTGTAATACAGATTGTGCGGCTCTCCTTCTGAAGCGCCTAGTAAGTGCTCTGACTCTTTAAACAGCAGGGTGATCCAGCACACTGAAGAGAGAACAGAGGGCAGCAAACCTCATGAAAGGTTAAATATTTAAAGGAAAACGTTTCCTGTTCACTGATTTGATTCCCTATTAAAGCGATCTTATGTTCTTTTGAGAAAATACAATTTTTAAACAATTATTCATGCACATAGAAACATCCCTTTACTAATCTGTGTCCTTGATTAATATTTGTATACTATTATTCACTCTTAACTGTCACATTTACATAACTGTCCTGAAAAAAATATTAAAGTCGATTCTTTGTCTTTACTTTGTGGTTTCTTGTTTTCATGAGGGAAAAAGATGTATATACAGCTTTTACAAACAATAAATTGTTATCTGCTTTTTTATTCTCATACAGATATCAAGATTATGTTGCTCATGACAGCATGGTAACTTACCCCAGGGTGAAATCTTAAAAGCTTGCTTGATAGTAACAAATGGAAGTAATACTTGAGGAAAAGTGGGAAGGTTAAGGGATTTTTTTATTCTTATTTTTTGGTTTAATCTGCCTTGTCTGGTTTACATATTGGCATATCCCTCTAAGTTTTGTCCCCCAACAACAGGAGGCCTAGATAGCACAGCTTCACTGTCACTGAGCCAAAACCAGAGGACTTTCATCTAGGTTGCAAACAGCAGATGTTCATGCATCAGATGTGGAGAATTTTGTCTCTCTTCATAATGACATGTTTTATTGCTGTAATTTTGGAGGGTAGAAATCTGGCCAACTATGTGGATGAGTTGGAGAGGACTAAAGAACATTTTTGCAGATTAGGGATTATGGTCACTTCAGATAGGTCCCTTAATGAAAAAGTAGAGGTTATTTAGAACCAAATGGGTTGCTGAGCTGTTCAATCCTGACTAGTTTAATGAGACAGGGAGATGATTTTTGATAAAGAGGAAGCTGCCCCTAACTAAAAACTTTTCTTCAATCCCTCATCTTTTTTTGCCATGTGAATCATCCTCTGAGGAACAGTGTTTTACAAGCCTTTTAATCAATGACAAAGACATTTCTTTTTCAAGCAGATGACATTTTTTCCCCCGAATATATGCCAAAGCTATCTGAAAGAGAATGCTGCAGAGGTGTTCCAACCAGTTGTTGACATCTAGATACAAAAAAGTTTGTTCTTATTCCACAGTAATGCATTATTGCACAGGAGAAGAGTCCGTTCACCTTACAGGAGTAGAGACCACATGTTGCAAGAATAGCAGCCTTACTGATTAAGATGTTAATCTGATGCTATGGAGTGATGAATCTGAGGCTTCTGTACTATTCTCAAAATACCTGCAGGTACCATTGTAAAGCACAAACAAGAATATGTGTATTTCTTCCAAGATGCTTTTCTCTCTGCATATTTATGACCCTACAGTTTTGTGATGATTGTCACTCTCCAACTCTGCCTCCTTGGCTTGTCTCTTTCCATGTTAGGGTGGTTGTTGACCTGCTTTCTTAAATGGTCTCTGTTTCCCTTTCTTTCTTTCCTTTTTTAAATCAGCGACCAGAACATAATCCATTTAATTTTCACAGCTGGCATCTTTGATTTACTACTTATCAGAAAGGAAGGAAGGACTGATGGCTCTGAATCATAGAATCATAGAGCAATAGAATTATCTGGGTTGGAAGGGACCTTAAAGACCATGTAGTTCCAGCCACTAGAGAAGCACTGAACTATTGCTGGAATTCCAATTCCTTGTCATTTTTAATGTGAATAATTTCATTCAAAACAGGGATAAAATTTTGCTCCTGAAACATATCCAAATAGCTGTCCAGGACACTCAAAATAATCATACATATTTAATGTGTTTAAATTATTGTCCGAATATGCTTAACAAGTACTTCTTGCTTTTCGTGGAAAATTTAACACATAATTATTTAGTTTTGTGACACTATTGATCCAAACCAAAAAAAAAAAAAAAAAAAAGACATTATTGCACCTGTTATTTCAAAGAAAGGGAATCAAATATACACAGTAAAATTTCTGTCACTGTGCAATCAGAACAGGAGCATCTAGTCATTAAAGATACAACTTTATTAATACAATAATTGAGCTTTTATCATGCAAATGCATCCATCACACAGGACTATAGTATATCATCACGTAAATTTGTATTTCCATCACAGTTCCTTCTTTCAGAATATGATTTCAGAGTATCTCAGAGTTGTCATCTGACAGGGGCTGATTTTTGTGTCCTACTATTAGTGATGTTTTCATGTAGGGAGGGTGTACTTAGAGTGTTTTTGTCAAGACTCATATTTATGTCTCTGGTTTTCTATTTTTGAGCTTTGGAAAGTGGCGGTGGAAAAGTGTCTAAACATATTTGCTCCTCTTTCTTAGCAAACGCTGTGAGATGATTCTACCCGTGTTCACCTTCCCAAAACACCAATGCAGGAATTCCAGCTTTCTGTACAAGTCTACACTGATGTTTTACAGTGATTGTGCCTGCTCCATGGGATGACTGAAACTATTTGCTGATGTTGTAGCAGTAAACTGAACTGGAAGATTTAAATTTTCCAAACCCTCTGTGTAATACCGGCATAGCAACCTGGAACCAGTGGCCTTTCTTTGGTCACTGAATTGAAGCAAAATTCACTGAAACAAAGTAGGAAACATTCAAGATTCTGTGAGGATACTTTCTTGACACTGTAATAATTGACTGGAATTTTAAAATACCCCAACAAGGGCGACTCAAATTTTAATTCAAAATAAAAGCTGTTACGTTTGTTAAATGAATGTCAAAAATGAGTAATGTGTGAACCATAGCACCCAAAAAGCCCCCCAGTAAATAAACTTCAGTCTAATAAATGCTTTCACAACACACCTCCGTGACAAAAAACAGCGAGATAAGAATAACATAGGGGTAATAAGATTTCTTACATAGCTTTTCTTTTTATATAATGAGATACTGAATATGTGACAAGTTCCATCGTGAAACTAAACCCATGATTATTTTGATCCATAAAGTACAGCATCTTCTGTTTGGAGTGTTTACATCTCAGAACCTGACACAGATAGAGCAGGTATCAAAAGGGTACCACTAAACTAAAAGGTAAGACATTTTTCTGCGTTCATTGACATGGAGCTAGCGAACAGACACTGGTAATTAGCTGCTTCAGAGAGTCAGAGGCCACTGCTAACTCCACTGCCAGGACTTGCAGCAAGCACGTAAAGCACGCGTGCTTGGTTTCCCGAATATTTTCCTCCTTCCATTTCTTTAAGTAACATTTAACTGTAGATACATGTGGCCAGACTACAGTGTAAGAAAAATAGTGCAGAAAAAAGGACACATTTCAAAAATTGGAATGATGATAGTGAATCTATCCAAATTCTTAACATTGTGGATGACTGAAAAGTGTTTGAAGTCTTACTGCTGGATCCTTTAATATCTGTGAGGTCACCATAAGAACACTGGAAAATACAGAAATAATTCTGTAGATGCTATAGTAGAAATTCATTCCTTTCAAACTTAAACAGGAAATGGGGAAACAGAGGCCAATGTGGTTAGAGGATATAAAAAGTTAGTATAAGTAATAAGCAGAAGGTTTTTAAGTAACAGAAACGATCTGGAAACAGAAAACACTGGGAGTCATAAAAATGTTAAAAACCAAAAGGAAGGAGTGAGTGTAGAATTACAGGGTATATTTTAACCACCTATAAAGACTTCTTTAAATAAAGTATACTTACAGTGAGCAGCAGAAAGTAAAATAGGCAGAGAAATAGGAAAATTAACTGGTAAAATAGCTATAAAAATTCCAGCAGAAGAGACAAAGAAATGGCATATTTCATAATGCCATTTAGTTTCACAAGCGAGAGGATACAACAAGTAGACACGCAAAACATGTACCTAAAATTAGGATTCTTTGATCACAGAATGGAATATCCTGAGTTGGAAGGGACCCACAAGGATCATGGAAGTCCAACTCCTGGTCTTATGCAGGGCAGCCACAACAGGCACAACATGTGCCTGAGAGCATTGTCCGAACGCTTCTTGAATTCTGTCAGTCTGGTGCTGTGACCATTTCCCTGGGAAGCCTGTTCAGTGTCCAGCCACCCTCTGGGTGAAAAACCTTTTTCTAATATCCAACCTAAACCTCCCCTGACACAACTTCAGTCCATTCCCTCAGGTCCTGTCACTGTCACCACAGAAAAGAGGTCAGTGCCTGCCCCTCCACTTACCCTCACAAGGAAACTATAACTGCAGTGAGGTCTCTGCTCAGTCTCCTCTTCTCCAGGCTGAACAGACCAAGTGACCTCAGTCCCTCCTCACACGGCTTCCCCTCCCCTGCACCATCCTTGTTGCCCTCCTTTGGACACTCCTCTAATAACTCAATGTCTTTTTCATATTGTGGCACCCAAAACTGCCCCCAGTGCTTAAGGTGACCCTAAATGAGTTTTGGGTTAGGAAAGAAGGAAGATGGTTATCATGTAATGTGTAATTCTGTGCAGAGCACCACAAGTCTCATATAGTTTCATATAGGTTCCATATAGTTTCATGGACTGAATCATATTTTACTGAAGATAATATTTTTTGGAATAACTATCACAGAATCACAGAGTCACAAAATATTCTGAGTTGGAAGGGACCCCCAAGGATCACAAAGTCCAACTTTAAGTCAATGGCTTGTACAGGGATCAAACATGTGACCTTGACACAAGAGCACCATGCTCTTATTTTAATAATGGATTTTCTGATGAAATGAAATACAAAAAAATATTCAATGAAGTGATCAGATTGATAAAGAATCTATACCTTCTCAAACCACTCAAAGATATCACTTCAAGTGGTGATCATTTGATATGCAGTGTAGAAGAAATACATTTAACTGCCAGAAATATCTCTTTTTGCTTCTCACAGTTATTTAAAAGACTTTTGTACTGGGAAAAGAAGGCACAGATACTTCTTAAAATACTTCAAACCATTTTTTCTTTGTTGTATTCCTGCGCTTGATCCTAAGGCTTAGCCGAAGTTGGTTTACATACATTTTGAAAAGCCTAACAATGCAGTTGTATTCTGTCGCAAAAAGATATTTCATGTTCAGTGAGTGGCCCAGAAACACAGGCTCCCAGGACACAGATGAAGGTCACAGGGCAGGAAACAGCAGTGCAGGTCTCCAACCTGCACCAGAATCCTGCGCTGTGCACTCTTTTAGCAACGTGGAAGGGACATTAATAACATGTGGTAGGCTGTGGGCACTCGCATGATCTAACATGTAGATACTGTAAATCTCTCAACTGTTTTTGTGTAGGACCCACAGAACAACTCAAAATCTGACTTGAAATGTTTGAGAGGAGAAATTATCTTTCTGGCCCCAAGTCCTGTTCCTGTTGCAGTGGCCTGTACTGTAAGGTAGGGCAAAGCAGGGGCCAGGAGCGTACACTTGCAGCGTGTGGACTTCTGCAAGGTTAAACATGATGCATGAAAGGGTGGAACAGATCTTATTAGATTACAACTGCTCAGATATATGCTTCATATAACAGTTGACAATAAAGTGTGTTTCTCTGACTTCTGCCAGGGATTAAATGAAACAAATTGGTTCCTTCTAACACACACGAAAGTAAGAAAACCACTGTAATTCTATTGTTGACTGATACAAGTACAGGTGACTTTTTTATATCTCTGATACCCTGGTTTCCTGTGTTCAGATCTCTTGGGTTTGGGATAAATACCTGCTGTGCTATTGCAAATACAGCACTTGCATAGAAATACTCAAGGCAGAATATATTCAGAATACTTTAGAAAAAGGGATTCAATCTAAGCAATTTGTGTACTGAAAGATTGATCTCATGCCTTGGATCACATGATTGATCTCATGTCATGCAGGAACTTTGATAATGCCAGGACGTGTTTTCACTCACAGGACATAGCACAGTGTGTTCCCAGTCCTAGGTCATATCTGTATGGTTGAACTGGAGCTACTTATCCCTTACAGCTGAGATATGATCTCGTTGCTTTTCTTTGAATATCTTCACTGCCATGTGAAGAAAAATTCCACATTTTACCTGACAGAAACTAATAGATATCATAATCTATTTTTCGTTATCCACCTTCTCTCATGGGTGATTTGATTATCCCAAAACCCATATATTTTAGGGCAAGTTAGGGGAATCCTTTTTCTTAAATGGTCAATTACTAACCCCTTGGCAGTGGCTTCATATAATTTAAGCGAAATAGTCATATCATACTTGGTTTTTTCCTCCAAAATGGTGTCCACTGTTGTTTCTGTGAAAATACTATTTTCAATCAAGACAGTGATTTTCACTAGAAAAAAAAAATCATTCATGGGAGATCATCTGATGTTTTCTGGAAGGCAGCACCAGATGCTTTCTCTAATAGAGCATTGCAGTTTACATAAAAGCTTCATCAGCCTATTGGTTGGGAAAACATTTTTACCCTCTAGCAGTTTGTTAAGTTTTGTCCAATCCATCAAACAAACATTTGTATTCTGTATGGTGCTGCTTGCAATATCCCAGTCATATAACTGAAATATGTCACCAAGTGATGCAAGCAGGTGTTGCATCTGATTCATAACCGTGCTAAATCTTTTTTTGAACATTTCAGAGTTGCAATATTTCATGTTTTCATAGCACTTTCCATTCTGTGGGTTCTAAAGGCTTAAATTTCCCATTCAGGAAGGCAGAAAACACAAGCTAAATGAAGAATCAGAGGCAATGTTCTCTTTTTAAAAAGTTTCCTTTTAGTTTGGAGAAGGCTGATGACCTCTTTGCATATGTTTCAAAAATAAAAAGACAATGGATGATAGCCTACTTAAAATTTTTATCACTTTTAAATGTAAAGTTTCACTAGTCTTGGTGGCAATGGAGTCTGGATCTTTACACATGGAAAGTACCCTTCCTGCAAAATATTGCTCAATTTGAAATGTGTCTAGAAAACATTTTTTTAAAATAATATTTCAGAAGAAATAAAATTTGGTTTACTTTTACAGCCTTTTTTTCTGCTTTCTGTCAATAAATGCTGTAAAATGCTAATCATTTCCGGAAGCTTAGAAACATTTTTTAAAATTTCATTCTGCACCAAACAAATATCTATCTTTCCAGTGTGTCCAGAAGATTTGATACTGGGTAGCTGTAGCTGTGTCATTGAAACTTCTTTATTCTAAACATACCCTCTTCATTTCTATCCTGTTTTCTCTCGAAACAAAATAGTTAACAAAGAGCATCCACAAGCAAGGAGTAGTCCACTACCACATGTCTACTTTAAGGTCTTCATTTGTCTGCAGAATATTTATTTGAAGTAAGATTAATTCTGTGCCTTGGATCTTACTTTACCAAGATGCTAAGTTGTTTTTTATCTTGTCACAGATAATCATAATGAATCAAGCTTGCTCTGTTCCCACGTTCAGTTAGAAGTCACTTGCAGTCACTTATCATCCATTTCAGCAACAGGTGCCCAAGCACTCTCTTAAAGGAGCAGGACTTCCTGGCTAAAAGCCGATGGTATATTCAAATATTCTTTTTAAAAAAAAAAAAAAAAAAAAAAAATTCAGAGACAACTTTGGGAAGATATGGAAATCAAGTTGCATGGCCTATCTCTGTAATTTCAACACTTCAGTATCTATTTTCCCCAAAAAAGCCCACCCATAATGCTATAAGCACGAGTTCCCCACCGACATTTTTCATTTAAAATTACTATTATTCTGGCTCAAGATAAGTTTCCTAGTATAGAAGGAACAATTCCTAGACAAGTCTAATAGCATGTAATAATAAAGAAATAAGATGTCTGATTACTTGATCAATATATAATTCCATAATCACTTAAAATATTCTCTTGTGTTTGAGGTTTGTAGAATCTATCTACAGCTTTAAGCATTTTCATGTGCCATCTCTGTCAAAATCAGAAAAAATTCTGTTTATTGATATGAGTTTAGTATTCAGCTAGACAGACACATGGAGTACCACATCATAGTTCCACCTCTCTTTAACAACCCTGAATCTCAAAGAGGGCATATGACAGAAGGGGAAGGGACCAATATACTTCATATCAGTGAAGTCTCCTCTCTGTTTAATGGACCTGGCATTTATTGCACTGCTGAAGCTTGCTGAGCTTATGTGCAATGACAGCATGCTAATATATTTTCTCTTAAGTCAGCATCAAGTAAAAAAAATATAGGACTTGGAAAGACTAAAATTTTCCCAGCCCAGTCAATACATGCTTATGATTCTGGGGTCATAGGATAGCTGTTTATTATCTAGCTGTTCATCATTACTGCAATTATTCACTAATTCTACCAGACTTCTTGTTGAATAATCTTTAGTGGGCTCCCAAAGATTCACAACTTTGAAATGCTAGTTGGGAGTGTAAATACCTCCTCGGAAAGGTTCATCTGTTTAACTAGCTACACTTCTCAGAGCACTGGCAGCAACATGGAAAGATGTTTTAAGAAACATAAGAATGGGAGACAGGTTATACAACCTGCCGACACATAAACCCCCTTATTTTTCTTCCCCGTTTTGTAAATCCCCTGCTACTTGGGCTCAAGAATAAATAACCACTGATTTCCATTTGACATCATCTCTTCCCTAACAGACTGCTGCTGTTTGCCCTTTTCATACTCAGGAATTGAACAGGAGTCATGTGTTTTCTACTTCAAAACAGAAACAGAGAAACAAATGCTTCATTTGGAGTCAGATAGATTGCTTAAAGACAAAAAAATGGGCAGTTTCTTGAAAGGACAGCTGCTTTTGAGAACACAAGAATTAAACTTTATCCTGAAAATTGGTGTTGGTTTTGAGTGGTTTGGG
The DNA here is from genome assembly GCA_013398055.1 of Ifrita kowaldi. Taxonomy (NCBI): domain Eukaryota; kingdom Metazoa; phylum Chordata; class Aves; order Passeriformes; family Cinclosomatidae; genus Ifrita; species Ifrita kowaldi. Next base: position 74,944 of record VZRS01000896.1, read on the forward strand.
GTTTTTATTTCATGCTGTAAGTATTTTTCTCCCGAGCCTCTTCCTTTTAGATCAGATTTAATCCTGCCAGTGCTTTCCATCACTTAAATTTTAATATAATTCCTTCTCTCTCCAGAGGGTATAAAAATAAAAGTAAACTTCAGAAGATTTTTTTTTTAATTTAGACTAAAGCAAAGAGGAAAAGGAGGAAGAATACAACAATCTCTCCTTAACACAGAAGCATTTCATCTAAAGACTGTGTTGATGGGAAAAAAAAGCCATACTACAGACATGATAACTGTAATTTCTGTTTGAGTAAAGACATATGTAACTAAGACAGAGACAAGAGCTCTCTACTTCACTCCATCTGTGATTCAAACTCACTACTAATTCTGAGTACTCTGAGCAAAACAATTTCAAATATTTTAGTCAGTATCTGGCAGACACCTTCAGTTTCTGATAAAAGAGGACATAAGAGAGACTGATGATGATATTAGCTGTGCTATTTTTAACTTTTTTTCTGTATAATTTCAAGTGTGTGCATTTTACTAATGACACACCTCTAGCTCCAGATTGTTCACTCTGTGTATTGTTTTGTATTCTTACACTTGGGAAAAAAAAACAAATCAAATCAATGTTAGAGGGTAATGTTAACCTATGTATAAAGTTTCAAAACATAAATTCCCACCATTGAGATGTAAGAGAAGCAAGTTGCATTTGAGTGGGAATTTTCTGTCAATTTCTACTCTGTCCCAAGACAGCAAGCACTTTTTCCTTGTTTCTTCTTCTTTTCTTTTTTCCATTTACAGGGGAAGGAGGGAAAATGTGTCTGGCAGGAAAGCATGTAGAATTTCATTCTTAGTGATAACCAAGTGTTTGCTTTCTCCCAGCTCTCGATCTGCCTATCTGACTAATTGGTGTGACATTAAAGAGGTCTTAAGACAAACGGATTGTGAACCTACTTCAAAGATACTAAAATTGGAAGGGGAAAGAGGGACGGAATCTGCTTTTGATTTCTGGTACTAAAGAAAGAGTTCAAGAAAACAACAAAGAAACTCCTGGCTTTGAATTCTCTTTAGCTGTTGGGTACTTCTTTATAGTAAAACTTTCGGTGGGAAGAAATTTCCATTTTTCATTAATTTCTAGTATGTAAGTATTTACGGAGATTCTAAAAGACACATTTCTAACTTTCATGTTCTGCAATGTCAGTTAGTTTTCTCAGTGAATATGAGTACCTCACGAGACATCAGCTTGTTTTCTTAAATATCTAAATATATTTTAGAGCTGCCTCACTGTTACATGGTACTGTGTATTATTCCTTGATGCTTAAAACGCTTTGAGATACATCGATTATTTGGATGCATGTTCAGTGTGTGATTAAGCTTCCATATTATGCTCATAGTGTTAGATTTTTGCGGAACACAAAGATCTGTGAAAACAAACACAAAATTGTTTTATGAGATGCTGCTGTTGTGACAGCATGTTTGAAGGGATCAGTCTAGGCAGAAGACAGTAATAGTGGTCTGGAAATGTGGGAACTTTGGCTGCTGAAAAATTACCTAGAAAAAGGTATCCCCTCAGTCTGTGTAAGAGCAAGGAAAATATAAATGTATTTTTCTTGTTCATTAGTTTAGTCAAATAATATTCGTATTCTAGAGTTACTTTAAAAGAGGACTGAGAGCTAGAATGGAAAATATAAATCACAGAATGACAGAAGCATTTAGGTTGGAAAACACTTCCAAGCCCATCAAAATCAGCTTTTGACTGATCATCACCTTGTCAACTAGACCACAACAGTAAATGCCATGTCCGGTTCTTTCTTGAATATCTCCAGGAATGGGGACTCAACCACTAGCATTATTGTCAATAAATATATTAAACAGGACAGGGCCCAACAGTGACTCCTGTCAGACACCAGCACTGACCAAATATCAACTGGATGTAGCTGCATCCACCACCACTCTCTGGTTTCTCACCCAACAAAGATTATGCCTGTCCAGGCTCTGGGCTGACAGATTTTCCAGAAGAATGCAGTGGGAAGCGGTGTCCGTGGCTTTTCTGAAGTCCAGGCAGACAACATCTGCAGCCTTCCTCTCACACACCAGGTGGGTCACCATAAAAGTAGATCAGGTTGGTCAGGCAGGACCCGCCCTTCCTAAACCTGTGTTGGCTGTGATCCTGGCCCCTTGGTTGTCCCACATATCGTGAGTGATCACAATCAAGAAGATCTGCTCCATAACCTCGCCAGGCACTGAGGTCAGTCTGACAAGCCTGTAGTTCCCCAGATTCTCCTTCTGACTGTTCATGTGGGTGGGTGTCATATTGGCCAACCTCCAGTCACCTGGGATTTCCTGAGTGAGCCAGGACTGATGGTAAATAATTCAGGGTGGCTTAGTGAGCTCTTCCACCAGCTACCTCAGTACCTTTGGAAGAATCTGTATCCACTCCCAGAGACTTATGAGTGTCTGAATGGCTCAGCAGGTCGCTACCTATCTCCTCTTGGATTACAGGAGGTCTAGTCTGCTCCCAGTCCCTGTCTACCAACTAAGAGAGCTCATTGCCCTGAAGATAACCAGTCTTACTGTTGAAGGCTGAGGCAAAGAAGGTGTTCAGTACCTCAGTTCTTATCTAAATCTAAATGGATGTGTCTGAAGAAGTGGGGCTCTGTGGTGTGGCCATATCAATGTTGATACTATGAAACCTGAAACTGGAACATATGAGATGATGCATTTGAATAAAAGTTAGTGAGCTTGTAGGGAAATAAAATTATGTCTGGCAAACTTCTCAAATTCCTCACAAGGTCAGCTGCTGGCTAGCGAGGAATGTGAGTGCAGACAGCCTGCAGGTCAGAGCCTGGATTCAAAGGTGCGAAAGGAGAAACCTGCTCTGGGAGCATCAGCAGAAGTTACAGTGAATGACTTGCATTTGAATTCCAGAAACTTTTGTTGAGCATCATTACTGACGTTTGTCATGGCATGATGTTTCCATCAATCTTCCTTCCATAATGTTTTGGAAGGACTTCTGAGGAACGTTGTTGGTAACTGAAGCTCCAAGTGGAAAATCCCATGGAGGCAAAGCAGCGACTGTATGTTTTTCCTTTGTTCTGTGTGGTACCACCATGAGATATATAGCATAGCTCAATCCAATTTTATTAATTACAGTTTACTGGGGATGAAATACAATGAAAAAAACCAATTTTCAATTCTCACCATATGAAAACATATATGTGTGTTCACACACAGGGATATGTGACTGGAACTGAGGATTAATTTTTTCCAGAACTGTTAAACTCTGGGAATTTTAAAACACTTGCTCTTTTCCTTTCACTCACAGTCCTTTCAATCCCTCTTTGACTTTTGTGGTCTCAACACTACCATTATGCTAGTTTCCAGTAAGTATGACAAACTGTTCTAATTAAGTAATTTAAACCAACAGTTTGATTGCAAACATATGTGTAACTAAATGTATTCTTAAATTAATTTTCCACCACTTTTTTGTGAAAATTATATGGCTTCAATAATTTTAAGTGTGATTGAGGAAAGCTGGAGCTGTTGGAACCCACTGTTTTGTGACAAGAGGATGCATTCCTTGTTTATTGAAACAGAGTGCTGGTAATATGTGTTTACAAGGAATATACGGTTTGTTGAAGTTGAATTAATATATGTAAATATTTTACATAATACTGCTGAAAATATTTTAACCTAAGGAAGTGGCTATCTTGTGAACTTTCAAATGTAAAAGACCTTGCCTTATTAATTCAAGAATTAAAAATATTTATTTATTTGGCATTTATGGCACGACACAGCTATTTAGGTATTACTGTAAAGAACTACTAATGCTTTCAGTATTACTTTTTATCATGTTTTAAATTGAATACTTTAAATTTTAGACATCTCTAAATCTTCGTAGTAAATATTTTGTTTCTGTAAGTATGGTGTTTGATGATATAGTTTTCTGAAACCAAGATTGTAGACATAAATCTAAACAAAAGCTTGTTTAAATATGGAGTGGAATGTCAGGAGTAGGTCTGCAAAAAAAAAAATTAACCTCAGCAGGGCAGAAATTAAAGGAAGGCTTGTTAATCTGCTGTAGAAATGGCTGTTTTGAGTTCAGTGTTCAAGCTCCCTGTTCTCTATTTAGGCATAGCTAGGCATTCGTCAGGCTGGTCCTTAACAGTACACTTGCGAAACTAGGAGGTATTAGTCTTCATCTCTACTTGCTATAAATTCAGTGATTTGCTCTAAGCTGTACTTCTCTCAAATAGGAATTCAAAATCTCAACAACTTTAGAAAAAAAAGGCATACATGCAAGATGCTTATCCCTCTTTCATTCAGCCAGGGATAGGAGAAGTTACTGCCATTAGAAATGTCCTAGCTGAGGATACCCAGTCTCCTTCTGGGGAAGGTCTTAGACTACATACCAGGTTTTACAATTTCTTCCTGGGTTTAAAGGAGTTATACATCAGCTATATTGTCAAATTCCCAACTGAAATCAATCTAATTTTGTATGGTATAAACAGAACAGGCAAAATAATTATTTTTAAGCCAGTATGGTAATAAATGGAGGACATTAGTGACAGAAAAAAATGAATGATTTTGTTTGCTATATATTTGTATTTTAAAGTGATCCAAGTCCTATCATTTGCAGCTCCAGAAAGGGAAGTATTTTCTTTTCCAAAGCTACCCTATCAGACAACAGAGTTTCATTCCTTCTCAGCACTCACAGAGCTTGCTTCAAGGCCCAAAGTGCTGAAGTGCCCTGGCAGATCACCCCAGGATTTACATGCAACTTTCATCTCAGAAACAGAGAATGAGGGTCCAGTACCCACCTTCAGATCTTCACATCTGGGTTGCAGATACACTCCCTGGCTGCTGTCATTTACTGCCACTTTTTCTCTGTCCCCCGAGGTCAACAAAGACAGCTTTTTAGCTTGCAACATCATGTCCTTACTAACAAAATCCTATCTTCTTTTCCTGAAAAATTTAAAAAACCACGGACACCAGCTTTACCTGTCAAAGATTTGTCAGAGGGCAGAAAAAAGCAATATTTTGAAAAGGATAAATGTATCTTCTAAAGGAAAAATATATATTCTTGCTTTTGTTGAAAACAAGGGTGTCTTTAGAAAGGTTAGGAACCCCTAGCAATTCAAGAATATCCTCAGTTCTGCCTTTTTATAATACACATCTTTTTACTCAATTCACATACACTATATGTAACAGTTCTCTGACAATGTAACGGCAGACTGAAACTTGATCTCTGCATGACAGCCAGAAGGCAATATATTTTAATATCTTAATGGAGTTTCTCCTCTACAGACTTTAAGATAATTTTGCTTCATCAAAAATAATTCCAAAAACATCCTTTATCTGTTCTCTGTGAGTACCCTTTGTAACACCAACTGCAAGGTCTATGAACTGTGGAAGGGAGTCCAGAAGTCACTCTATGTTGCAGGGGCGTTCTTCAGATTTTCACAGAGAAGACTCATAAGGTCATAAGGAGGCAATAACAGTAGTATTTTATAGCCTCAAGAGTAGGGCAATGACCCTGCTTATCATTGTCAAAAGCCCGTTCTGTATTTTATTAAATATTTGATACAATACATTCATAGATAGCCAGTAATTTTGATTCAAAGTACCTGCTTTTATTCAATAAAGCTGTTAAAGATTATAACTTTGTCTTTGTAGTTGTATGAATTTGACTTTCAGAGTAGATTAGAACTCATATGTATAACGAATCGTTATTTTTTTTCTTGATGTGTGTAGTGGTTTGGTTCAAGATACTTATTTACTTTCTGTGAGATAAGAATTAGGAGAAAGCAAAGCAGGCACAAAACTTAAGAGAATATATAGAAGTTTATTAACAGACTTAAAAGGAAGGAAAAAAAGATTAAACATTTAGGACACCTCTTCTTCCCCCACCTTTTTCTCTTTTCTTACTAACAATATACACAAAACAACCTCTGAGATTTTCAGTCAGTTTACTATGTCTATAATAATTTCTTTTTCAGTTCACTTAGGGAGAGGAGTTTCTGTTGTGCATGCTATGGAGACATCTCCACAAGAAACAGTCTTGTGGCTTTAAAGTCACAGCAAGACAGCTGCCCAGGAAGGTTCTCTGTTTGCATGTGAAAGTCTTTTCCCTCAACTTACAGCTTTCCCCACAGCTGCATTCTGGGGTTCAATCTTAGCTAACGGGGTATCATTTTAAGGATGAGCTGTTGAAAAGGAAAAAAAAAGTTCTCTTCACTTATCAAAGTGTTTGAGAAAGGTAAGAACACTATCTCAGAAAACATCTTCTTCTCCAGGAACAGAGGTCTTCTTCTCTGGGATCTCTGTTCAAGTTTTTTATCAAATTACGGCTACTTTAACATTTGCTTAGTTTAGCATAGGCATCAGTTCATTTATGGTTGCAGTTTGAACGCTCCACCCCCCCATGCTTTCATGAAATTACAGCGGGTATTTTGATGTACCATAGTCCATCACCATAGCTTTACAACAGAATTTCAGCTTCTAAGATTGAAGCATCTCCTCATTCTCTTCTCTCTCAGGGTTTCAGCTCTTCTTTCCTCACTGACTTTGACATCTTTATGGTATTTTCTTTACGCGCTTTCAGCTTTCTCTTTCTTCTGACTTGGGAAAGGATTGATGTCTGCAGGCTTCATCTGTTTTAGAAGAATCTTACAGCATAAGAAGAGTTAATCTCACCTGGGCCCTGCAGCTGGACTTCGCTTATCCCTGTTGCTGACATGATTTGTGCCGGGCAGCAGCTTCAGATGAATTTTTGGCCGCACTAGGTGGGAGCTGGCCTGGC
>VZRS01000896.1:81784-195544 GCA_013398055.1 Ifrita kowaldi
ACGGAGCAGGGGGGCCTGGCCCACACGGGGTGCAGGTGGAACAGGGCGCAGCTCCACGGTGGCTGCCTGCACGGAGCAGGGGGGCCTGGCCCACACGGGGTGCAGGTGGAACAGGGCGCAGCTCCAGGGTGGCTGGCTCCTGGCCAGGGCCGGGCCGTGGGCCCCCTGTTACCTGTTCAAAAGCCAGAAGCCAAAGAGGATGTCACAGGATTTGTTCGTTCTTAAAATGTGGATCACAGAGGCGTGTCAAGCTCCCTAAATGGCCCAAATAACTTGCCAATATTCAAACTAGCCAGCTGATTGGCCCTGTTAGGTGTAGAGGAAGCTGTACGCAACCCCTTGCAAAAGAATCACTTCCGTGGCTGATGGAAGCCCTCTTCAAGCAGAAACCCAAACTATGCTAACCATGACAATGTGTTACCTCATCTCACCTGAAGATAATGCACAAAAAATCTCTCAAAATTATTACAATATGGACATGCACAACCTCAAGATTTATTATTCTCCTTAAATATTTAAAATTCCACCAGAATGAGGTCAAAAGGAACGAATCTCAAAGAATAAAATAATTTTGGGAGACAGAAATACTGTCATTACAGCTTAAAAAGAAAAGTGACTGTGTTTCTGATGCAACAAAATTTTATACACTTTCTGAGTAAACCTTTTCAGGTCTTGACAGTGGAAGGAGTATGTTACATGCCAGCTGGAATAAAACACAAGTACTTTGGACATCTTCCAAAGAATTACATGCCAGGATATTGAAAAGTTTCAAGTATCCCACTGTGCCACACAACAGAGCCAATGCTTTTTCTCCTCAAGTCAACTGCTTTGCATTAAATGGAAGCAGAATGGAAGTATCTTGTTAACAACAAGTGACTCAATGTTGTCTACTTGCTTAAGGTCTCATATAATTCCTCTCACCAAGAGTGTGAACCAACCAAATATTTAAGAATACTTGTTGGTCTGACAGACTTTCTTCCCACATTTAGAGACTGTTCTTCTCAACTTTTGAACCTATCAGGGTGTTGCAGTAGTACCCAAATTATTTGACAGCTGACAAAAATACAGACTTTATATTTAGTTTCATAAAGCTTTTTTTCTTATTTTAAAGTTTTAAGGATCTAATAATTTCTAAAGGATGTTTCCTCCTTATATTAATGTGAAAATAGTCAGATCTCTAAAAGGCAAATTCACCAAGTGCTAGACTGTTCACCCACTAACAGGGAATGTTAGTTGGAGTAGGCCATGAAGAAACAGGTTAGTTTTATCCTATTGATGATGTGTTGATGCAAAACAATGTCTGAGCTTTTGCATAACTTGCAAATTTTAAATCCTGGATTTCAGAAATTTCAACCACTGAAGCTAAGGGAAAACAAAATGTCAATATTCATTTACACTCCTTTCCACGCAGAGTATTTGCCAGGTGTGACCCAAATGTGAGTCAGTGGCCTCTCAAACATCTGTACTTGGAAAAGCTAGGAACCTATCTCTTCTAAAGGAAGCCCAGAAGCCTTGCTCCAGAAGGTCGAATCTGCGTCGTTAAGTGCCTGCTTCACAAGGTGCTCAGGTTCTGCCTGCATGTCCAGCACGTCTGCTGAGGCCAGCATACACTCAGCCACAGAAGGCTTTGTCATTTCTTGTCTCAGGTGGAACTCAGCCTCAGGCTGCCTTCAGCCTTGCTGAGTTCTGGAGCTGATCCTCTTTGTTTCAGTGGATCCAGTACACAGCTTTGTGTCCATAGGGCACTTTTCAATAGACTGAGGGGTTTTTGAGCTGTCTTGAAACTTTAGAAATGCCAGTTGCCAATTTGTAAGCATCAAAAAGGTGTCCAGAGCTTGTGAGAGTTTGATCCCATGTATCAGAATTTCTTTCTAGGAGTTCAAAGTCCTGTGTCTAACCCCTCCTCTAGTGTTTAATTGCCACAGGAAGAGGAAGTAGTCCATGGGTTAAAACACAGTTATGATAGTGAATATATTTTAACAAGTACTAATTAAAGCAATTGTAAATATAAGAACTTAAAACTTCCTCATGGTTTATCATATTACCTTTTGTAAGAAGAAAATAAACAGAAACTGTTACCAAGATTTCTAATGCTTGATTTGGCTTTGATTTGGCAGTGCTGCAGAAAAACAAAGCTGAGTCACCTTAGTCCAAATGATACATAAGAAAGCCATAGCGGTTAATTCTGCACAGAGATTTTTTGCACCTTGATTTGAAATTCTTTTCTTTGTGTCTGTACATGTATAAAGTCCTGTCAAAGGTGATGTCAAATCAAAGAGATGATATTTTACATTTACCTCTTTTTATTGTACAATTTATACTCATCTTTTACTTCTTAGCTTGGTGAGTGCAAAGATTTAGAATCCATGACATGCAAAAAACATTTCAGCTATAATAAACTCCTGCTCCATAACAACAGACCTACCAGCTTCAAAAAGCATCATCATATAAAAGCTGAGGCTTGATAAAAATTTAAACACTCCAGAATAAATGATCACTGGAGAGGATCGTGGGAATGGGAATGCATTTTTTTCCTCACTTCTTCAATAAACACCCACAATAATTACATCCTTCCTGTCACAGAAAACAGAAGTGAGCATCAAAAATCTAAAACAAGGCAAAAGTTACAAGTTTCTGTTTCTCACTCTACTGATTGAAATTGCATAGATGAATTATTCCCTTATGCAACCCGCAGAACAGTAAAAGGACTTCTGCCTTGACTTGGGGTATCCTGTGAGAACAGAGCAGTATCTAAGCACATTCCTAAAAATCTGCTTCACCTGATGGACCCTGAGACCTCAGGTCCTTGGCTTCTACACCAACTGGACTGAGCATATAAATGCAATCTTTTTAGAAGAAATCTCTCTTTGTACTTAGATTACTTGCTTTGTGCAGTAGCAAAACATTTTGATCCCAAAATCATAAATACAAATTATCAGCCCAGCAATTTCTGTAAAACTTGGGTTCATGTGTGCATTTCAGAGAAGGCATAGTGGCATGAAAATTTAGGAATGGGAATATAGATTCTAGTATCTGTCAAAGCAAGATACAACTCCTTTGAACTTCACAGACACAGAAGAAGTGGTCTCTGCAGTAGGTTGAGGAAGACCAAACTAGCTGTGAACTGACTAACTGTTGGCTTGATTGTCCATTTTATCAGACTACACAGCTTTAGGATCGTATTTGCTTCCAGTGCCTCTAGTTTAAGTAACTTCTGAAGCAGAAGGTCAGTGCTATAAAAAATTTATGGAAACTTTAATCAACGACTTCAAACAATTTGCAAAATTGAGCAGAGTTTTAAGAACTTGCCTTTGTAGCTCTTTCTTTGTTGTTTGTTTGATTGTTTTTTCATTCAAATACTGACAAGGTTGAAGTCATATTTACAAAGGTAAATTAAGTTAAATGGACCTTTCTGGGTTTGTCAAGCACACGACTGATGCATTATTTTGCAAGTGCAGAAAATATAATAGAAATTATCAGAGAGGCACAAATGAGCATATTTATATTAATCCTTCTGATCTTTACCATTTTATCTCTAGACGAAATCTGATTTGGTGTAAAAAACTTCAAAACGCTATCTTCAAATATTAAGAGATTGAGTGATAACAAGGGTGAAAGAAAATTCAGGTTGCTCTTCCTTTACTAATCTCTGGATACCAGAGAAGCCTAAGTTTGCTGTTGCTACACAAAATAAATGCATAAACTGAGGATTTTCACCACCTTTCAGACTGTAAATTATATGTGGAAATTTCTTTTCATTCACTGCACTACACTTTTAAAATTTATTTTCAGAATAAAGTTATTCTATGTAATATCTTCTAAGGCAAGAATATTCAATGCTAATTATATTTAACATTTTCCATGCTAAAAAAAATCAGTATAGGAGAGATTTATATGGCAAATGACTACATACAGTACTTTACACCTGTAGCAAAATTAATTTAGGTTTACTAGTTAGATAGAAGTATTTAGCAATATAATTTTAGAGTGACTGTATGATTTGAGACCTCAGGAACAGAAGTGTGTGTGTACTGGGTTAGAGATAAGGTCCCTTTAACCCCGTATCTGGTATTGAATTACCTCAGAAGCAAATGACAGTGGCATAGAATCAGAGCACATTCTAGGGAATTTAAGGAAGAGTAGTCTTGTGATCTGACTTTCATGGGAGTTTAATATTTCTGCTAAAAGATAAGATTGGACACACTGAAGAATGGTCACAGAACAATTTTACAGATGTCTAGACCAAACTGATTCCCTTTTTAAACCAGGCTCATAGACTATGGGTCAGACCTTCAGGAAATAAAGCTCAAGCATGTCTATTATAAATTTAATTATTGGGACTTTTCTGAAAGTTGAAATAGCCTGTTTTTCTCTCTCTACATGTTACCTACTAATCAAGTGGTTACTATTAACCAAGTTACCAGGCTTGGTTTTTGAAAAAACTGCCTATCTTTGAATGGAAAAATTCATTCTGATCTGTATTCTCTTCCTGCATTTTGCAATATTACATCATGTTAAAAAAAAAAAAAAGGTATGATAGAACTGCCTTTGGCTGCCACCTGGATGCTACTGCTTTTTTCTGACACTTGCTACAAATATCAGAAACTATTCCATTGTCTTGAAAGCAAATAGATAATCAAATACCTGAAAAAGTTGTTCACGTGCTGGTTTTCATGTGTTTTCACTGTTTTGTATTTTCTCTACCTGTCAAATGAGATTATAATCCAGAGCGCACAGGATCTAGAGCTCCTTGTTCTAAATCACAAGCTAATAATGGACTGGAGGTAATTATCAAGGAAGCAAATGGCAGACCCTTGATTCTGAAGATTTCTCTTAGCAATAGTTCTTACATAGGGAGAAGGGGAATTGTGAGTTTTCCCAGCACAGCTGCAGAGAATCACATTCTCCGGAACAGATTCAAGGCTGAGGTAAACAAGAACTTTGTTAGAATTAGATTGGTCAATTAGACATTAGGATATCCACTGAAAAGATTACTTCTTTGAAAATACCTGGCATCACTTCTCAGAGAAGCATTAAATGAAAAACCTGAATGTGTCATTGTGCAACTGACATTTTGAAGATAGGTCATAGGTCCTGAGAGACTACAAGACATGATGTAACAGATTCCAGGTAAATTGATGGTGGAAATTCACAAGGAGATTGTTTCATATAACATATTGTTTAAAGTAATAACAGTAAAAAAAAATCATAGTGTAAAAGCATTAATGTCTAAATGAGTAACAGATGACATTAGAAAATTGGAAAGTTCACAGATTTAAAATCATAATTATCTGAATTTAGAAGGGGAATATGGGAATGTTTTTCTGTAATTTGGAAGATTCTAGCTGGTGTCTCTGGCTACTTGGCTCTGTAATGTTATAGGTCCAGTCCAGGGAGGCATGGACAGAACCAGTGTTTTCTCATGCCTTAGCTTGGAGAACAGTCAGTACTTCAAGGGACTACTTGGCACTCACACAATCCAGCCCGATGTTCTTCAGTGAGTAATGGATCCTTCCCATTTGTGTTTCTGGCTTCTTTCTCTTCCTTTGCACCATGGCTTTTAACATAATTTGAATCTGGAGAATAGAGGATGAAGTGGCAGAGATTCATTGTCTGTCAATAGATAATCCATCAATCTAAAAGTAAAGCCTCGAACACGTGAATGTTCACCTTTGCTGTATGGTGTACGACACAGAAACAGTAGGTTTTTTAATTGCAGTAGCTGGAGTGGGCTTTGAGATAAAGGCTCTATAAATCCACTGTAGATCTGCAGGTTAAAGAATTGCATTTTTTTAACCTTTGTGTTCTTGCTACTGTACTCTAGTCCTTTTCTGTGTTTGGGTTACTCATTTAATCTGGCATTTCTTTAGCTCAGACTATTCTTATTGAGGTGCTTTAGGAAATAATCCAGACAGTGTTTTTCAGCTAAGCTCCAGATGTTTGCAATAACGTTCTACTGAAGTGAATGCCAGCAGTAAAAGGATATTCCTCCACAGGAAATACTTTGCATCTGACACCAACCAACAGCTCCTTAGGGGAAAAAAAAGTACCAATTTGTTAGCTGACAGTTAACCAGTAAACAGGAAAGTAATCTTGGTAAACTTAAAATTAAGTATATAACATCTTATAACTGAGTTTGAAAAACAAATATTAAAAATTACTAATATAAACTATTGCTTGAGGATTACTGCAGAAGTATATTCAGCCAACCTTCTCCTTTCAATTTTATCACTTTGTTTACCACCCTACTTTACATTTTGAAAAGGGAAGGAAACTTCTGTTCTTTCCAAGCAGTTATGCAGAACGTATTCAAGAGAGAAAAAAATATTCTTCATCTCCCTCCATTCCTGCACTTTAAAAGCATTTTGATAGATATTAGCAGAAGAGATGCAATAAGCATGCTAAAAGTGTGTTTTTTCTTGCCTGACCCATTTCATAATTTTTTCCCTTTAATATTCTATTGATTCACATTAAGACAACCATTTCTGTTAATTCTTTCCACCAAAGCAGTGGACAGTGAACTGAGTACTTACTGTGAGAGCAAATACGTTTGTGCATCTTTCAAGGCTCTGCATTCATAAAGTTCAGTTTTCTTATTCTCCCACATTAAATTAATAGATTGTTTTTTTATGCTTGCCTATACAGTGGATCTTCTTTGAGTCAATGCATTCCACAGAGAATTATTTACACAATGTTAGAAGTCATGGTATAATATGGATGAACAAAACTCACAAAATTCATGTCAGTTTGACAAAGTTCACATCACCTCTAGATACTTGTATTCTGACTGAATTTGGTTTTATTACCCTTACGAAATCCATAGGCAGTACGTGGTTGAGTTATACACCGAAAACTGTACCTTTATTGAATTAAGACAAATCACAGATATACTTAGTACTCATTTTTCAATAAGAGGCTCCATTTCTTTATCTGGCTACTGAGGGACTAGAAAATAAATAGTGTAAATTCTTTCTCTTGAGCATTTTTCAGCTTTTAACATTTTTAGAGAAATACCACTAGGTAAAATTTTACGGAAAAAAAGTCCACTGCAATTTAGTGCCTGGGGAATATTGCAGATGCAGAATGGGTTCATATGCTATGATCATTTACAGCTCACCAAGGAAGCCTGATAGAACAGAAGTGATTCAAAAAAGGAGTTAGTTTCAACATGTTTATCTTCCAGCACTTACTTCCCCATGAAGATGTCGTAAATCTTGCGTGTTGACATTCAATACAGACACATGAATATAGATTTTTCTTTAAACTGTGTTAATAAATGTGACACTCCATCCTGAGCAGATTGAAGTAATTGGACATAAGTGATGCACAGGATACATTTGATTTGTATTTAATAGAGAAATTACTGCACATATGTTTTTAAGTTAGGAGAAAATAACTGCTCTTTTCTTTTCACAATATATCTCAACAAAGGATTTGCCAGATAAGAAAAGTAAATTTTATTGCCATCCTCATTTTACAGATTACAAACAACATGCAAAGAAAATAAGTTTGGATTCCATAAAACTCTGCTCTACTTTAACATCTAAAGGAGAATAAGATAGCTTGAGGTGTGTGTTCAGCTTCTTGGCTCCATGCCTAGAGTATCAATCCTGAACCATGTTTACTAATATGTAAATCCTCATGAGAAGTATCTGTGGATTGACAGAAAGCATGATATGACTTTCATGTTATACATATGGCATGTACGATTTTGAATCAATATCAAGGACAAAAAGCATGGAGAAGTAGGACAATTAATTGGTGCAAATGGTGATGCTGCCCAAGTCCTGACTCCCATTATGTTTTCTAGCTACATTTTGGAAGCGAGCAAACTTAATTCAGAAGTACTGTTTTATTTTATTCTTTCTTCAGGATGAAAAATATGAAAGATGAAAAGCTGTCTTTAACAAGTATGTGGAATGCAAGTTAGTGGCATTGTACTCTATCTTAGTGCATTGTTTTAATCTATGATTATTATGATTAATTTTGAAGATTTTATTGAACATTTTAAAAAGTATGTGTCCAGTATGCAAGCCTGTGGCAATTGATCTAAGCTTTCTTCCACGCACGTTCATCTGGCAAGAAAAAGACAGGTTTACTGTTTCACTGCTTCCCTAACTTGTATGTTTAATATTTCCTTTAAGGACAATTTCTAAAGAGGGATAGAAAATAAATTCAGGCTTTATTTTATCATTCACCAAATTATTAGTGCAGCTACAACATCTTTTTTGCCTTGTAAATTATTTGCTTTTGTTTGGAAAGTTTCACAATGTTTAAAATTAATCAGAAAATCCAGATCTTGTTTGACCTGAAAGGCTTTATGGAAATTTTGCCTTTGATAAATAGCCCAAACCCCAAACAAAATACCTTCATCAGGCAACAGCAAATTATTTTTTAGTTAAACTATCTGAAATACTAACAACTGGAGGAAACTGGGATGCAGTTTTATATACATAATTTGTAAAGGGCTCCTTTGGTTTCTACTCTCATACAAGAATAACTACAAAGGTTTTATGGTACTAAAGAAGCCCACCCAAGCAGGCAAGCGTCTAGGGCCTTTTTTTTTTTAATAAGACAAGTGACTAAACTTAAAAGTAGTTACATTTCTGATATTACTGGTCTGGTTGATTCTCATGCAAAGTCATTTCAGTGATTCATGAAAATTTTATGATTACTCACGATTTCCTGCATAGCCTCCAACTCTTAGTGACTCCATACGTAAGATAAATAGCATAAATAAAACAGCATGACAAAATCACTCTTTTGTGTAAGTGCAGTTCACTCTACTTGTAACACTTGGCTGAGATATAGGACTTTTTTTCCAGAAGGAAAAATGCCATCTACTGAATCACCAAAACAAAACTTTGCAGCATCTTGAAAGATTTTTCTGAGAGAGATCCTCCCCAGTTACTGATCAGACCAACCCTTGCTCAGCTTGTGAACATAACTGAGATCACAGCTGACAGTGATATGGTACCTCACTAAGTATTCACGTAATGTGTGTGTGCGCTTTTTTTCTTGAATAAGTGGTCCTGGATTTCAAGTGTTAATGGAAAACCAGTGAACTGCACTTAATGTCTTGAGATTTTTACTTTCAAGATAACTTTTGCCCCCAAGATTTCTGGGGAGACTTCTTGTGCATCCTCTGCATCTCTTTAACACCCTAAAGAGGTCAGACTTGCCTGATTAGCCAGTTTGGGTTTGGTGAGGGTATAGACAGAAAGACTATAAAAACAATAAACTGATAGCACAGTAATAAATAACATTTTATGTAGAGACAGAAGAAAAGAGAAATAAAATGACTAATAGATAACTTTGCTGTGGGAAGCGACGTATTAGTTAACTAAGACATGGTTTGGCAAGGTATAGAACATTTTTTAAAGGCATTAAATTGCTTTAAAGACCAATAGGACAATAAACTTTGTTCAGGACTTAAAAGTGCTGTCAGTATTTTTCAGGGCTGAGCAGTAGACACTTGAATGAATAAAAAATATCAGCTACTGTATAAGCCTCCACAGCTCTTAGAAGAATGTCACTACAAAAGTGGAGGGATTGGTAAAGTGAGCATGATCTATATTTTTAAAAGTCTGGGAAGTCTCCAAAGGTGGTCATGGGCTTATGTAAATTGCATAACCACAGGATTATGGGTAAAGTCATTACTTTAACGGATGAGATAGAACAGGAATCAATTCTTCCTTAAAATAAAAATATTTAGCAGTGAGACATGGCAACACAACCTATAAAATGTAAGCAATTGTGCAGGAAAAGTATGTTTGTAGCAAATCTGGTACCAATTTTGTGACAACGATAATTATTTGTACAGTAAGAAACCACCCCTTATCTATGTAAGCCATGTTATGTATAGCTACGTATACTGTTGTGCAGTAACCTTAACTTCTGCACAAAATAGGCGTTTTTCTCTAATTATAAACTGGACGTGTGCTGGTTTCTGCATAGATAATTCCACTAATAGGTTTCCATTAATATTTTATTTTTTTCTTTTCATACAATAATGCCCCTGAGGAATTCAAACACATTAATTAAAACTTATTCAACAACTTGTGGGTTGCTTTCTGTCTAATTTGGTGGTGACTGCAGTTTGGAAATTCTGACTGTATTACTTAGCCAGCTTCAAAAATCATATGATGTTGTTGCTCATATAGAAACAGTTAAGTAAAAATAACCCGAAGGAATTCTTTTAAAAGTCAGTGTTGGAAGAGCTTTCACTTGGTGAGATGAAAAAGAAACCTCCCATTTGACTTGAGAAAAGCTGAGAGGAAAGACAGAGGCTCTTCTTGAACATGGCCACCTTGAGATTGTTTGAAAGGTCTTTGAGACACCTGGGGAAAAAATTACACTCAATGCCCACTAAGATATAAATTCAGCCAAGTTTTATAGAGGAAAAACGTGGAAAGATAATTACACTTTATCCTAGGCAGTAACAGGTGCTGTCGGGCCCTCACTATTCATATCCCAGTCCCACAATCTTCCCAGAGACAAACTGCTCGTCACCAAGTGGGATTTTTACCATGTGCAGACACACTGCTCTGGGCAAGATTGCTTTTCCTGTCCTGCTTTAGCTAGGTTGAAACATCTCAGGCTGCCAAAACTCTCAGAAACATTTACAACATCAAAGTCAGCTGCAGCCATGCAGGGTGATGCTCAAAGCAGGGCTTGGCTGCATGCCTTCTTCTCGCTGTTCATAGCTAGTGGGAGATAGAAATACCTAAACCAACTCCTTTCAGCTTTTTTTCAGTAAAATGAAAAACCACCAGAGGTTAGTGATATCTTACAATCTCTTCATTTTGCTCCACAGATCGATCTCAGAAGAGTGGTAGGGGAAGCATGTGTTCAAAAGTGACACTGGCCAGTATTCCAGAGAAAGAGCCTGAGAGAATATTCGTGAAAGATGCTCTGGCTCATGTGCCTCATTTACTCCTTGTCTTGGGGTCAAACCGGCCCACTTCTATAAGATGTGATATACAACCTTTACTTCCCAACTAGAACAGGGTCTAGTGATTATTGTGTTTTTGCAGTGCAGTATATATACGGGTGAGCAGGGACATGTAAGTGCCTTTTACCGATTTGGTGGCATTTACACAACACGGTCCTTCCATAGCTTCCTTCCTTAGTCTAAACCGAGGCATGTACACTCCAGACGAGCCAAACCGGTCACTTAACAGGACAGGGGTGTGAGTGTCAACTCCTCAATAATGACTTGTATCACTAGAAACTGGCACTGTTGTTGTCTCCTTCGACAGGGATTATTCAATGAGCCAGCCACGACAAGTGTTTCCCTTTTGGGGGGCTGCTTTGGCAGGTAAATATCTTTTCCCCGGCAGAGCTGGTGCGACCCGTCCCGCTCCCGAGGACCACCGGAGAGACAGCACAGTGCACCTTCTGGGAGATACAGCGCAGTGCTCTCGCCCTCTTCGGGCGCCGAGGCGGTGGGAGAGCATCTCTGCCGAAGAAGCCGCGCTGCCTCCGCCGCCCCGCAGCAGCGCGGGCGGTGAGGGCTCCTCCNAGTCCAAGGGGACCGCATCCTCCTCCTCGTCGCCGTCCGAGGGGCCGCCGGCAGCCTCCAAAGCCAAGGTGAAGGAGCAGATCAAGATCATCGTGGAGGATTTGGAATTAGTCCTGGGGGACCTGAAAGATGTCGCCAAGGAACTTAAGGAGGTGAGAACGAAGGGCTGCGCGGGCGGACCCCCGTCTGCCCCGTATGGGGCAAGCGCCCCACCGCCCGCAGGCCGGCGTCCGGCTCCCCCCAGGCTTCGCTGCCGCCCCCAGGCTCCTTTTACCGCTTCTTCACCGCGGGTCGAGCAACTGGTGTCCAGGCTGGGCACGGGGCAGCTCCCGGCCGTGCTCCGTGGCGCGCGGCTGAGCATCGCTGCGCTGCCCGGCGGCCCGGAACGGGACGAGGGGCTCGGCTGGAGCCCCGTGTCCCCGGTGCCGTGCGCCCCGGACCGCCCGTGCTTCTCTCGGTTGCGAGGCGGCTCTGCTCGGGGACTTCCCACCTCGGCGCACCCCTCGGAGTTTTGTAGTTTTATTTTTCCAGTGGGGAGCCTCTCCCGAGAGGTCCCTGCTGGGCGAAAAGGTGTTCTGGGGAGCTGCGGGAGCCGCAGCGCTGCCCGGTTCCGGGCTGCGCCGCGCCGGCATCCCGGCGGTGGGCGAGGAGTCGGGAACGACCCCACTCCCGTTCCAGCGGGTTTAACTTTCCGGTCGCGCGGTGCAGCGCCGTGCTCGCCCCCAGCAGCAGCCCCGCTCGCATCTCCCCGGCGCTGAGGGCTGAGCGGCCCCGCACGCCGCGTACCCGCCGCCCGTGGCGGAGGCTCCGCGCCCAGCGCGGCAGCACCGGCGCGGATAAGTCTGCTTCAGCCTCTGCAGCTTGCTTCACCGGGAGCTGAGCGCCCTGCTTATCGGCCCTATCTGGCAAGATTGCCTTTGCAATCTCTCTTTTGCCGGTGGCGGATGTCATCTCCTCTAGGTTAATCTGCAGGCAGAGTGCGATTACCGCCGGCATGTTCATAAGCAGGGAAATGCAGTAGCTGAAGGAAAAGAATTTGCCTGTCCTTTTCGAGATTTCCACGTTATCTTGATTTTGCTACACAACTGGTCGACAGATGGTTGGTTTATGCGTCGAAATTCAAGTCCAGAATCTCTGTGTATTGTTTTATAATCCTATATTTAATATTTATAGCAGGCTTCGGTTTTTTACCGTCAAATACTAGTTTTCTATTTTAACGACATTGTCAACAAGTTTCTTTCAACAGTCTTTTGCCATCTGAGGCGGTCTGAAATTCACCCAGTGCTTTGTATAATGTTGAAAGATGTATAAACACACGGCTCACTAATCACAGCTGTTAGGCTCTTTTTTCAGCCACAATTCCAGGTTTCTCCTTCTCTCTCTCTTTTTTTTTTTTTGTTTTAATAATATATCTATAATTTCTCTTTTCCTTGATGTGCTGCTGTCTGTGCTTTTTAATTTTTGAGGTAGTTTGAAGTGGAGATAACCACTGCTGTAGAGCAGCTCTTTCAACGTTTTTAGGACCGATAGCGCTTCTGTTGCTGCAGAAGCACGTTTTCAGGACCTGGAGAGGATGTAATGTATTCTGTCCCGTGAATGTAAATCGTTCCCTGCGCATAATCAGTCCTAGCTTTCTTCTAGTGAGCAAACAGGATCGCTGTAAGTGGAGATCATATATCATCATTTACTGTGGCATGTTTTATCTGAGAAAACTTGTCTGTTCTGGTTGACTGCATCTGTAAAAGAGAACTGGATTTACCTCTGCTTGATGGGGAAACTTGTAGAGAAATGGAGCTGTAACTCTGTTAAGTACTGTGTACCTGTTGAAGGGTGCAAGGATTGCCAATAGCACCTATTTTGAGAAAATAAAAGTATTTTTATAAAAAGAATAGTTAAATCTTGTTTCTAACTACACATGAGGTTTTAAGTAATGCTTTTCACCAAATACGACTTACAAAGATGGTAGCTGTGATACTCCAACAAATAAGAGTTGCATACACATACATCTGCTTGATTGCAATATTATCATTATGTGTTAGATACACTTTGTGTGACATTTATTTTGGAAAGTTGGCAAAGGTTTGCCATCTGAGTACCTTTAGTTGTCTGCCTTTATAGGATGGGCTAAATCTGTACAAAAACTCCTCACGTAATTGCAGTTGATACTTTTTATGTGAAAGTGAGTTAATTGGTGAAATTATAAGCGCTTGATCAGTCTCTTTCACAGGTTGTTTGTAGGAGCATTTGTTGACAGGCTCTTTGTTAAAGCTTACAGGAAGTTTGTCTGTAGTCAGTTTTGGGGTATTACACGGAAAAATATAACTGTGCTTCATTTAGGTTCCCTACTGTAGGACCAGTCAAAATGATGAAATAGAGGATGTGAGTTCACACTTTCCACTTTCACTACAAATTGTGTATTTCTGAAAATGTTGTTGCTACCTTTTTTTTTTCCCCCAGGGTGCTTGCTGCAGCCCAGCTGCTGTGCTACAACCTTTTGTGTTTTGTTTTTTGGTTTTGGTTTTTTTTATTATGTAGTAATATAGTATTCTGTAAACAGCATTTCATTGTTTTTATTACTATTTAAAAAGGTTTCAATTCTGTTACAGTGGTAGGGCATGAGGGTTTTTTAGCCCTTAGTTGTGTTATAGAAAATATAATGTTACAGTAATATTTATTTGTGGTTTACATCATTTTTAAAACACTTTTTTTTCTTTTCATGCCTAGATATTTGTTACCCTTAAACATAAATTATGACTATACTTAGTGGAGCACTTTAATTATTGTGATAGACTGCATATCTGTCTTTCAGCCTTCTGTTTTAAGATTTCATGGTCAAAGTACTGTCAAAATACCATTTCATTGCTTCAAAGTGAACTGCTCTGTAACAGTGAGTAGCACAGCTGTAAGGGACTTGTATGTCTTATTACATTTAGTTTGTTATGTTTTACTTGCATTAATGAATTTGCATCTACCCCTTTTTCTAATTGGCTCTTCAACTTTTTTTTTGTTGTTGTTTTTAAAAAGGGGAAAGTAAAGGGTGGGTAGAGGATGGTGTGTTAAGCCTGGATGGACAAACCATGAAGTTTATAAATATTCTCTAGAAGCACGTGACTAGACCATGCGGACTAAAACAAGTACATTTTAAGAGTTACTGCATCTCAGAAGTGCAACGTCCCTTTCTTCCCTCCCTCACTCCCCCTTATTTATTGTTCTGGTCTGCTTAGGCTAAGGTAACCCCAGAAGATTAAGGATGGAGAGGGGGATGACTGGGAGACATGGAAGGATGGAGCGGTGCTGAGTCCAGAGTCTGAGCTGGTGTATGGCTAGTCTTCTCTAGGGTGCAGTTAGTTTAGGAGAGACTTTGCCCCTTTTTTCTCCTTTCTAAAAAGAAACATTGTGTGGGTGTATGGCAACAACAGGATGTGTTTTTGCGTTGAAAGAAAATAATGGATTTGAAATGGATTAAGTCAGTGTTATTTGATGAATATTCCAAGGTAAAATCAAAGGGGTGCCAGAGGATTGAGTAACACTTTCTGTTCCTTTAGTCCAGACTATTTCAAAATTAAATTGGTGGAGCCTTAAACTTTGGTTCTCCTCCAGAGTATTGAATAAAAGACCTTTTTCACTGGAGTTTGTGTAGAAAGATGGTTATTATTAAGTCTTGTTTTGGAGTTGATACTTATCTGTCTGTTACCTAAGTAATGCACTACTGGAAATCAGAAGATGTGTGCTAATTAAACTATTGCAAAAGGCATGACGTAGCCCTCTGATTACTTCAGAAGGGATTGTAGGGGATGCACATGTGCACCTGTGGACAGCAGGGCACAGAGATTTATATAATCGTAATAATGATAATATAATTTTTAAGACTTCCCTGCTTTCACATTTTGTGATAATGTTGCACATTTCTGTAGTTTTGTGCTTGTTTTCATTAAGGAAATACTTAACTAAATAATTTGATAAATACTTTCTGTAGTAATAAAAACGCATCTTGCAGAACAAATTCCTGGAAGTTATGTGTGAGACATTTGCATAGCTTTTAATTGGCCAAATATGCTTCAACCTTTTATCGAAAGGAAGCAGCTGTGTAGCTATTGCCAGTGTTTCGAGTACTCCAGAATGAAGGTGCAGGAGAAACAGAAGCCCTCATAGGCATTGCACATGCATCAGTGAATTTCCAGTCATTTGAATCTACCTCCTCTGCTTTAAATCGTGTGAAAATGTCTTGCTGACAGAATGAGTGCATAATCTTCTGTCATCTAACTGATGTGTTTATTTTCTGTAAAGATATGATCTATTAAATTTGGGCATGAATGAATAAATATATTCCAAGTGATGATGACACTAGCAGATACCAATCCCCCTCCCCCAAAACACCACGACGAAGTTCATTATAGGATAAATGATCTGGTTCCATAACCAGGCCAGTCATCACTCTCTTAAGTGAAGGGTGGTCATGTGTTCTCTGGTTTAATTTCTGGATCAGGACTGCAGAAGTGTACTACAATTTGAACCACCAGTGTTTTCCATTCCATTTTTGGTTTTGTGTGCTGGTAACTGTCCAGATGGTAGAAGGTACTTCAAGTTCTTGCCTGTTAAACCGGAAGCTGCGAGGCGTCGGGTCCACCAAGAGGACTGGAGCAGCAGTAGTCAATCATGGATCAGTATCTCTGGTGTGCAGGCAGTGCAAGCACCAATATGAAAAATGTTTTGGGTTCACATTGCTGCATGAAGATGAGGTGGGGAGTTAATATAGCATAGTTATGGGAGATACTGTATAGAAACCTAAGGATAGGCAGAAAAATAGCAAAATGTTTTAATCCATTCCTTCTTCTCCTTCTGATTCTTGCCTCTTGTCCTGTTTGGATTCTGTTCAGGTGTCAAGGGCCTGCCACTCTTTTTTGCTAGGTAGTGGCAGTTAAAGTGGTTTTTATGCATATGTGTTCCTACCATTAGAAATCCAATTAAATGTAGATGCCCTACCCATATCTGGATCCTGGATGCAGGCCCTCTTAACAGTGTTCCTTCTGGAGGCTTTTCTTCAGCGCATACAGCATCTGCATATGCAGATCCTGGTCAGTAAGGTGTGTGAGGGACTGAAGCTTTTTTGTAGTTTATTTGCTGTGGTTTGGATTGGGATCCAGTTCAGGTACCAGGATCAAGGTGTTGCATGAGTAAAGTAAAGTTACCATTCCAAAACCAGCTAATCTCTCCAGCAGCAGACTTTTTTTTTTCTGCTTCCTTATTGCACTTATTCCTTTGTGCCAGATGCAATCCTATGTTGTACCTGGATATTTGTCTGCAGATTGTGATTCATTATGTAAGGGAAGCACTGCACAGCAACTTTGTTGTGATCTGCCCAGGGGTCCAAAGAGGGCCATAAATAGTCATTGCAGATAACTGAATTATATCTTTTCTTTCTATTTATTTCTTGTGGTCTGTGAAGCATTTTTACAGTTCTAGACAATAAAACGTGCAATGAACTAAGATAAAACTCCTATGCTAGTAGTGTCAATTAAACTAATGGAGCTAAGAGGTAACTGTGAACCTTAAAAAAACCCCATGAGTTAAGGTGGTCAGAGACATTTATACGCTGATACATGACAGGGTGAGGTTGCTCCACATCTGATTTGTAACCAAAACTACCAAGAGTTGGTAATTGTATTGTGTAACCCCATGAAAAGAACAGCTAGTGTACCTATGGAGAGTTGCTTATTGATGTCAAGATACTTGACAGAGGGAAGCACACTACTAATTTGTGCTACCTATTTTATTTTTAAACTCATGTCAGCTACTTCATTCCTTGTATATAATACTGAGCTTCTGATAATGTGTATTGTGCAATCAGGAGCTAAATAGAGCATATATAAATTCAGTTTTTAAATAAAAACAGTACCAGTGTTTTTGAATTTCACAGTCTGTGCACTACTGACCGTGGTACAGAAAACAGAAGTAGTGAGGCACAAACTTCAGTCTGTTGCAGTCTGATTTTTTCCATTGACTTTGGAAGGAACAAAACTAAGTTTGAGTGATGTAAATCAGTTTTGGGTTATGTAATTTTTATTAAAACTCCAAAATTTAGAGGTGTTAATTGCTGCTACACATGTTTACAAGTACATTGTGTAACACCAAGGACTTGGTTGAACACCATCATTGAAGCTTTGAAGATTTTTGTCAGTTTCTTCTGGCAATTATACAATGTTTCTGTTCCCATTACTTACCTTGGACAAAGTTCTGGAATAGCCTTCCAACTTCCAGTCAACGCAAACTTCCAGCCACATTACTGCATGTGTTGTACACGTGTTGTGCACAACTAATTAGTACTGCTCTTGGGAGAGCTGTGGGAGAGGTGCAGATGTTGTCCCTGAGCTTAGAGTGCTTTCCCGCAGTGCCTGTTTTACAATACCTTGGTGAATGAGCATCGCTGTTCTCTGCCAGTTTTAATTTCTTTTAGAGCCGCAAAATATCGATGGCTCATAGTCTTCTCTTAATGTTATACTCGTTCTTTGAAAGGATGGTGAAAAAAAAAAAGTGTTCAGTAACCTCACAGGGAAGCTCATATATATCCTGTGCAGTTTCCCCCTTTTTCTCTTCCCTTTTTCCATAGAGGTTGCTGCTGTGTGGCAAAGGGAGTAAAGGGGTCTATTTTGCAAATGGACTTTCTTTCTCACACAGCTTGTGTCTGACATCCATGCAGGTTACCACCAACCTTGTCACCTATATGTAGACAGGGCTTTATTTTTCTTTACTACTAGTTGGGCTTTTTGTTTGTTTGTTTGTTTTTTAATAGAAACAGCAAATAGCAGTTAATGTACATTGTTTTCTTGATGAGTAAAATACTACCTCTTCTTGAGGTATGAAGGTGTGATAAGGACTGCAGCCTATACATACCTCCTACTTACAGCTCCCGTCCATCTCTGTACAAAATTGACTGGTCATTCTTGCTGCAGTGACCTGCAGTGCTTCAAAATGCCATTCATTACTGTACCCAGGGGAAGAAGAAAAGCAGACCCTGCTTTCCCCGTGGAAGGGTTGAGAAAATCCTCCAGCAGATCTCTCACTACAGCTTCCCTCTGTCAGGTCGTGTGTGTTGAATGACTGGCGTGACAGGGCTTGCTGGCTGAGCCGCTGGCATTCTGGTTTGGTTAGAAATTGCTGCAGTACTGATGGGAGGCAGTGAGGAGCCATGGCCTGTGAACAGCAGTAGCACTATCAGTCATTGCTTCTGCAAAAACTGTAGCGTGTTCATGTGTCTTCAAAGGTTAACAAATCCATCCGTTGTTTCATGCAGCATGTGCCACATTGCATTATGAAGGCTGAGAGCACTGATGTTGAATCATTTCCAGGTTTTATTGAAGATTATTTCTCAGTAATGTGAAAAACCCTGTAATTTTTAAATTTTTCATTTTTTCTCCTTATTTCTTTTTTAAATATATCCATAGTCATTATTCTAGTGTTTGAACCATGATGGTATTATATTCTTCTCTTTATTGTAGTCTGTTTACAGTTCTTTGAGTAAAGAGCTTCAAGGTAGAATCGGAGTAAGACATCCTTACTTGCAGTATAATTGTTTGCCTTGTAAGTAGGAGAAAAGATAAAACTTAATACCTAGGAAAATAGTGTGAGAAGTTTCTTATGTATTTATTGAGTTTATTAGGTGAGACAAGCTGCAGCAGGCTCCAAGAATTCGATGGGTTGCCAAAAACTTGATCTAAGCTTTTAATTCAGCTGCAGAATATGAGATAAGTGTTCAAAATAGTCAAAATTTTGGTATCTACTGACATTTCATACTTGACTGGAAATGTTACTGTGTTAAAGTAGGCAGCTTATGTGGCCTAAAAGATGCAGATTCTATAAACTTAACAAGGTGAAGGCATTAAGAAATTAAGTGTTTTGACTTGCTTCTCCATTATAATCCATTATAATTTTTTGGTTCATACCCGTGTAACAGTATCCTTTCTGTATAAAATTATATTTGAAAATATGAAACATCAAGGTCAGTATTTTTTTTTTTACTACAGTATGATAAAACAAAGTGTAATTCTTCCTTTGTATGCTTTTTCATTGAAATTTTCAGCTAAATTAATGACTGAAAGTTCAGCAGTTACTGGACAAAGAATTGGAAAAGATATATTTATTTCTTAATAGAGAATTACAGACTGATTGAGATTTAAAAGGGCGCCTAGAAACTGTCCAACCCATTCAAGAATGAACTAGACCAGGTTGCTTAGGATCTTGTTCTTGAATATCTTTAAGGATGGTGACTCCACAACCTTTCTGGACTACCTATTTCAGTGTTGAATCACCCTTTTTTGATCTTGTTTTTAGGTCAAATTTCCTGTATTTCTAATTGTGCCCCTTGTTGTCTCCTTTACTCCTTCTAGTGCATCAAGTATGTAACACGCTCCAGTCCCGTCCAACCCCTTTTCTGGGCTAGCTTCAGTGTGTTCATATCTGTCCTGTGCTGGGGAGCCCAGACCTGCACCCAGTATTTCAAATTTAGATTCAAAAAATCAGGTGCATATTTAGTAAAAATGCTATGTTGCAAACATTTACTTCCCTCAATAAACATTTTTTTTAGCTGAAATTTTAAAATTAGCTGAAGAATATGTTGTGTACTTTTTCATTAAATTTGCAGTAATTAGTGGTTGTGCACTTCTCACTGCCCGTATCTGAAGACGTATTTTACTAAATTTCAGACAGAATAATAAACAACAGATTTGCAGTATAGCTCCCTCTATGAATATAGCAGATGCATGCACCAAGTGCTTGGAGCTGGTGTTTGTGAGTGCAGCCACTGGAGCCTGTATGTCACATCAGGCAGTGATGATTGGAAGGGAGGGCTGCAGCCCCTTCTGCTTTCACAGGAATGCTGCTACTCCCATAATGTCTCTACACTGAAACAAGATGTATCGTTTTCCCCACCTTCAAATGAAATGGTCCAGGCAAACGCAGTGTAATTATTCAGATTAACTTTGTGAACCATTCGGGTTAATTTTGCCTGCCTGCTTAATTTTTGCTTTCGTTTTCACTATGCTAATCTCATAGTCATCCCTCCATTTCTCAGATGCCCTTTGTTTTCTTTTCCTAGCCCTTTTCCTCTTTTCCCTCATAACAATTTCAGGTGCTTGTGTAACTTTATTTACCTCACTGCTAGGAGCTATCAGACGTCAGACACAGACGTCATCTGTGTTCTTGAACACGAGAGTTCTTGTCTCTCCATTATTGAAAGTTGACGCATGAAAGTCAACATCAGAGCTTCAAGATAGGTCTTAAAAATTTCAGATGTCTCTTACATTTATCTCAGAACCTCAGTTGTTCTCCTCATGTATCTTCTGTGTGCTACTAGGAGATTCTCATGTGTGGGCTCATTGTTAGTAACTTTATTTTAGCTCAGTTTCTAATGTTGTGTAGGTAGAAACTGAAAGCTGTTGTTTGCATTCAAGGTAACTGGTTGTTATTACAAGCAAAAGCCATCCATGATAGATTAAGTTAACATTGTTTCCTAAAATTTGCTTTTTCTTTCCTCGAAATACTACATAACTGTTCTCTTAAATAAATGATTTTTGGTTACCAACTAAACTGTACTTTTAAACTGTATCATTTCAACAAAATATTAAACTTGCCTAGTCAGTTATTTTTCCCATAATCTGGTAGTCTTCTATAAATTTATATCTGCCTTAGAATATAAATTGTTTCTGAGTTTGTATGTTCAACAGGTATTTGGCAATCAAGGGCATAAAACAAGGTATTAGGAGAAAAAGTTAATAAATAAGCCTTGATTTATTCTTTCTTTGGGAAAATGTAAATAACCTTGACTTGATGCTTTATATTATGGAGTCAAGTATAGTTAATAATAATCTGTTATGAAAAAAGGAAGATCTTGTAGATCTTGTGAATCATTTGCTGAACGTGAAATGTGCTTTTGTTTAGGTTTCACGACTTCTGACAGTGACATTCCATGTTTTAGGACTGATGTCCTGGTGTTGTGTTACAGCTTTTCAAACGGCCTTTGGTTTTTCTATCACAATCTTTTGGAAGAGTGGCACGGCCCAGCGGGAAGTTGGAACGTTGTTCCTTAATTTTCTAAAAATCAAGTTTTCATTCAATAACTGCTTGTTTTGTACAGGCAAAGTACTTCTACCATGTTCATCTGTTATTTCTCAATTTACTAATCAAGAGTGAGGCATCATTTTTGTCACTGCGAATTACAGATATGATGTGTCTTCCTTAAATGCATGATTTCTTGTACATACTGAAGCAAAGTTACCTGTTACATCCATGCTGTTACACTGCAAGTAAGTCTTGATCAAGTGGATTTTATGTTAATTAAATGTCTATTTTGAACAGATTAAATTATTTCCTTGCTTTTGTACAGTAACTGTAGACTTGCAACACTTCTGTAGCATTCTTCCTTGAAGAATGTTGTACTAGACTGTCACTAGTGAGCAGAGACCGAGGAAGAAAGTGACATGGACGGTTTAGGGTGAGAAGAAACCGATGCTTTATTAATTTACAAATTCACTTATATACCTTAGCACGCTGGACTGACATAAGGTTATTGGTTCTCTGACCAACCACCCCCCAGAGGGATTGGCTGAACCCAGTAACTCTTACTTCAGATATTCTCCTTGGTATCACATCAATACCATAGTTTACAAAGTCTCTCAACTGTTTTCCCGTAGCATCCCTGAGAAAGCAAGGCTTTCACACAGACACTGTCAGAAACTGAGAAATCTCCCTGCACCCAGGCCTTTAGCATTCACATTAGACTTTTGTAGCCTGTGTGGACTTGGGTAGCCTTTGTGGCTAGAGGACAAAACATCAGCATTCTGCATTCTTCTGATGTAGTGCTCTAGCAGGTGTATATATGTCTTTAAGGTTTTCTTCCAATGAAGGAGATATTGTGTGAGTTGTCGCATGCTTCTTACTGCTGATTGCCATTTGATACAGACAGAAAGTGTAGTACAATGTTTTTGTGGCTGGAAACTGTTTAATCTGGGCCAAAAATTCCATTGGGCAGACAAATAAATAGTGACAAATAAATGGCAATACCAAGATGGTTGCAGTTTCTTTTTGCTAATGATGCCACTCAGCTCTGGTAACTCGAATAGTTCTTTGTTTATACATGTATGTTGGTACATTAGTAAAGAATGTATTTTTTTATTTATTTGGTAGACTCCATTTGATGAAACAGAGCTTTTCTAGCTCTATTTTGATGGAGTTGTTCTTCACACAAATGAGTACAATACTGTAGGTGAGATGTAATCAGAACTTTGCTGGAACTGTATTTTGCTACATTCTGAAGTTTCATTTCTATTTGGTGTGAAATTGCCTGCTGGCAGCCATTCCATCATGACCCCTCTGCAAAGAGCTCTACGAATTACTGAACTTCCAGTCCATAACACAAAGATATTTAGTTTGTCCTCATGGTTATGATAATGCACAGGAGGAATTTTATCCCACTTGTAAGTGTCTGAGAGCTTTACTTCGTCATGCCTTGTGTATTGTCTATTAGCTCTGCTGCATCAGCAAATTTACTGAGAGCATTTGCAACTTTTGTGATGGGGTAATTAATAAAAACAGTGTATGATACCAGCCAAAGTCTGGTTGAGGAGTTCATTACTGTTTCTTCACGACCCAAGTCTACTGCTGTTGCATATCTAGAAAACAGGTTGACTATAAAGTAATCAGCAATCCACCTGGAGTTGGCTTTTCAGGCAGTACATACTTCAATTGAAGAACATTTTGCTGCTATACAATATGCAGAAAATGAGTTTTTATGCAATGAAAATGAGAGCAGACAAAATTAGGGAGAGGGTGTTCTCTAAATGCATAGAAAAGCATCTCTGTTCTTCAGCATCTCCTTCTACCTAGACTTCAGTAAAGCTTTTGACACCGTCACCCACAGCATTTTCCTGGAGAAAAAGGCCTCTCTGGGAGTGTAGTGGGAGTACTATTTGCTGGGTAAAAAACTGGCTGGTTGGCTGGGCCCAGAAAGTGGTGGTGATTGGAGTTACTGGTGGCCAGCCACCAGTGGAGTTCCCCAGGGCTCAGTGATGGGGCCAGTCCTGTTTAATGGCTTCTGTTGATAGCTGTGTTTTTAAAATGCAAGACTTCTTTATGTTTAGGGTTTTAAAATTATTTATTTATTTCAGTCTTGCTGTGTTAATCTACTTTTATTATATGCCAGAGCTTCTATGATTGCTCTTTTTACGGGGTCTGAAATGGTCTGCAAGTATATAATCTTTTATGGAAGCAGTGACTAATTGAGAAGGATTTGTCTCCTTTCACCCTCAGAAATACCTGTGTATTACCATTAGCAGTAAGTAGTAATGTTGCAAGTGTTGATGGATGTATTTGGAGTTGGGAAGTGCCAGTACCAATGAATGAGTACTTTCTTGGACATTGAAATAGATTCTGCGGACTAGGTTCAAAGACTTTTAGTTACCAAGCATTTTTATGAAACAATTATTACAACACTGTAGTGTTATTAAATGACTGTTCCATAATTTATATTAGAGAAGTTGGGCCTTCAAGGAGGTGAGTTGAAAAAGGCAAGAAAAAAGTGAAGGAAACTGATGTTGGCATGGATGCTGAAAAAGCTTTAGCAGAGAAATTCTCCAGCTCTCTGCAGCATTTTGTAAGAGTTCTATCTTTCCCATGCAAGTAACTCAAAACAATGTTACAGTTTTGTAAACTTCTTGCACCTGCAGATTGTTTTGCAGAATTGTTACAGTTCTAACTAGAAAAACGCACAGAGATGAGTGACTTAGAACTTGACCAATCCCCTTAGGGGGTGGATGACAAAAAACCAATTACCTTATGCCATTTAATACACTTTTGCGAACTAACATATAAAAGCCTTCTAAGAGATCATTAAAGCACTTCCATTTATCCCTGAGCCTGGACTTTGTGTCGTTTCTCTACTCGTCCATGGGTAGAACAGCGACAGTGTCGGTTTTCAGAATCTGAGCAATGTCTGTGTGGTCTGGCAAGGAAATACGACATGTCAGGAATACAACCTCCGAACGATTTTCACTGAAGTTTATCCTCGCTATTCCTTATCCTTGCTGTTCTTAATTTTATTTTTTCCCACCTGCTGTAAAAACTTTTTCTTCATAAAGTGCCACTCTTATTTTCATGAAGGAATATGCCCACTTTGACTTTTCCACATTAGTAATCTTCTACTATTATTTATAGACTTATGTTTCTATTTCTTTTGGGATTCTTATGTTAATATTTTGCTGTTTGGGTATTCAAACATCACATTGTTCCATATTGCATCATTAAGAAAGCATATATCATGGTTCTGAATTTTCTCTGAATGTTTTCTCAGACCACGATTATTTTCCGAAAGCATATTTCAAAATGACTTTTTCTATTCTCCCTCTCCTTTCTCTCTCCATCTTAAAAGCTATTTACAAGACTTAAATTCTGCCCTTGTTCTAAGACAAAGTAATGCTTCTAATTAACTAGCATTAGGTGCCCTGGCCTGTTTTGTGTTGTGGCAACAGCTTAATTCTCTCATCAGGGCAGTGAACTTACACAAAGTTTCCTGTCTTCCTGGAGGATTAGGTTTCATCTGGTGTGAAATCATGGCCAGTGAGTAACACCCTGCTGGGACTAGAGTCTCTTATCTAGTGATCTTTCCCCCCTCTCCCCTCTCTCCTGTCTTCTGGCCTTTTTTTCAGGCTCTGGGAAATGTTATATCAGCATATCCAATTAAAAGTAAGAGTAATAGTAGTTGAATACAGCAATTTAAGTGGTGTTCTTCTTTGAGGGAGTGACATTAAGAATTTGTCTTTGCATGTTGGTGTGAATCTACTCTATCTGTGAAGTAAAATGGTGTCAGAAGGACTAATTTGCTATAGCATGCTGTGTATTCATGTCAAAGGAGCACTGTCCAGAATGGCTGGGTACATTTACAAATGCCTAAAATGCCATTCTGAAGAGTTTACTTGGTTTTGTAAATTTAATTTTGCTTTGCAGACAAACATAATGTTGCAGAAAGTGTAACACATCACTAGCTGCCAGGTGTTCCCCATTATAGAATACCACCTTCAGTTATTTTGTTAAGGTTGAAGAGTTCAGACAGAATTTTTCAATGCTGAGTTCTGCATCATGCT
This sequence comes from Ifrita kowaldi, assembly GCA_013398055.1. Classification (NCBI taxonomy): domain Eukaryota; kingdom Metazoa; phylum Chordata; class Aves; order Passeriformes; family Cinclosomatidae; genus Ifrita; species Ifrita kowaldi. The sequence continues at coordinate 107,438 of VZRS01000896.1, forward strand.
GGTATGATTTTTTAGAAAAAACCCCTTTCTTTTAGACTAAGTAGCTGATCTACTTCAGAGCAATAAGCCTGGGAAAACGTCATGGTTTTGATCATGCTTGTCATCTTCATGCTTGAAAGCTTCCCCCCACCCCCAGCCCCCTGCTGCTTCCTTTCTGTACTCTAGGAAAGAAGTCTAGCCTTTGCTAGAGTATAGTTTTTTGATCACAGAAGCCTGTCTGACATGACCAGGGGATGTAAATGTTCCCTCTGAGCTGCTGTAACAAGATTCTTTTTTTCCCCCTCCTCTCCTGAGTAAGCCATGCTACTGTGCTGAGCTAACTTGGTGGAGAGATGCATACCTCCAATGAAAGGAGAAGGCTGAGGATAAACTGGGGTTAAGATGTTGTGATGCACCTAAATTGCATGTAAAATTTACGTTTGCATTAGGAAAGGTTGTCAGAGAGGGGTGGAAAAGTGGCTGTAAATAAGACACCAGTACAACAGTAAAGTTGTGATCAGAGATGTGCATGTTAGATGGCTCTGGGAAGAAGAGAAGTTTGACTGGAAGTTTGAGAGTTTTTAGCAGAATTCATGTACTAAAGTCTCTTTTCTTCAGAGTGCTGAATTAGAAGACTCCCAGTATCCTAGACTCTCTTGTACCTTGATCGATAAGTGAGTGAAACTCTCTAGTAATAGGTCCCTCAGGCCTTCAGATCCCTCATATCATGACTGTCAGTTCTCTTGGTTCATTGTGTACCAGTGGTCTTACAACGATCTACATGACACAACTATCAGCATGGTGCCAAATGATGGAGTAGGTCTTTCTCCCTATTTTGGTTTGCATTTTAAACTAGGAGATGCAACATAAACTTAGGGTATGTATTCTTAAAATGGTTTCTTAATTTGTTTTGACAGAGTTTTCAGTTGCATTCCCATAGCTGTTTTATGTAACACTGCCTTGCTCAGTGTATTTTGTGATGGTTCATGCTTAGTAATTAGCTGTGTGATACTATGCTGCTATAATTATTTGGTGTGATAGCCCTGCCTTATACATAGCATGACATTCGGAGCTTTTCTGAGTAAAGAATTAATTTTCCGTTGGCCTTTTCTGTGATAAGTGTCTCTGTGGTGCTGGAAAGTCTCATAAATATTTAATGAATTTATTTTCATAATACATTTATGAGGTGAGGGGGTTTTATCTCCAGTTCACAGGTACAAGACTGGAGGGTGGCAAATATAAAACAGTAAACACCTCATTTTTCAGTGTATTAAGGACTTTATGGATCTCCTTACTTCAGCTGAAATAGGTTTATCTTTGACAAATCAGATATGACTATTTCAGGTCAGAAAATAAGAAACACACATCTGCAAGGTAGGTACAATTTTGATATCAGTAATTTCGTGTGGTATCACCAAGCTGTGTGACAGAGGCAGGGGTAGGATCAGTGTGTTTTTGAAATTAATTTATTGAATTGACTACTGGATCTTCCCCCTGCCAGCTCCATGGGATTTTTTTAAGTCTCTCTTGCTCTTGTATCTTCCAACACAATAATTCAGAGCTCTCTAAAGAAAAGATACTGCTCTCTTAAGAAAAGATATTGCTCTCAGGCCAGCTTGACTCAGTCACACTGGTCTTAGGTTGAAACTACTGTGCAGTCTAAGTCTGGACCACAAATACATGTGCCAGGAGCTCCAGCTAGAATTCTAGGGGTAATTTTGGCCTATTTATCCTAATTTATGCCCTAATTTTTAAGGTTTAGACTCCGGTAGTAAGGACACTAAAGGCAGGCAAAGTTTGACTAATTAAGTGGTCCAGGAAAAATGAAACATACATATTGAAAGCCAAATCCCTGACTGAAGTGAGGCTACTGATAATGGGAACTTCTGAGATGGTTTATGCAAAACAAATCCACAGCTAGCTGAAATTAGCTAACAGAATTATGAAGAAGTGCAGTAGTTTGTCTGTCTCTTAGCTGTTCTCAGCTGAAGGGCTGTTGAAATCAGCATGCATTACAGGAGAGAATACCACCAAAAAGCTGACTGTATTTTGGGAAGGAGATTCTAGCTTTCTATTTGAGCAGTCTGGTGTAATGGAAGGTGCCCTGCATATGGCAGGGGTGTTGGACCTAGATGACCTCTCAAGTCCCTTCCGACCCAAACCATTCCGTGATTCTGTGATTTTGTTTCCATTATTCTGTGTTCTCAGAACCTGTTTTGGAGAAGGATCTTGTAGTGCTCCTGTAATGCTCACTGATCTCAAAGGTGTCAGGTATAAGCAGGTATTGACTTTGAAAGTATTTCAGGATCTGAGGAATATAATCAGGCAATAGAAATATCTTCAATTGTGATTGAATGAAGTAACTAAACATTAATTTTAAATTATCTGAATTGCATAGTATTATTAAATCAACATTTTTTCCTACTGATATATAATTTTTTCCCCTACACTCTAAATTATATGAATCTGCTTGTTTAAATTTCAGTCCTGTTTTGTCTTCTTTCTCAAAGATAATCTAAATTATTTTCATTAAAAATTCATCATGTTCTTGATGAAATGTGCACTTGTTTTACCTTGTTAACTAGATCAATAATCACCTTTAATCATACTATGACACTCAAAGAGAATTTATTCCCTCGTTATGGATGATCTTGGTCCCTTTCTGAAGAAAAGTTAAAAAAAAGTGCAATTTGCATGTGCATCATTATAGTATGTACTGTGAAAACAGACTGGTTACACTCTTTTACTGGAATTTTAATTGAGCAAAGCCATCAAGCAACTAGGGTAGATGATTTTTAAAACTGTAAATTGGAATCCTTGGAAAAACAAAGCATATTGGAAAAAGGAAATTCTTTCTATAGGTGAACTGTGTAAGACACTGTGTGTTATTTCCACAGTACATTTGGTTTCTATGCAGTGTACTTTTTACGTAGTAAAAGAACACTAAAAATGAAGATACGAGTATTTTTCTCTTTTTATCTCTGGTAGTCCCTTATTTCTTTCACTGGATAATATCTACATTTTATTTCTTTCTATAAAGGCAGTGCAGCTTCTGTGTAATACACCATTAGGAAAGACACTATTTAGCTACTGCTCTAAATTGGTTTTCAGTCCTGAATTGTGTTGCAGCATAAACCAGAAGTCAGTGATGTATTTTGTTTCACATATGTTGCAAGCCTCTTCACAGTTTGGAAATATGGGCAAAGGAGGGATTTTCTTCCTAAGTTTTTGTTATATTTAGAGGTGACAAATTGCTAGCTTACATATAGCTAAAATTGTGCCTAAGTCAGCAGTTGAAACTGAGAAACAGATTATATTGGTATTTTGTTGACTTTTATGTAACTTTTGTGTTTTTAGGTTAGGGTTTTTAAGCAAAGCAGAGTTTAGCACAGCTTTGATATACATGTACTGCTGGCTGTTCTTTGGGTACATACAGTACACTGTCTTATCTGTTTGGTTTCTTTTAAACATTTCTTTCAAACTAGATCTTTCAAACTGACCTATCCTTTAGTCACTCTTCTGGATGATCACTGTGACAGTATTCAAAGTCTGGCATGTTCAGAGCACATTTTTCAACTTTCTTGCTCAATTGTTGATGTCCTTCCATCGCATGTGCATCTGTTCAGATGCTAGGAAGACCATCTTTGCGGCTTCATTAGCTGAATGAGAATTAGTTTTAAATTCATTGGGAAGTAGGAATTGTTGTTACAGCAAACATCCAAGACAAGCCCTGGCTCTGGCTTTAAACTTGAGCTTCAGTTAATTCTTCTCTTGAAAACCATTTTGCTGCCTGAATGTGATTTTAAATTTGAAATTAAACTCTGAAGTTAATAATTTTTCCTTGGTTGACCTAGCTGTGTGTTTTATTACAAGTATAGTGCACCTGGAAATACCTTCTGAAAAAGGATTTTGTAAATTAAATCCTGTGTAACATTATAGCCTAAACTCAGCTCCACATCTGTGCACTTGGTTTGACTGTATTTCATGACCTCGCTAGGGTGTTGTAAAAATAACTGCAGTGAAGATTGTTAAATGCCTATATATTATAGTAATAGGAGCCATGTAAGTGCCTAAGATAGATAGATAGACAGATAGCATTAGTGCATTAGAGGTTTCCTTGAGAACACTAACCAGATTAAGTGCCAGTGTTCTCCTATGTAGCAATGTTAATTGCCAATTTTTGGCAGTTGCACAGGCACTAATTACTTTTTAATAGAACCAATGGAAGAAAATTTTCCTCTAAGCTTTTATGGATAATTATTGCGATTTTTTTCCTTCCAGGAGCTTGAAACTTTGCTCTTACAGCATCCATCAGATCTGTCTTGCAGATAAATGGTAGCATTACAGCACATGCAAGATTGTATTCTATATCTTTGTATCACCCCTGTCTGCCTTTTAAATGATACCATTTAGAACCTAATCCTTCATATCAAAAGAGTTTCAAACTCTTCAAACAGAGAGTTTGTTCAAATAACTCATTAAGACATTGTTTTGTCTTGTTCAAATGCGTCGTGTTTTTACACAGTACATTACGTAACAGCCACAGCTGTAGGGTCTTTCCACTGTACCCAGAGCTTTTGAAGCAAACCTTCACAACCATGAGGAATAAATACAGAGGAGTGCTAGGATTTAATGTGCTAAATTTGCCAGTGTCTGTTTCCTTTCTGTGGCTCATTCTCTCATTATGTATTTCTGTTGTGCTCAAAATAAAAAGAAGAAATTGTTGCATGAGTGGTCTCAGAAATACAAGATACATATAGGATGCTAAGCATTAAACCACAGCAAGAGGTGAGTGTGTCATCGCAGTTGGACTGGAACAGTATTGGTATTATCTCACATCACACTTCTGTTAAAGAGTTTGTCACAGTTCATTGGGATTTTGGTGTAGTACTCATCTTTCATAATTTTCATAAACCAGTATGTCATGCCTTTTCTGTGGTAAAGAGACTAAACATTTGTGGTTTTGGCTGCAAACCCCTTTGTGGCTTCAGCATTCCCCATGGGTAAAGTGCCAGTGCTTGGCCCAGTCCTGTTTACTATCTTTATTGGTGATCTGGATGAGGGGATCTGGATGAGTCCGCCATCCAGATTTGCAGGTGACACCAAGCTGGGGGAAAGTGTTGATCTATTGGAGGGTAGGAGGGCTCTGCAGAGGGACCTGGACAGGCTGGATCATTGAGCTGAGTCCAACAATATGAGGTTCGACAAGACCAAGTGCCGGCTCCAGTGCTATAGGCTGGGGACAGAGTGACTGGACAGCGGCCAGGCAGAAAGGGACCTGGGGGTGCTGGTTGGCAGCAGCTGAACATAAGCCAGCAGTGTGCCCTGGTGGCCAGGAAGGCCAAGGGCATCCTGGCCTGTATCAGGAACAGTGTGGCCAGCAGGACCAGGGAAGTGATTCTTCCCCTGTACTTGGCACTGGAGAGGCCACCTTGAGTCCTGTGTCCAGTTCTGGGCCTCCCAATTCAGAAAGGACATTGAGATTCTGGAGCGTGTCCAGAGAAGGGCAGTGGAGCTGGGGAAGGGTCTGGACCACAAGTCTTATGAGGAGTGGCTGAGGGAGCTGGGGATGTTTAGCCTGAAGAAAAGGAGACTTGGGAGAGACCTTATCGCTCTCTAGTGACAGGAGGGCGTAGCCAGGTGGGAGTTGGTCTCTTCTCCCAGGCAGCCAGATACAGGACAAGAAGACACAGTCTTAAGCTGCACCAGGGGAGATTTACGTTGGACATTAGGAAAAATTTCTTCGCTGAAAGAGTGATTGGGAATTGGAATGGGCTGTCTGGGGAGGTGGGGAAGTCACTGTTGCTGGAGGTGTTTAAGAAGAGCCTGGATGTGGCACTCAGTGGCCTGGCTGACAAGGTGGTGTTAGGTCGTGGGTTGGACTTGGTTATCTCAGAGGCCTTTTCCAGCCTAGTTCATTCTGTGATTCTGTGATCAGGTCTTCAGCCTTAGGAGGCTTCTTGAAGGGCAACACCTAGAAATTTAAAAGGATATTAAGATTTGTACTGGTCAAATTCCAGTTTACCAGAACGCCATTAAGATAAAAGGTGTATGTAAAAGCAGGAGTGTTTTGGTGGTCTATGGGCAGGTGGGGACAGTGTGCCCCAATCCATCCCCTCTGTAATGATTGGTACGGGGTTCACACAGGTATGTGTGCATCGTACATTCACTCTTGTCCTGCATTTGGCTCTCAGATACACCTTCCATGAGTCTGACTATTGGAAAGATTACCAGAATTTGGACAAAATATTTTGTAGTTTTTTTTTTTTCTTTTTATTGTTACCAGAATAATTATCCAACCAGAAAGATTAGAACAGAGCTAGTGTTTACAGCTGAAGTATTAATTCTAAGGATTTTGTTCTTAATGTTGTTATATGCAATCATTCTAACCTATACACCTTAAGTTATAAATCACATCATGATGTGAAATCACGATCACAGAGTAAGAAACCTATGTTGTAATTTAAACAATAACTTTGATGTTAGCAAGGTTGAAGCAATGTTTGCTTAGAGATCCATTAAAAAGTTCTCTTTGTGTGTATATCAGGATGATGTGTTTATAATATAGTGTATACTCATTCTCTTCTCTAGAGCTAGTTGATTTGCATTAATTGTTCCCCACTGCTTTTCTCCTTTTCTTTATCAGTGTAAATTTATTAGGTATAAATCTGCTGCAATTTTTTTAAAATTATAGTTTCAAGGAATTTTGGGAGAAGATAATTAAAAATGTATAATTGTTTTGCAGTCAGAAGTCATCTCTGATGGTTCGAAATCTGTGTTTCTCTGGTTTTGATGATACCTACAAATTTTGTGAAGATATAGCCACTTATGGACTGTTCTTTAAAGGACCCTTAATTAGATTTAGTCTTCCTAATTTTATCTCATTAGGTGCTAAATAGTTTGTCTCTAGTGACTGTTTAACAGTCTGGATGATTTAGGTTGTATACTTAGTCTTTTTTGGCTCTTGCCTGAGATAAGAGAATTGCAATGGCTGTAGGGGTTTCTGATTTTTTTTAACGACAGTTCAATTTCAAACCAATACTGAAATTACTTTATTTCAGGCCTTGTGAAATATTTTCCCTTCGAAAACATAATAATTTATTCTATAAAAGTTAAAATGCTAAGAATGCTATAAAAATTACTTTCTGGGGATTTGTTATGTTATTCTTTCGTTGTTCTGATGGCAGCAAATCTACTTGACTGAGAAAGGAAACAAGCTTTGGGGGGTTGACCTTGGGCGACTCCTAGTTGCTCAATCACCCTCCTTCTCCACCAGGACAGGAGAGACAATAAGAAGGAAAAGTTGTGGGTCAAGATGAGAACAGGGAGGTCACTCAGCAATTATCATTGCAGGCAAAACAGACTTAGGGAAATTAATTTAATTTATTTCCAATTAAAAATATAGAGTAGGATTGTGAGAAACAAAGGCAAAACCTAAAACACCTCTCCCATACCCCTCCCTTCCCACACTCAGCTTCACACCCAACTGTTCTGTATCCTCCCCCGAGGTGGCGCAGGGGGATGGATAATGGGGGTTGTAGTCAATTCCTAGTTTGTGGTCCCTTCTCCTATCTGCTCATGCTCTTCCCCTGCTCCAGTTTGGGTCCTGATCATGGGATACAGACTGTCAGAAACAGACTGCTCCAGCAAGGGTCCCCCATGGGTCACAGGTCCTGCTGGAAAACCGGCTCCTGTGTGGGCTCCTGGTTGCAGCTCCTGCCTGGACCCTGCTCTGGCATGGGGTTGCTATGGGTTGAAGCTTCCTTCAGGGCTTATCCACCTGGAGGATGGCTTATCCTCCAAATGCTGCAGATGGGGCTGTGCTCCACCGTGGGCCTCCACAGGCTGCAGGTGGCAACTGCTTCACCATGGTCTTTGTCATGGGCCACAGGGAAATATCAGCTCCAGCGCATGGAACACCTCCTTTCAGCAGGACCTGTAGTGATAGGACAAGGGATAATGGTTTTCAACCAAAGAAGGTCAGTTTTGACTAGATACGAGGAAGGAGTTTTTTACAATGAGGATGGTTAATCACTGGTGCAGGTTTTTCAGAGAGGTGGTAGATGCCTCATCTCTGTAAACGTTGAAGGTTAGGTATGACAAGGCTCTGAACAACCTGCTCTCGTTCAAGATGTGTCTGATCATTGCAGGGGAGTTGCACTAGCTGAGCTTTAAAGGTTTCTTTTGACAAGAGGTGATTCTGTGATCTCGACTGCCAAGCTCAGCTGTGCACTGTGGTGGGTCCATTGGAGCTGGCTGGAACAGCTGTGTTGGCACAGAGCCTCTGCTCACAGGGGCATCCTGCAGCTCACCTGCCAGCACCCGGGCAGCTGCACCCAGCACAGAGGGTAAATTGAATGTACGACAGAACCGAGGGTACCTCTGATCAGTAGGAAACCCCAACACTGAAGGCAAGATGTGGTGCAAGTTCTTGTCGTAATTAGGAAACATGAAACTGTTCTAGACTGTAAGTTCCACTGATGACTCTGGAGCAGGTAAAGGCTGTAATTTTCTTATTTAAGGATTCCCTCTTTATGTGCAAAAAAAAAAAAAAAAAATTGGAATCATGTCTTATCAATGAGATGCTTCTTTGCATTACAGTTTCTCTGCTACGGTTGATATTGTTGATCTAATTCAAAACAATGTGGAGGCTCTAAGATCTTTGCATTTGCTGACTAGTGGAAAGTCTGCTAGGTGAGTAGCTGAATAATGCAAATTTGATGTGTGCTCAGCCTGCTGGGATGATACCTGGCAGGTTTCTTTTCGGTGTGATTCAAGATTTTCTTCCCCCTTTCTCCTTCAATGGTATTAGTGTTAAAGCACCCTTGGTAATTTTTCCATAAATACTTTCTTCTTTGAAATTTATTACAATGATTTTTTTTTTATTAACGTGTTAACAAAGCTTTGACCATTTTATTTCGCAGTGAATTAGACATCTTCAGTGTTATTCTTGTTTCACGTTCAGGAGGACATTTGGGTTTAGGTTGCTGTAGGTGAGGAGCAGGTTTGGACAAACGCTTTGTTGCATCTTTAGAGGGACATTTCAGGTTTCCTTGCAGAAGCAGTTTGCACTTGTGTCACTCAGTAAGAGCACTGAACTGACAGTGCATTGTGATGGCATTACGCTGGGAGCTAAGAGACTTTCTTAGGGCAGGAAGCTTATTTGGACTTGCCTGAAACATAATCTATTCTCCAGAGACAGAAGACTGTGGCTGTTAGTATAAAACTACTATTTTAATAGGCCTGATAGTAATAGGCTGTTAAAGTCAGTATCCTGAACAGCATCAGATTCAGTCCTTAAAAGAAAAACACTGACACCTGAGAGGCAAGAGGAGTAATATTAAATCAGTTGTCCTGCACTTTTTTATTCCAAAAAAAGTGATTTTTAAATTATTTTGTGACCAAAAGTGAATTTGATTGATAATTGACTGATTTTAGAGCTCCCTAACATCAGCATTGTAAGGCACAAGCATCTGGAGCAGTAGAGGTGAGGAGACATTACAGCTAGAAGCAAAGTCAAAAGAGTACAATGTATAAATTTCAGAAATAGACAAGAAATGGCAGTTATAAACCTTTACGTGTGACTCCTTGAATCCCTTCACTTGAGAAGAATACACAAAGTATTTTATGTTGAACAAGTACACCATTTTTTAATTAATTGAATGTGTTTATCTTGTGAGCAAGTACATGCTACAGTATGTCCTTGAGGGAAGCAGATCTGAAATACTGAGTTGTTCCGGGCCCTCGGTGGGATGAGGACAGTAAAGTGAAATGGACTTGGCCTTTTTATGTTCTGAGATGTGAAATACTTTGATTCAGGAGGAAAAGGCAAAAGTGAAAACAGCAGCCAGGAGTCTGTACACAGCTGTCTAATTTTGCTTCAGGGACAGCCAGAGCTTGCCACCAGGCTTCTTGGGTTTTGTGCATGTATTTACCTTGCTGCTTAGAATAAAATACCTGAGGCTGGAAGGTGGAATAGGCTCACGCAGTAGTTGGGTGATGAAGGGAAAGGAATCCACAGGTTGCTTCCACAAGCAGTTTGTAGTACAAAATGGTTTTTATTACTTGATTATGTATCAGGACCATATTCACCAGATACTGTGGAAGAATGTCCTCTCTGGTTTGCAGCGTGACAATAAGACAAAAATCAATGGGTGTGTATTAACTGGAAGCACAGGAAAACAGTATTAATCAATATGATTAGTTCAGCTCTGGCCTTTTGCGTATTTTGAAGGAAGAGATAAAAGGGAGATAATGGTTTTCTGCAGATATATCCAGCCTACCTCTGTGGGATATCATTGGAGAAAGGTCATCAATTTTCATTTGAAAATTTAACACTGTGGGGTAATCATGGATATGCTACTATTGCTGTTCCTGCTGCACGGCTGAGTGAGAGTTCACAGCGGAGGATGGGGAAGGGAAAACAAAGCAGGTAACACTTGAAAATGTGATCCAGTAGAGAGGAAACACTTTCAAAAAGATTTTTTTAGGTTAGCTGTCTTCCCTGCAATGTTGTGGATAGTTCTGGCTGAGGCAAGTTTATCTTTCTCTAGGCCTGGGGAAAGGATGTTGCAATAATCTCTACAATTGCTGTAAGACTTCTACAGTGAGATCATAACACTATTTCTTGGCCTGTAGTGATTATGAAAACTGTTCAGCAGGGTGTATGAGTAAGAGTGCCCAGCACAGAACACAGATGTTACAGATCATGGAATAACTTGTTGTGCTGCTGCCTTTTCTCCATCAGTAATCACTCTGTCTTGAAGGATGGAAGCCAGTATTTCTTAGTGGCTGCAGAGCCTCGTAGAACAAGTGATTGCAGCACAGCAAGAACTGATGCTAGAAATGCTATTGATAGCTTAACCTACTCGCAATTAACTATTGCCTTCTCTAGTGAAGCCAGAAATCATAGTGGACAGAAGACATCACTGACTCTTTCTTTTTTCTCCGCTATTTACCCACCACAAGACCATAAACAACAGAAGTTTTCTCTCTCAAACCTGGCTCTTTGTTTTTGCAAATAACGTCATTCCCAAACACTCCAGCTCCTTCACTGTGTTTTTGCACTCTCAGATTCCCCAAGTTTACAAGCAATTGTGTTTTCTGTATGTCTGGTTTTCTTAAAATCTCCAACCCTTGATCTCAGTGTCAAATGTTATTCCTGGCACCATTTTCATGGTGGATGAATGCCAAGGATTTCAAGATGTCTAGCTGTCATCAGAGCAGTAGTGCCTTTGCTGCAAAGACCTAAGGGATATGGAGAGCTGGAAGTGCATATACAAATGCGCAGTTCAAACCCCCTCTTTTTTAAGCTATTGGTGTGAATTCTGGAGGTTTTTTGAATTTTGATAGTTGGTTGGGCGGGCTTTATTTCAGCCCTTTATTCTGAGGTAAAGATATCCCATGTGTGGGGGCAGCTAGCACATTTTTGCATTAATCTTACCAGTTCCTCTTCTGGTGAGGTGCCACACCTCAGGTCTTTTGGTCACTGATTTCAAAGCCCCCCTGCCTTGCCAATAAGTAATTCCAACAAGCTTTGAAGAGTTTTCCTGAGGGAAGAGAAACTGAACGGCTTCTGTCAGGATCATATTAAGAGTTTTAAAGCAGTGGTGTTTGGAGGAAGTTGTCAGATGGGGCAAGAGAACATCCAGCTGTGATCATCACATGTCATGGGAGTGAGTTCTGCATCATTTAAGGTTTCTGGAGGTGAAATTCATGAGCCCCCGGAATTGTACAGATACGTGTCAGGTTGTATGCAGTGTCTGTTTCAGGAAGACTGTTTTACAGATCCTAATTTTGTAAGACTCTTCTAACATACCGTTGATGTCTTGCCTATATGAAGACTGTTGTTTTTTGATCTTTGTTTTCCAAGTTTAAAAATATCTTGTATGCTAATTGTACTTTGATTTTTTTTTTCCATTTTTTCAGACAGTGGAAGAGATATATTAAAGTATGTGATGTCTTCTAGGTTTACTTGTGCGTATGCACAGATCTGTTGCTCAAATCTATTCCTTTTGCCTTATGCAGATTAGTTTGGAGGCATCTCCTCTTTATCCAATGCCTTTAAAAAACCAAAGTAAAACCAAAAAGACAGACCTAAATTTTGTTCTTGAACAAGCATCAAAAATGAATTATGCTTAGCTCCAGTGAATAACCAGAATTAATGTAGAGTTTAAATTGGCCATTAATGCTGTACCTTTCTTTTTTCTAGACCATGCAGGCGTGATTTTTCCTGTGAAACTCCTTTTAAATTCTTTACTGCTGTAAGTATGGCTTTGAGGGGGAAAGTGTTTTTCAGCGTTTCAGTGTATTTGCTGCATGACTGATGCAGCCTGATATGACTTATCACAACATGAAAAAAGCTGAGAAAACAAAAGTTGAGTTCCTGGAAGCTAATGTGGAGAAAAGAAGTGCTAAGGGCAGGGCAAGGAAAATGCTTGCTTTTAAACAAGGCTTCTCTTTTCTCCTCTTGTACTCTTTCCACATAAAGGAAAAATGGCTAGCTAATAGAAACTTGTCAAGTAGTAAACTTTTAAATCAGATCCTGGATTTGGAGGCTGTTTTCTACTGATCAGACAAAGGGAAAAAAATAAAGGATATTGCTTTCGTTCTTTTTTTTCTGGAGGAGGGGGAGGGGACAGGCATTAAACTTTTACTAGGGGAAGAATGCTAATAATGAGCAAAATAACTGTGGAGGTCGTAGATTTTAAATGTTGTTGCATTTTTAGTGATCACTCAGTACTTGGAAGGTTGAAAACATTTATTTTCAGTAGCCTAATCTTTCAAGATTGTTTATTAGCAGTCAAGTTTTATTATGTTTTTTATAATTAATTTTGTAAGTTTCTGTTTTTATGGCTGTTGTTCTTCAGCTAAAAAACTTTGTAGAAGTCACAAATAAAGCACAGATCAGAATATTCTTGACGGTTAAATAGAAGTATTTAGTAATATTCTACATATTTAATGATGTGAATACACTGAGGAGCATTATCATTTTATTGAAGTTGTACTGCTAAGCTCTTGCATGGCAAGATAAGAAGACAGTGATGAAAGCATTGTTAACGCGTGTCTGTAATGAATTGAATTCTGTATTTAACTTGGTAAGAGTTTATCTGAATGGTAATTACACCAAAAACAAATCTGAAGCATTTTTGAAGTTATTTCAAGGCCACTGTGTGTTGAATGAGAGAATATTTAGTGCAGTCATAACCTATCACATCTGTTTTTATGTTTCAAAACATAGCCTGTGCCCAGGTCCCAAATGCTCAATATCATCTTTGCTGGCTTTCTGCTGTTTATGTCACACACATAAGGTAGGATTCTAGTGCAAGGGACCACTAATGGGAAGCTGATATGTAACAGCACAACTTCAAAATGAGTGCTATATTATTTTAGCCAGCCACTTCCAGTTCAGGATGGCAGAGAGAGTATGAGTAGAGACACAAGTCCAAGTCTACCAGAAAACTGCTGGAAAGGAGACCTTAAGAGATGCAGCGTGAATTCAGTAGCTGGCATTTATATGTTACGCACATTTTGTGCATCATGCAGTTGAATGTATAAAGCTTCTTTTCCTTCAGAGAGCCAATGGGCACAGAGGACAAATGAGGGGGGTTTCTAGACCAGATGACTTACAGAGGTCCAGTCTCAATGATTATGTCTTTGTATTAACTTTTGTTGTCATTGGATCCTGAGAAATGTGAGTATTTGAAGTGAAATTTTCTCTGTTTTGTTTTTTTTTCATGGTTTTAAAGATTCATGTGCTTGAACCTTACTAGCATCAATCTAAAGAGAAAAATTATTTTTACTATGTATCACTCACTAGCATCTCCTAATTATACATTTTACTGTAAAGTCTATAATCATATAATATTTCTTAGTTGGTATTCAATTACAGGGGAAGAACAGCAGGAAGCTTAAGATGTAGTTTAGCAAAAGATCCTACATTAGAAATATTTTTCAGTTCCATTTCCTTTCTGTGCTGGAATTTATACATGCCATTTTCTAGTTAAGGGAATTAAAAAGAAATTGACTTAATACTGTTTGATAATCCTTTCTGAATTAATTCAAAGTGACTTAATATACTAAAAAACATGTGAGTCATTGGGAAAATTTTAAAAGTTGCCTCTTTCAATGGATGTTCTTCTTGTTCTCTGAGTATATCTTTTGTTAGTGAAATCTGCCAGCTGCCTACTAATTTTTAAGGCGTTCTAGTGTATCATTGGTTAATAATTGCCTTGAAACTTTCAATAGATTCAGAGTTAATAAGATAAAACTCAGACTGATATTACAGATGGGTCCTTTTACTTATGTAGTGCAAATACTGTATGTCAGCTCTGGAAACCTTATTGAACCATATAAATAAAACAGAATGCATTTGGGCTAACAATTACTCAGTGTTCTGTAAATGATGTGGAAAAGGTACCCAGCTCAATTTTAGGTATAAGTGGTTATTGAATTTGCATTGGGAAGATGAAACAAATTGTTTTGTGATGTAGTGTTGGTTAATTTTTTCATTGAGTCTCCCAGCATTTGTATTTCCAGCATTGTAGTAGACATTTGTTGGGTTTTTTTTTTTTTTTGCAGCTGGAAGATGTTTTATTTTGGCTGCATTGCTGTTTTGTAGCTGGCAACTCAGAAATTTCAGGCAGTTACTTTTCACCCTTATGAACATGTTCCTCTGTGAGCTCTCTGTGACTTCTCAGAATGGCTGTAGCCAGCTTAATTTGGCTCTGTGAAATAAGCGTCACCAACACGTCAAGCCAGTGACTCTTGAAGAATAGTATCACTAAGAACCCTATTAAAAACAATGAACCTATAAATATGTGTCACCTAGAAATACTTATTTTTTCAAATATTTTGAAGTGTGATTGCTCTTTCTCAGATTTTGTCTCTGTGTAGAGTATGTGTGTGGGAAATGCTTTCCTCTCCCCCACCAAGGGCTTCATCTCGCTTGAGGCAGGGATAGAAAAAGAAAGGGATATGGAAGAACATGACTGAAATACAAACACAGCTTTGAAAACAACTTCAGTTGTTTTACTTGTCCAAGTGTTTTGGCAGGAGGTAAGCCTCCCTTTCCTTGTCTTGACTTTATATATCTTATTGTACGAGTGGCATCTTGTTTCTTCGATTACCCTTCCTCCCATTTTCCTTGAAATGGATAAGAAATGTTTGTTCAGGAAATACTTCTCAGCTTGCTGGAGCAGATTGACATTTTTTATGTTGTAATAAGTGGTGTTTGAAAGCTTGGTTTAGGAATCTGCAAGTACATAATTTATTTTCAGACATTGTAGATAAATACTCATAGAAGCTACCTGGCTTGTTTGTTTAAACAGCCATCTTAGGCTCATCACTTCCGTATTTCATCACGGCCTAGCAGCTGGGCAATTTGGAAAGTGTAAGATCTCTTGGAAGTGCCTAAGCAATTTATTGACTGAAGCTTGGGTTTTTTTTAATGTGACAGTGCTGAGTAGCTATGGTTCTATGATCTTTTCTTTATGGGGTTGGTGAGTCCACCACCGGTATGTTGAAGTAGTTTAGTCCAATCAGTTGCATGTTCCTGTAACAAGATTATGGGAACCTACTGGTGATCATGGAACTTCCTTTTCCTGTTGTAATGTCTTTTTTTTTTTTCTGTGCTAAATTTCACTTAAGTACCTTAAAAATGGAAGTCTGAAAAATTTGCGAGTACTCAAAAAAAAGTCTAAATTATTGTGATAATTAAAAACATTTATCTTGAGGCAGAGATCCTTATGCAAATGTATTTAGCCCTCCAGAGCAAGATTTCCAAACTTGCATCATAAAAGGTGAATAATGAGGCCTAAAGAAACAGTGTTATTTGAGAGGAGGAGAAAAAGGAATCTGTTTGGAATAGTTGTTGTATTCCACAAAGGCGAAACTGCCGTATTCCACAGAGCACTGAGTATGAATCCTGGCTGGTTTACTGCCCTCCTGGTGGGACTTGCTGAGGCAGGTAGCGGTGCAGTGTGCTGCTTTTGCATCCCATATGTGTTGTCTCAGCTTAACTGATGAACATCAGCATGACCTGATGGTCACAGAAACAGCATGAAGTTTTTTCCAGGAATTCAGTTGTTCCATTCATAGGGATGTTGTCAGCTCTGAGAGATGATGGTGTTGGGTCAGGGTAGTGTTCCTGAGGCTGTCCTCAGCCTCTTAGCGGCCTGGCTTGGCAGTGCTGTCCAACAGCCCTAGTGCAGTTTGCTTATCTCGGAAGGGTGTGATGACGTACCCAATCTGCAGGGAGTTCCGTAAGGGGCTTTCTGTGTGGAATTTCTGGCAGGTTTTTGGGTCTCCTGATTTGCATCCACTATTCTCAATGCAACTGGAAGTGTTACAGTTTTGCATCTTCATAGGGTAAAGTGGTTTTGGCAGAAATACTCCAGACATTACAAAACACACACAAAAGTAGGTTCTGCTTTGCTTTCCATTTGCTCCCCTTGCCAGCCAGAGCACTTTGGAGAGAGTCTACCAAAGCTGCTGTTCTTCACAAAGCTTGTGGTTTGCCTGGAATTCCCACTTTTCTGCTCAGCAAGGAATAGTGTGCTGTGTTACCACTCATGGAGTGCTGTTCTAGGTGGTGTGGTTTGTTGGGGTTTTTTCAGGTTCTTTTAGTAAATGAAGTAGAATGGCATCATCTGCAATCTTTGTAATTCCTGATTTCTTAATTCATATGTTAAAGAGAATGTGTGAACAGGATGGTGGAGAAAGAAAATTTGTTTAGGCATATATTTATCATTCAGAAATATGATTAGAGGCAGTTTAGCAGATAGAATCTGAAGGACTTCTGTCTGTGCAACAGATGCATGTTTTACTGTTTAATCTCTTCACAGAGTACTGCAGATGTTCAGTGCTTGATTTAGAAGGTTAGGGATGGAAAGGATAGCAGCCATAATTGAAAAGGATTTATTTTCTGAACACAGTTTTTATTTCTTCATTCCTTCCATTGACCTTATGGTAGGGATGCTGACCACCTTCAGTTTCATGTTAAGTAAAATGGATGCATCTTTCAGATGTTCAGTGTTTCTCAAAGTTACTGAGTGTGATTTCCCTTCCTCTCTTTTAATCTTATATGATTTTGATGATATTAGCGGTTATTTCTGAGATAGAAATGTTAGTAGTAATTTTGGAGAATTATGTTTCCTTAGGTTAATAAGCGTCATAGGGGTGTTCTGGCCTCTTTGACCAAAGATACATAGGGGAAAAAAAAAGGTATTTTAATGCCTGAATGCCTGGAGACTGGCTTTGTTCTGGGGTGGTTTTTTTAAGGTTTTGGAAATATGACATGACTTTGAGTAAGTTGCCTTTACATCATCATAATTTTCATCATACTTAAAAAACCCTGTTTTTTTCTTAAAAATAAACAAGATGCACTTGCTCTTCTCACTTCAGAGAATCCGCTTTAATTAGACTTCAAATAGCATAAAGCTAGGGAACCTAGGTTAAAATAACCTTTGACTCGTTCCTTTCACTGTTCTCTTTGTTGGCCATGAAAAATAAAAATACTTATTTTCCTTAAAATTTTAAGTTTGCAGGACTTCACCTGTGCAGTGAATACGTAGATGTTCAACTATGGGTCAATATTGCCTAAATTTCACAAATATTTAGAATACGGAAGTTTTCTTAGTCATTCTTTGTTCCTTATTCTAAAATTTTATTCTAAAAGACTATTTCCTTAAAAATGCTCCACAATTTCAGTTTTATATCTTGTAAATTAAGTAAATGAGGCGAAATTTGGTACATCCTAATTATTTGGCAAGGAAGACGGTAGGGCTGTCAAACCTGGTAGCTTATTAAATCATAATTTGTAACAATTTGAGCACTGGGTGATTAACATTTTGGTGGAGAAAAAATCTTGTGCAGAATAGTAAACTATCAGCATATGAATTAATTTGAGTTTAAAGCCATGGTGATGGCCCTG
This sequence comes from Ifrita kowaldi, assembly GCA_013398055.1. Classification (NCBI taxonomy): domain Eukaryota; kingdom Metazoa; phylum Chordata; class Aves; order Passeriformes; family Cinclosomatidae; genus Ifrita; species Ifrita kowaldi. Next base: position 125,349 of record VZRS01000896.1, read on the forward strand.
CTTCAACAAGGAACTTGGAACAGATGAGCCGCTGTGATCCCTTCCAACCTTACCCATCCTGTGATTTGCAAAATAATTTTAATTATGTTCAGGGTTTGTTTGAAACCCATAAATCTTACAGATTTTCAGATCAAATCTTACAGATATATTCCAGTACTTGCTACTCTTCTTCCTCAGCAGGTGAATTTGTGAATTAATTTCATTACTATTTCTTACATTTTATGTTTTGGCATATTATATTCTTTGGAAAAGCTCTGTAAACAAAACCAGTGTTTGTGTGAAAAGATGAATATCTAGCCTTTTTGGTGAAGTATACAGTCCCATTTGTTTTTTATAGGGCAAGGCAGTGGGAAGCTTGGCAAACAAGCATAACTTAATTTGCTTTCAAAGATGTGAATGCCTCTTGAAGTGAAAAGACCCACTCTGTTGCAAATCTAAAATTAGATTACATATATTATACTCAAAGCTGACAAAACAGAATTGCTCCATGATGTGTCATTTCGTTGATATGAAAATTATTTTTAAATCCTTTTTATGTGGACTTTTTTATTTAAGTTTAAGCTCAGATTAAATACTTTAGACCTCAGTCCTGTTCTCTGATGGATCTCTATATTATTTTTTTATCTTAAAATAAAATAAAAAGAAAGGGAAGTGAAGAAGTTACTGGAAAACTTGATCCACATTCCAGTATGTGCAGATGGCTGGATTCCTGACATGGCTTCCACAGCCTTACCCCGTGAGGATTTTCAAGCCCTTCAATGAATAAAAGAAATTGCAGAGAGAGATCAGAGCTTTCTGCCTAAAACCAGGCATTTCTGCAATAGTCTGCTCCTTGTCAAACCCCATGGAAGATTTTTACTTATACTTTTATATGATTTTATACTTATATGTATACTGTGTATACTTACATAACTTTTATACTTACATTTTATTTTTACCTTGCCTTTATTTCAAGGTTGCCTCAGGCGTCAGTAGAGACTTGGGAAAGCTTAGTCTCTTAGGACATGGTACCTGTGAGGTGGGTGCCACAGAAACAAGGTCAAACCAAGACCAGGCTAAGGCAGGTATGGCTAGGGGATGCTGCGCCACTTAGCACATCTTGTTTGCTTACTTCTGAGCCTTCTGGGAATTTTCCAAAGAAGATACAGCAGGTCTGTTGGTTGGATTTCTTTGATACTGCAGCTTTAAGCAAAATATTGCTGTGTTTGGTACAAGATAACCATATCTTGCATTTTCTGTACTGCAGTACAGCACAGTTCACTGAGACTGAAAGCTGTCCTCCTTTTAATATAGATAGGAGTTGAAAAAATGATACATCAGATGGGTGTGTCCCCTAATTCAGGCAAAGCTATTTAGGTATGATGCTTGGCCCAGGCCTACTCTTTGTGGCAAAAGAAAATAAAATACGAACGTGCTATGTGGGCAATTTCACACCAACCTGTATTATCTTTCTAGGTATCTCTTCCACAATACTTTTTTTCCTGTTGATTTATCTTCCTGAGAATTAGTTTTCTGTTTCAATTCACATTTTGAGCATTATCCCACTTAGCAATGGCAGGAGACAAAGGAATTAATAATGTACAGTTTTAGTATTTTGTAGCTTTATTACTCCTTGTCTTCAGCAGATGCTGGTTTTGCTAGTGACTTTCTTGTTTATACTCTGTTTTCCATTAACCCTCACATCACTTGTCAAACACAGATTTAAACTAAGACAACTTGTTTTCCTCGAGGGGGTTCCCTTTGTATCTTTTCTGGCATGCTAAGGCAGATATCTGAATGGGTTACCCATCCCACAGCTTGAGCATGAGATTGATTTAGGGACAGAAAGTGGGTCATGTCAGTCTTGCCTGAAAAATATAGAGTTTAGATCACCTGCTCTACCCAATGTTTTGACTGTGATTTGCTAAAACAGTTCTTAAAATAGATACCTTGTAATTTTAACTCTCCTCTAAATGATACCTTTGCCAGGACAAGTGTCAGTTTAGAAAACATTAATGTATTCCCTCCCAGTTTATTGAAGAGCAAATCAGGTATCACATCTTAGAGAGACTTTATTAATTTAATGGCTTCCATTTTATGTATCTGTATCCATATATATAAAGGTGAACTATCAGTGGGAAAAAAAGAAGTTCCTGCCCACTTGCAAACATGTGCTTCATGTCACTTGACTGTATGTGCACACATATGTGTGAGGCACTAAGTTCTGCCTGAAGTAATTGGATCTCCACAGCTTGTTAGTTTTCTTGATTTGTCAGAAAGGAACTCATGCAAATAGTATAGTGTTATTTATAATAAGGCATAAAACTAAGTTGACTGTGCACCAGCAAAGTACCTAAAACCCACCAGGAAAAGGAGACTACGTTTATGCACCTTATGGGTTGGATACCGGAACGTGAGGTTCAAAATGTTAACACAAAGTAATTAAAATACAAAAAAAGGCACTAATTCTCAGTCTTGTGAGAACACATTGCCTGACTAGAAACCTTCGTCTTCTCCGAGTTGAATTAGTCATGGAACTTCTGTCATGCAAGGTCATGCCAGCATCTCAGAAGAGAAGATGAAGTTCTTGCTCTGTCACTTGCCTTGCTCCTCTTTAAAAAACAAACAAACAAAACCAATCAGCCAGCCAAACAAACAGTTAACAAGAATGACAGAATTTTTAAAATACTTGTTTTGGTTTAAGTGAAAGGGAGGATGTCACTGTCAGCTTGTCTGGGCTTTACCTGGATACAAAAAAATGTATTTGCAACTTATGTTTTGAGAATTAAGAGTACACCAGTGCTAATCCTTTACTTTTTCAGCTCCTCAAAGTGTAATATAAACTCTATTTATATTTGAAAACAGAGAATTTTGACCTTTAGAAAAACCTGAGTTCAAGAAGTATAAAAAATGGTATTAAAAGTGGAAGGTTTGCTGCAAATACAGGAAGAAAGGCATGCACTTTCAAAGCTGATGTTTAAATAAAAACCCTAAATGTTACACTGGTATTTCTATGATAATTAATTAACATCATGCCAGGGGTAATCATAATTCAAATGACTTGTATGTTTCCTTTCTAACTGCTGTATTCTGTTCTTTTTAATACTTGATGACTTTCATCTAGCCAACAGCCCTTCTGAAGATATTTTTGGTGTAGTACTTGATGAAAATAGATCAGTCTTTTTTGTAGAATCCCCTTTAGATTTGTATGGGTTGTTTTCCTTTTCCACACCTCTACAAAGACTTTTCTATAAATTATCTCAAGAGCAACTCAATAGCATTGTAAGATTTTATTTTTTTTTTCAAGCGTGTTGTGACATACTAGATGTGGTCTGAAGTGCTTGTAAGTAAGGCTGATTTGAGGAGACCAATAGCATAGAGTCAGGTCTTTCTTGACATTAACATAGTGTTGTATTGCAAAATGGAGTGCTGTGCAGAGATTTCTGAAGCAGTGGAAACTCTAACCTAACTTGCGTACCATAGAAAAAGCCTTCAACCCAGACAAACTCTTCATGTAGTAATAAAAAGTACCTGAATTTTTTTTTCTTTTAATTTAAAACAACTGGATCATAATTTTAGAGGTGGCATGCTGTTTTATAAACTGCAATGGTCCTTTGATGTCATAGTGATGTTTTTATTAAATAGGTAAAACCAAAAAGATCTGGGCATTATGGTATCTGGAGGAAATCCATTGTCTGTAAGGGAAGTCATTGGCATTGGTTGTTCCTCCTATTGCTCAAGGCATGAGAAGATTTGAGGGCAGCTTCTTCCTCTTGTCAGCACTGGAACAGAAGTCACAAATACAGGACTACTTCATTGGGGAAGGAGGTTGGGAGGTGTCTGGTGCAAGGAGCTGCTCACAGGGGAGTCAGCCAGAGGGTCAGACCAGACTGCCTGAGGCTTCATCCTGAGGATCCACGGTCCCTGGACAGCATGTGCCCTTTTCCTGGGGAAAGGTTTTGTTACAGTCAGTCCTAGCTTGTCATGTCCCAAATCTTGACAGTTGTGTATTTGACCTATACTGTTCATGAAAAATACAGTCTGGCAACAATAATGAAAATCCAGTATTTATATCACCAAAACCAAGCTATTATTAAATGGACCTAATAAATCTAAGATATTCAGCAAGAGTGTTTTTTTCTGCCTTGACATCCACTTAAATGCATGCATCATCCTCTGATACTCATTAAATAATTGCAGTACTTAGAGGGTTACTGTTTCTTTCAATGAAAACATCGCAGCTTGATCTAAGCATTAACTACATCTAGCAACAGGAGTTGACAGTGCAAGTAGGTTTCTTAAATGTGTTAAGAGGAGGTTTGAAACCCTAAATGTGAAAGCGACATGTTAGAAATTACTCATTTGGAACACAGTGTCCAATTTTATGTTGCTTTTCAAAGTGGAAAAGAACAGGACTCTGAGAGGATCATGTAAGATAGAGAGCCATTAGAATGGCTGCTGTGCAGTGAAATTCGCTGTATGAAAGTGGAGATTACAAATAAAGAAAATACTGATCAGAATTTGGGTGAAACATACAAATTGTGAATGCTTATGAAAATGAATAGCTCCTTTTTCCTCTGTTATACCAAGAAGTGAAATTACTGTGGAACAGAATTACTTACCTATTTCTGGTCTGCCTCAGTGGGTCACTGAGAAGTAGTTTATAGACAGGTATTTTATTTCAGTATTTTATTTATCTAATTGATTTATTTATTTGGTCTTCCCGTGTGACTAGTTGCTGAAGTCTAAAACAACGAGGTGTATCATACTTCTATGATGTGGTACCCTGAAAAGTGGAGGTGCTCTAAAAGCGGTATTTTTCTCTTCTGTTCGATGTTCTTACAAACCTGTGTCTGAGAGCAGAGTATCAGGTAAAATATGATCAAGCGTGGCATGTGCAATGCACTGCAGAACGGTACTGTTACGAACATTAAATCTTTTTTGTACATTTTAACAACACTGAATGCACAACTACAGTTTTTAACCATTATGCCAGCGTTGATCTACGCATCGTACATTAGCCACTTGCTAGACTTGTCAGGGAATCCACTTCTGGCCTCTTGCATGTTTTTAAACCTGTGAAGTCTGTGAAGCCTCTCTGGGTGCTGCCTCTCCTTGCTGCAGCCTCTGGCTGTGCCCAAGGGCCTCTGTGTCTCACCTGCAGCCCCACGGCTGCCTCTGGCTGTGGGGTAACCTGTGGGCAGGGAGCTCAGAGGGAGCTGGGTGCCAGTGCTGTCCTTGCAGCAAGGAGCAGACCAGGGGGCTCAGGGAGGGAGGGAGGGAGCCTGTACAGCACCAGGCAGCCTGAGCTACCACTCATTTGTCCTTCAGGGAGAATGTTTCCTTAACGCTGGTGCCAGCCTCACCTGTCCCTCACCCTCCTGCCATGCCCTGCTGAGAAGAGTTCAGCGCCCTGAGAGTCCCTCATAGGCACTGGAAGCAGCTGTTTGGTGCCCCATGAGCTGCCCCCCTCTGCAGGCTGAACCAGCCCTGGTCCCAGCCTCTGCTCACAGGGAAATGCTCCAGCCACAACTGTGTTTGTGTCCCTCTGCTGAGCTTACTGACATTTATCAATGCTGCCTATTGGTGACAGGCCCCAAACCGGACTGTGCTATGTGGTGGCACAGATCTGATACAGAGCCGGACTTGCCAATGGGCCAAACCCACTGTTAGAAAATTCTGTCTGGTGCCAAGAGTGGGTCAATAAAATATTTTGGTCAACTATGAGATCCATAAGAGCAAGTTAAAAAGTTGCTATTTCCAATATCATCAAGTCCACCTTTTGACTGAACACCACCACGTCAGCTAAGCATAGCACTGAGTGCCATGTCCTCTCATTTCTTGAACACTCCCAGGGGTATTGTCTGCACTACCTCCCTGGGCAGCCTGTTCAAGTGCTTGAAATGTTATTTCTCTGCTTCAAAAGCTGTCAGTAAAAATACTAAGATAGCCTTTGATGTCTTTGTTGTTAATTTTACACTTTTTTGCTTGTCTGAATATTAAGACCTTTCCTAGGAGTATTGAATACTAATACATTCCAATTGTTGGGGTGTTTATTCTGATGGAAGCTGGCTACCTTTTCTCTCTTTTTAGGAGGATTATAATACTCGATACTCACGTGAGATTTTCGGTGTTGACAGCTTTGTAGAGTCATTAGTTAAAAAGATGAGAGAACCCTTGCTGAAGTTGGATTCACATGAAGTGCAAGACATGAAAAATTGGAATGCAGCATTGTCAAATTCTAATGTTTTCATTTTACTTCTCTTGAGAGACTTCCGAGTGATGAATGGATCACTAGTTTTGATTTAGTTTCCAGAGGTAAAATTCAAATTTTGAATAATTTAGCAACCAGAGGATATTTCTGCATTTTGGCTGCCATAACCACCCTCTCAAATGACCTTTTTTTTATTTCTTTTATTGAGATCACAGTGCGGCATTTTTCAGAATTTTACTGTTACTTTAAAGAAGTCACACAAATATATACTTGAATATAATTTTGTATGCAACACAGTCACCTGTCTCATCTTGTGTTAACACAGCCAGATATTGTGGAAAAAGCAGTATTTAAATGTGTATTGATGTGTCTGGTATGCTTGTCATTTGTTCAAAGGCAATGCAGAGCTGAGTTAGATGTTAATAAACTAGTTACGGTGTTTCCATCTTCCATTGTCATAGTCAATTCCATTTCAACAAATCCATATTTTTAAACTTAATTATGAAATTTAAACTAGGAAGTGAAGTACTTTTTATGTAGCAAAAGATTGTCTGTGTAAATTGTAAAAGGCTGCTCTTGAGTAATTTTCAGGTAGCTCTCATATTTGTGACTGCTGTAAGTAAAAATAAAACACCATATTGTATGTTTAAATTATTTAGTGTGCATATTTATGATAATAGTGTTCACATGGATCATTTATACTCTGTTTGGAGGGGGGCAGTGATGCATAAAATGTAATGCAAATACACAGTATATTATTAGCATTTATGAAAATGTTTCATTTACGGAATACAGCATAATAGGCATTTTGGAGGTCTGATGCTTTTCCTGTGCCGGTAATCCTGATTAAAGTAACATAAGTAGGAATTGACACAAGCTGGTGTAGTCCATCATGCCAGTAATCCCTGGTTTAAGGGTTCATAAGATCTTGTGCACATTGGTATGAAGGCACTTAGTTGAACCATCGTGCTATTGGTCTACCGAAAGATTTAATTCTGTCAGTTTCTTTTAAGTATATCTTTTGTGTCCTTAGGAGAAAAAGTTTTACAGGATGATTGAAAAAAAATGTTGTCAAAAGCAAAGCCTCTGTAAGTAAAAACCCCCCAGATAAATAATCTCTGGTGTATTTTGCAACCATTAAATAGATGTATATGGTCTATTAAGGCATGGATTTTATTTTTCAAGAAATAAAGCTTTTGTATTGATTAATAGACTGATAGAAATAACTGGCAAACACCTACTAAGATTATCTGAAACTGTTGCAGTACCTAAACACAGTAAAATTAAGAGAGGCCCGAGTTAATTGAACTTATGTTAGTATTTGTAAGCCCTGTAGCTTTAGAGGATGGGGTTTTTTAGGTGTTGAAGATGTTAAATTTCTTGGGCAGTTTAAAGGAAAAAAGAAACACTCAAAAATAAAATCAGATGGATTGATTAAAATTCAATTTATGGGTTTATCATCACATACTTCAAGCAAGGTTTTGTGGTCCTTATGAAAAAAAGAAACATCTTGACTGAAATCTGAAGAATATCCGTCACAGACGACAAAGCCTGAGAACTATTTTGTTGTAGTAGACACAAAGATTTACAGGAGGTCTAGTAGGAGGTTTTGACTAAACCTCTGTGATATATATTCACTAGTTATGGGAAAGTAGGAAGCTGTTTGATGTAGATGATGAGTTGGAGGTAGGATTTTGCTCTGCAAACCTGCTGATAATGACTACTGTTTCAGCTCTCTAGCACATGTGGACAAAGGGTGGACAGATCTTTCCAAATTCAGGGAGGGCTGATTGAAAGTCAATATAAATTATATATAAGACCAAAAATGCTTGAAGGGAGCAATTCCTCTTGAGAGCCACCTAAAGGGAACAGAGGTGGTGAATGTTATTTTGTATTTATTGAGAACAAATATACCAGCGGAGTGAAACTATTGCTCTGATTTGCTGACGAAAGGGCAATTTTCTTTTGAGAGATAACTAACTGTTGATAGCATTTAGGATTGATGATGTAAGTGTTTAAAAAAAAAAACAGCCAAACACCAGCCAAACAGAACCTCTGGATTTGTTTTTGCAAACTTGAATTTCTCATAGAATGTGTAAAGTCGTTGTTTTAGAATGGCTAAAGCATGAACTACTCTTGTAAGAAAAGATCAGTGTGAGAGTGAGAATAAGGAGTTTGGATTTGTCAGTGAATAAATGCAATGAGCATTTAAAGAAATGTCACCACGTTTTGTCTTTGCACCTTTAACTGATTTCCATGAGCTTAATATAGATTTTTTTTTAATTGCTGCTTTCTCGAGGCAATTCTGGCTTTTAGTACAAGTACAGAAGGCATAACAGTGAAACCAATCAATTTATTTAATTCCACCAATCTCTTCCTCCTGTTCCTAAGAGGCTGCAAATCAAAGAATAGGGGATTTTTTTTAAGAAATATTGTGGAAATTAAGAGTGATTTTATGCTTTTTCTGGCTGAAAGTAATTTTGAATTTAAAAATGATACACTGATATCACAACCAAGCCATGTGCTTGCTATATTTTAAGCACTGTATTTCATTTGGGAGACAACTTATAGGAACTCAGCTGCTGGAACAACGTGTTCATTGCAAAAAAATGAGATAACTTCTTCTCAGCTATAGATATTCCTATGTGGAAGATTCAATGTTTTTCAAAAATAAATTTGTACATTATATTTTAGTAATGAACTATGAATGCTGAACTGTGGTTAGCAGTCAAAATGTCTAGTCTGATTCTTCAGCTAGTTAGAAACTTAAAGATAGATACATCTTCTAATCTTTACGAATATGTGTGGTGATTTGATCTGTGTTTCATACCTTTTCAGAGCTGTTTCAGATCACTCCTATGAAAAATTCATGTTGAAATTATAGTAAATTACCAGGTATTTGTACAACAATTATCAGATTTTTCTAAGCAACCTAACCAGAGATTGAGCGAGAATTTGGTATCATGTGAAAATTTTAATATGAAACTAGAAAAGATTATATGGGAGAAATATGACAATATGTGTAAGTTTTTGCTTTTTTCTGCAGGTATATACTGCAGTTTTCTGTTAAAATTGAGAACTGCCCTTTCTCTTTAGCGGAACAAGCTGTTATAAATAGCAGCATTGATAAGATCTTACAAAATTACGGGAGTACTCGCTCACTTGAGGTCTCTTTTCCCATACAGGAGTGCAATAGGGGTAAATGCAATGTGTGAGTTGCTGGCCAAACCCAGGCCAATGCTGCATCCCCAGCAGAGAATCAGCTAACTGCAGCTCCATCAGGTGGTCACAGGCAGCTGGCATGGGTTTGAGAACTGGGGTGCAAACAGTTATGTGAACAGATGCCAAAATAGGACACCAACAAAGGGCAATCAGAAATAGTCATGACATGGAGGAGGTGGTACTAGTGTAAAGCATAAACTGGATCAGCAAGTTAGAAATATGTTTTGTTGTTTTCTGTGTTGGGTTGGTTGGTTTGGTATGTTTTGTTCTTTCTTTCTTTCTTTTTTTTTTTTTTTTGATGTCTTTTTTTCTAGCATTCTGTTTAGTTTTGATTTTGTCCTTAGAGGTGTCACTTGCATCCAAAGCAGTGTGGCCAGCAGGTCAAGAGAGGTGATGCTGTTCAGCTCTGGGGTCCCCAGCACAGGAAGGACATGGACCTATTGGAGCAAGTCCAGAGGAGGCCACCAAGATGATCAGAGGGATGGAGCACCTCTTCCATGAGAAAAGGCTGAAAGAAGTGGGGTTGTTCAGCCTGGAGAAGAGAAGGCTTTAGAGTGACCTAATTGTGGTCTTGCCTTTTCTGAAGGAGCTACAAGAAAGATGGAGAGGAACTTCTTACAAGAGCATGTATTGACAGGACAAGGGACAAGGTGGGGATGGTTTGACAATTAAAGAGGGTAGCTTCAGACTAGAATTTAGGAAGAAATTCTTTACTGTGAATTCTTTACTGGCACAGGCTGCCCAGAGAAACTGTGGATGCCCCGTTCCTGGAAGTGTTCAGGGCCAGTTTGAATGGGGCTCTGAGCAACGTGGTCTAATGAAAGATGTCCCTGCCCACAGCAGGTGGATTGAAACTAGGAGATCCCTTTCAACCCAAACTATTCTGTGGCCAGTATGTTGGTAAATCAAATCTGTGCTGGAAATTCAGGCCATGTGCTTCATATTTGAAATTTAAACTTTGCAACAAGTGAAATAGAAGTGTTTCTTCCATCATTTGATTATTACTTATTACTTTATTAAAACCTATTACTATTTCCAAAGGCATCTCATGCTCTCCTGCTTTTTTTCTCTGAGGTTTAATTTCTTGTGAAAACCGTAATTTTCCTTGTAATGCCTGGTCATTGAAATGGATACATAGTATTCAAGAATATAAATTGTGAAGAATAAATATTAAAGGAAAAGGAGAATGTCACTGTGAAGGTATTTCCTGACCCTTCCTAGTTCTAGAAGTGAAACAGCTAGGAAAAAAATTGCAGCTAGCGCATGCATGCATGCATCTGGAGATGCCCAGGTTAGTTATCTATAATTCCACAGACATACTTATTCTTCCTGCTGCACCGGTACTAGGTATTGAAAGAGCTGAAGGAGCCTGGCTAGAAAGCGAAGTAAGCTGAGGAGAAAAGCTTCTTGCTTCAGCTGGGTGGGGTTTGTCTCTATGTTTAGCACAGGAGTGAAAACTGCTGCCTGTCATTGTCTCACTTCAATCTGATTGAGCAAACTGTCCCTGATCAGTAACCCCCTAAACAGCTATGAGTATCCTAGTGGTCTGTATTGAATAAAGTTTAAAGATGATCAATTAAAAATGTTCAATATTTTGCTCAAATTGACAATAATCAGGAAGAGTCAAATTCTATTGCACTAAAGTTTACAGGAAAAACATGTATAATTTAGGCTTCTAATTTTTGCAGGTAGAAAATACTTATTATTTAGAAGAGGAAAGATGCTTAGTATTTGATTTCTCTCTTTAAAAAGAGATCATTTGAGAATATCAATTTCATGTAAGAAATTGATAGAGAGACTTATGTGCACTAATTTTTATTTCTTTATGCGTCATGTCATGATTTGCTTTTATTGTTTTTTGGTGCTTTTGATTAACCTTTTGATTAACCTGATTCTGTTTAAAGACCACTTGTAGAGAGTTGTTTGACCAATGATGGAAAGGGAAAAATTGCTTCCCAAACTTTGAAAAGGCAGCTCGTTTAATTTTGACAATGAATTTGGTGCTGGCCATGAACTTCTCAGGTTTTTTTAAGAAATTTGACCGATGTGTTTTGTATTTGGTAGTGTGTCTGTCTAAACACATTTCACTATTTGTGACTTGTTGAAGTAAAAATTTAAATTTTTCACGTTTCATTGTCCCTCGAGATGTTCTGCCTCTGTGTGTAAGCATTGTGGGCACATCTTTGCAGATGTGCTATGGATGCAAAATCAATGAGTAAAGATATAGCCACTAAAGATAACAGAGACGTAAAGACCCTCACGTACCATGGATGCTCTTTGAGGTCTTGAAACTACTTATTTGTGTTCCTCTGGCAGCTCCTGAAGCGTAAGCCTTGATCTCAGCTTTTTCATGTTCTGTGAAGAAGCAGCATTTGTGTATGTGGAAGTAGCCTCGGGACCTCTGTGCTCTGCAATGCTGCACAGAATAGATAGGAAGCTGCTACAAGCAGGAAACCACAGACCTGAGTACCAAAGCTCCTTGTGTAACAATTCAGGAGATGCAGGTACATTTAACTAGGGATTGCAGCAATCAGCAGATGGGACAGGGCTGAACTCGTCAGGAGAAAATGCTCTTGGTGCTGTCTGGGTTCTAATCTTGCCTCCTGGCTGCAGGTTGGATGTCCAGCTCCTTCCTAGTGTGAGTTCTTTCTTTCACAAACAGCAGAGGCATCACTTTGTTATAGAAAATGTCAGGAAGTGTATGGGAGGTGGTGTCTAAAAATAACAGTGATAATTGCTTTCTGCTGGTGGGAGGATTTATTTTGGAACACAGCAAAAAGAGGAAAGAGTGGAAAGGCTGCAGCGAAGGGAAACTGCAGCAGGTTTTAGCCTCCATTTTGGTGTTGTCTCTCAGTTATTGCAGATATTTTCAATGCTGATTGCTTATGTTTGTACGTGATGTAAAAATTCTTAGCACAGGTACCTGATCAGCCTCTGATGAGATTTTCTGCCATTGTTTGATTAAATGACCCCCCTCCCTCAGCCATGGATCTAGAAGCCATGTAGTACTGGCGGGTGGGGAACCAGCTGGCTGTTGGGTGCTGATGATCAATATTCAGTGCAAAAACCCCAGATGGAGTAGTTTCATTGGAAATATTGGGAGGGAGGAAACTTGGTGGAAAATTGGTAGATCAGGAGATAAGTGTCCTGTTCTGGTCTGCAGAATTACAGAAGAAATGGTTGAGACTAATCTGCACTGGTCCAGTGCTCCAAATAGACAAGATGCAACTATTTACCCAGTCTGTTGTATCTTTTATGCTTTAGTGCCTGAAAGAATAAAACTGAGGAAAACTTGAGAATTTTGGCTCAAATGGACATACATGATAGTGAAATATAATTATATATTGAGTTGCATGTCTGTCGATGTTTAAAGATCACAAAAATGGCAAAGCATTTCTTTTAGTATTGTTAGAGACAAAGTATCTGTAGTTCCTTCTTTTTCTTCGTTCTTAGTTGTAGTACCTTTAAGATGATGCCAGTCTGCGTATTTATCAATATCAAACTGTGTTTACCAAAACTGAATATGTTCAAGTTTGAAATACACTTGTTACAGCATTTACAGTACATGTACATATGCACAAAGTCTTAGAAGGCATAGCTCAAGTAGTAAGATGCAAAATTGTAAACTTTCTCATTTAAAAAAAAAATTGCTATTCTAAACAGACTTTCTTAGATACATTCTCCCAAAGTAATTAAATAGTTTAGTTTTCCAATTCTGAAATCAAAAGGGAAGTGGAGAGATGATCCTTTCCCCTTTCTGTGCTCTAAGACTGGGTCAAAATCATGTCATCTATGAATTTCTGAAATTTTATAGGCTAAAAAAAAATTCTAGTTGATCTGGTTCAGTGTTCCATTGCCCTTACTGTTACAAAGGTTTCTTAATGAGTCCTCTTCGCTGCACTTTAGGCAGATTAATTTTTCTCCACTGCTTTGGTGTATAGTGGCTTTATTCACTCCAGTTTTCCTTGCACAGACATCTGTCAGCAACTTTGGAAAATTTTTTCTCAAATGTTCTGATTCCTTTTTCTATTTTTCGGTGTACTGCGCTGGGTATATGCAAGACTGGTAGGAAAGAGAGCTGTAGAAAAGAAAAGAAGAAACATAAGCAGCAGAAAAGCTTAAAGAAGATGGTGAGGTAGAGATTGCAATTTTACAGGGCTTAGTGACTGATCATTCAACATAAAGAATGGGTAGTTTGGGTGACATCTAGATTTATACTGATTGGAAATTGTTATATGGTGGTTTGGTAGAATAGCTTAATGTTTTTTGTTTGATTTATTGTGGTCAGGTGGCTGTATCTGAGAATTTTCTCCTTTTTGGAACAAACTTGTTCCCCTCTTGACAGTTTTAATAAAGATAACAAGGAATTTAAGATTAAAGTGTGGATTGGCCTCTCTGTAAGTCAGGAGTGAAGTACATAGGCAGTGAAATTTCTGGGGCACATCTTCTGTCTGTGTCAAACTTGTATTGGGTAGAAATACAATATTGTTTCTGGATCTGTCAGTCATGCACCTTTCGGAGCTAATGAAATGCAAGAGACTTTCTGAATGAGGTCCTATTCTGACACTCATTCCGCTTTTGAATCCTTTTCTGCTGTGGCAGAAGTGCCATATTTCTTTCCTAAGACAATACAAAATTTTCCTTCCTTCTTGCCATGTTAGACTACCGTTAGCTGTAGCTGTTCTTAAGTCTTTTTAACATAATATGTAGTATACAGACAGCCACACCAGAAAGATGAAGAAAGAGATTCTTCATTTTGACCCCTCTCAACTTGTAGGTGTTTTATTTTTAACTGAAGTCTGGAAAAATTTTCTTAGCAGATTTATGTGGTGGAATGGTGGGAGCTGATAGCAGTCTATGAAAGGTTCAAGTCACTTTTTATCCTTAAGTTTCCATGTGTTTTTCTCATTTTGTTAATTGAGAAAGTTCACAAGTCAAGAAGATGCATAAGTGAAGAATTGTACACCACTTTAAACACAGTTATTGAGACAATATGTACTTACTTATTGTATCGAAGTTAAAAAAATCATCTAGAAAATAAAAGTTGTTATTTAAACCTGATTTTAGTTTTAAGTTTGATAGCTGTGCCTCTGTTGGGGGAATAGTCATTGTTCTTTCTAACACTTTCAGAAGTTATATGGATTTTTTAAGGATATCAGTCTTTCCTGGCTTTGAAAATGCAGAATTCTGCTAATGTAATTGTGAAGGCTGTGTAGAGAGACTTGCCAGGAAAGTGTTCTGTTTGTGAGATGCTGACATGGTGATGTCCTTTTCCATCCATTCACTTCTTTTACTGTAACAAAATTATGGTTGATGCAAATGGCAAAGTAAAATTGATGTCTTATCTACAAAAGCTCAGGTTCTCTCTTCTCCTGTTGTGGATTTGGGACAGGCATGGAGAGAAGCTCTGCTCTGCTTCCTCCAGAATCAGTGAGCACAACACCAGCATCAAGAACAGAAAGTTAAGTTTCAGATGTCACTTTGATTTCTGGGATGCAGAATCCATGACACAGACCTGTTGGTGGTGTATGTTAATTCTGGCATCAGATTCCTTCCTGCACAGGAGGTTGGACAGAGCACAGTCATTGTGCTGTGTGTGAGGCTACCTGGTGGCACAAATGCTTCTTTGTGTCTGCTAAACTGTTGTCTAAACATATTATGACTCAGGAAGTGTTTTTCACATGGGGGGGTTTGCCAGCTGTGCAGCAGCTCATGGCACTCCCGTGCTCAAAGGGATCCTACTGTCCCCTTCTCTTTCAACTTAAAACAAAGTCAGCCAAATCAATAGGTTTTATTTTAGTGTTTCAGTCATTGCAGCACATATGTCTTTTATAGTGAGCCCTTTAGCTGTCCTGCCGTGATTCTATACATCCTGTGACCCTCTAAGTAAGCTCTTCTACCCATCTGCCCTGCTTCACACCTGATGCTCCAGTCTCTGAATTTAGCCAAGAGTCTCTGGAATAGTTTTTAATTTTATTTTTTTTCAGAGAATCTTCTGAAGCCCTCCGCATATAGACAATGCGAAGCTGCACTTAACCAAGTCAGATAAGACAAAATGTTAATATTGCTCTTGGCTCGAAGTTTGCCACAGGATTCAACTGTCTGTGAGGTGTTTTTCAGGAAACAAGAATTTCCAAGGATTAGTACAGAAATTGTCTTAGCACTTTAATCTGTCTGCCAGGGTAGGGTAATCTCAGCAAAAGACAGAATATCACAGTATCCTATGGAACTATTTTACTTATTATGACTTACTATGTGACAGAAATACTGAATATAAAGCAGCGAAAAATATTTCATATAGCATGGCTATATGCAAAACCTTTTTCTTATTATTTAATACTGTAGTATCCTTAGGCATTCATGGAAGCTTGTTGCACCTAAGAGTTGATTAGGCTGTAAGGTAGCTGAGGTTACTGTTCCTGTAAATATCTGCAGAACACCATATGCATCTTTTCTATCATACTGTGGAAATAGAAATAATGATTAAAAAATCATGCATACTTTTCATAGATAAGCAGAATCCATGTTCCTGCATAATTTTTCTAGTAGCTCTTGAGCTAAATTTATTCTTTTTTTTTCTGAATCAAATAGGTTTTTATCCTTTTGCTAAATATCCTGTCCATTTCAATGTATTATAATTTCTGAGGTAAATATTTTTCTAAAGAGGGGAGTTCTTATGAAGGTGAAGCTTCATAAGTTCAGGAACAGGTGACAAGCAGTTTATAGGCATTGTTTAATTCAGGGTGTTTCTGGAGCTTTGAATTCTTTGGCATTGTTAGAGATACTTGGAAAGTTAGAGATATTGTGGAGACTTTTTTTTTTTTTTTTGTAGCCTCTTTCTGATATAATGGGGATTTGGGAGAGTTTTGGGTGTTCTTGGTTTTGGGATGTTTGGTTTTTTAGGGTTTTTGCTGTCTTAAGTTTTTGCTTTTTTGTTTGGTTTTTTGTTTGCTTTGTTTTGTGAAAATCTGCTTTGATGACTAATACATGATTAACTGTGGGTTCAAAGTCCAGTCTTCTGATTTAGCTGTTTCTTCCTCATCTTGTGTTTGTCCAGCTGATTATATTCTTATCCAGAAGAAGCACATAGTTGGGTTGCATCTTATCTATTTCAGATCACATCCCAAGCTTGTGATTTAAATTCTAATCCTCTTCTGCAAAACAACTAAATTGCCAGTGCCTGTGTATCTGAAAAAGGATAGTCTCCCTTTCTCTACCTAAAATGCAGGATGGCAGCAGACCTAAGGCACGTACCTGAACTGTCTGATTTGGTCAGTTTTTCTGGTGTGATAATGACCTATTTGCAGGTGGTGTATTCGTGCTGTGTGCCAGTGAGTTTTGCTGGTGGTGTAGTGGGATGCCTGTTGAAGATGGTTTGGGGTTTGTGAATACCTGCAGCAAGTGTTCCTTTGTCAGCAGGCTTTGGGATTGAGTGCAGGGTGCCAGGATCATTGTCTCAGGTTTCTCTGCTATTCAGGGTTGTCCCACCCTTCAGCTTGTGGGGTGACAGGGGTGACTGAGAAGGATTTTGTAAGATACTGATTGTGGCATTATTTCTAACATGGAGAAGCCTTCGCATCTTATACATCCTACTTTGGGCTCCAGTATCTGAAATTCGAGGCCTGCCTAGAAAAATAGGGAGAAGTGCATTTGCATAACTCAGGGGCTTACAGCATCAATATCATGTGGGTATCATTAACCTTGATGCATTGTGCAGGAAAAAATCATGCCTTAATTCTGTAGCCCAATGTATTTGCAAGACATGTGACTGTGTCATGCAATAGATGTTATCTAGATTTTCCTTTTTTTCTGACACACCCTACTCTCCCTTTTCCTTGGTTAATGAAAAGTTTATTGTTTAGTTCCTTGATTGGTCTAGTCTCAAGTAGACACACAGGAGTAGGGGCAGGGGAATAGTAAAACTTACCTGTACCTGTTGCAGACTGTGTTTCCGTAACAAACTTAGAGGATGACACATGAGAAAAAAACCACGGGTTATTGCATCTTTGTGTCTTTCCCATCCTTTATACTCGGTACACTGTCACAGAAGGAAATTAGATTTGTTTTGACATGATTTGTTCTTGACCAGAATAGCTAGTGTTGGCTATTATTTTTCTCCGTTTTGCTTTGTCTGTGTTTACAAGTAGTCAGTTTGACTATTTCTTCCAGTAGTTTTTTAGGAATTGAGGGGTTTTCAGTAGTTTCTTGTATTTACATGGAATTTACGGGGAATAGTTCCTGCTGTGTAAACTTCAAAAGGTAGGTATTCTTTTCATCCTTCTCTAGTGATCTGGCATCACAGGTTTTAAAAATGGTTATTAAAAGGTTGTGCTGTTAGTGCATGCCTACCTCCTTCAGTGGTCTGTGATTCACTTGCCTCTGGCAGGAAGAACAGTTTTCCATTCTTTCCTGTTACTTGGCTGCCTATTTATTTGCACTTCTTCGCTTCTGCCTGTGTGTCTGCAGTCACAACTTTGCAGCAGGGTAACAACAGAAAATACAACAAAGTGCCATAGTCAACTGTATGTTGCTATATTATTTATTACTAGTTAAGAAAGAATAAGATTCATGAGAATCAGGACATTGGGGTCAGGCTTTTCTTGGCAGAAATACATTTTGAATTATGTATAGTTGTCCACTATTTTTGGCAGCAACTGCTAGTTACCAAGTCAGCCATTATATTCTTTATTTTGTCACTTCAGTTCATGAGGAGAATTTTTTCGAAGGTGAAATTCCTGGTGTTTTGTATCAAGAATGTAAAAAAACCCCAAAACCACCAAAACCTAAACTAGAATCAGAAATTGCAGGCCAGGCATCAAACACCTCAGAGTCCTTACACCTTAGAGAAATCGTGGATGCACCTGATTGCTTGTGTGTATATTCAGCTGCACAGGTGTGATGTATCGTGGCTAATCAATGTTCTTAAGTAAGGATCCAGCTGGCTGTTAAAATACTTCATGTGCGACTGTTTCACCCGCAAGCTGAGAACATAACTGTACAAGTAGACCTCAGGCTCTCCAGATGGAAAATACTCTTCTGTGCAGCTAGTGCCCTTGTGTCCAGATTGATACGTAATGGTTCAGAAGTTATTTTAACACAGAGTGGAAACTGGCACCAGCACTTTTAGCAACTTGATGTCAAGAGTGAAAGCTCTGTGATAGCTTCTGATGTAGTGGTTTTCTTTGGTAACCTGTGGACTGTTAGGATCAGGCCAAAATACCTACAATTAAACTTAAGAGTTCCTAGACTCAGCCAGGTAGTTAAGAAGTCTGGCTCCGATTTTTCAGTTTCGTGCCTTTGCTCTGTCTCATGTTGGAACTGTTGAAATAAAGTCTTAAAAAAATGTGTAAATTAGTTTCCAAGAAACTAGAAGAAACTGTAGTTTTTCTGAGATGGACTTCAAAATTGTCACGATTTTAATTTCAGAAAAAGGGAAAATTACAAATTTCATTTGGCTCTGAAACGAAACCTTATTTTTAACAGAGAATCCTTGCAGGTTAATTCAGTACTGTTTATACTATAAAACAATAAGCAAGCCTGCTTGTTGCAAAAAAAAAAAAAAAGATGAGTACATGTAGCTAGGCATACAGTTAAGTTTTGAACATTGATTTCATCCTCTTTTTTTTATATTCTCCAAAGTTCCATTAGAAAGATTAATTTCATACTTAATTTGTACTTACCTGCAGTGGAGTCAGCTTGTCATGTATTAAATAACTAATATTTGGGGAAGGGTCCCCCAAAATCATGGTAGTCCATGTAAATGTCAAATGCAAGTGTTAAAATAATTTCAGGTTAATGGTTTCTGAAAGAGCAGCTAACTGACAAGCTGTGGCTGTACTGATTGCTTTCAAATCTCAGTTCTTTTGCTGTAGGATTCCTTGCATTACCTTTAAAAAAAATAGCTGTAACTGAAAGAATGAGGCATGAGGGGTAATAATTCTTAATATAAATTTCCTTAAGAAGGTATGGAAGACTGAATTAATCTCATGGGTTTTTGAAGCAAATTGTACTGCTTTTGCTAGGCAAGAAATACTGCTCTTCTGTTAAAAGAAAAAATAAATGTCACAAGTAGATTTTCCTTATAAAGTTATACATGCTCTCTGTGACCCTCTAGTTACTCAGGTATGTATTTTCTTTAAAGGGGTGCCTGGTTTTGTGCATGTGTATCACACACACTGTTGTGAGGGTAGCTAAACCAGTGTTTTTCAAGTGATATTTCTGGTATAACTGTTGCAATTCTTATTTGTAAAATACCATATCCTAAAGTGATTTTGCAATGATGATTAAGTTGCTTGTTGCATACATATTAAATAGTTGGTTTTTTTTTTCTTACAAGAGTCTCTGTTACTGTATAAAGTATCATAAAACATTACTGTTTATTAATAATAGATTTAGATGGTTATCCAAGGTACAGTATTCCTCCTTTTTCCTATTGGTGTGCTGGCCCATGTGAGAAGCATGTGTGTTAAGCAAATGAGAGAGGCATCACAGTTAAAACATGTCTGGATCTGGAAAAGTGCGTCTTGTGTCCCGAGTGCAGCAAAGCTTCCAGGGCAGTGCAGCATTATACTTTCTTGCTTTTTCTGTGACCTATTCTCCACATGGAGCCGAATCACGTGTGGTTTCTGATGTGTGGGGTCTCAGAGCGTAAGAGGAAGGTTAGGAGAGTTTGCAAATTCCCAGGATGTGGGAGGGGCAGCAGGTCTGGCAACATGTGAGGCTGCCGTATTGGCACCATCTGGTTACTGCTTTTATGGTACAGAGGAAAGAAGTTTTAGCTGGAAACGGCAGTGTTTATTACTTGGAGATGCACACCAATCTTGAATTGATTTCTGATACAATCTGCAAGCAGTGAGAAAACACAGTGGGGCAAGACTTCAATTCTCTCCTATTTGCTCCTATTTGCAGCCTCACCAGTTTTACAGGACAGCAGATCTGCATGGCATTGCCCCAAAAAATCCAAACCAAAACCAAAGTCACACAAAAATATGTTGACAAGTTGTTTCCTTATGGTTTTAAATGTGACCATCTTCTAAATTCTCCTGGTTTTATTCTAGTAAGTGTCTAAAAAGCTCTATGGCTTGCACTAGCTTCTGCAAGCAGCATCACCGTATCAACACAGAGAGCATACCAGGTGCAAAACCCACCCAAGTTTTATATAACCAATTTATTATCCATGGAGATGATTTGCAAAGGCTGAGCTGTGTGTTACTGTGGAGACCTTATTAGCAATTTTAAGCTGGATTTGGTATATCCATGTGAGCTGCTGTTGCAGCAGTAACTGCAAGGAAGAATACCCTGAGGGAGAGATGATGGGATTTTTCATTTTCCTTAATCTTAAGTGCAGTTTTGTCAAGCTTCTAAATGAATGTTTAGCTTCAGTTCTCCCTGATGCTGAGGAGGAGTGTATTTTTAAGCAGTGTTTATGTCCCCGTGAATTCTGGAATTTCTCATGAACAGGTTCTGCTTTTGGTGACAAGCTGCTGCTGCTGCCTCACCTATTCATCTCTCTATTGTGACATGCATTCCTGCACATTCCTGTTCTCCTGCAGCTGTGCTGATGAAGAATACTGGATATTGCGCCGTATTTTAGCCCCTGCCTCGTTTCATATCCCTTATTTCAAGACTGGCAGTGGTCATATTGCTCATCTTCACAGACATTATTTGTAGTTGCAGCAGTCTGCCCAAGAACCTCTCTGAATACTGCCTAAGATGTACATAGGAAAGAAGGTGACCTATTTTAAATCTCTGGAGGATATTTGCTGCCTTTTCACTAGGGCTGTTCTTTGCTTCTTGAAGAGGAAGTTGCCTTAGGCTGCCTTTAGTAGTATATTGAAGGTAAGGTTGCTTCTTCGTGCATAGGCAGGTATTATCTGTAAACTCTTCACCACTTTTTAGAGACATGCTGAGATGGAAGTCAGTGTTCAAAACGTGCAGTTCCTGCCAGATTTGCATAGGGAGGGAGACGGACCCTACTGCAGCTGTTAATTGTTTTTCTGTGTTTCCAAACAGCTTTGGATTCAGCTTTGGTGGAATACGTGTCCTCAGATAGTCCCTTGGCATTACTGCTTCCATAATCTAGTCTGTTGATGGGACTGAATTGTTGGTTGCTCGTGGGAGTGCCCATTTTGTATGATTGTGTAGGCTTTGGCTGGGTAGTAGCCATTCTGCACGAATCCCTTGTTTGCTAGTGATTATTATATGTCTTATGGAGTAATGAAAGGGTAAGTCTTGCTGCCTTTTCTGGCAAGGGTTTGCTCTGCTATCTTTTAGATGCATTTTGAATAGGAAATTATCCCAGTCCCAGTGTGCCAGATCATGCATTTTTTGCATAATCTTTTCCTTTCTGTAGGATCACACTTACTTTTAGATTGTAACTGCAGAGTAGTTCCTGGCTGGCAAAGGGCCTCTTCCTTAGCTATGCAGCTGGCAGATGATAAGTGAAAACCTTTTACAAAATACAGCCTTAAACTTGGTGTTGACAAGCTAGCATTTAGTATTGTGACCGACAGCCTCAAAGTTAATTTTCAACAAGGCCCTCTTCCCCACACAATGCAACAGCTTGGGGAGAGTTTTAGCAAGGTTGTCTAAGAGCAGTAGTGTGTCTGCCTCAGTCCTTGCAGTTGGTAACCTGAATTCTGATTAAATTTTATGAGCTACCTTACCAGTGCCAGTTTTATTTAAAGCCTTTTTACATATTTCATTTACATATTTCATTCCAATTTACATATTTCAGAAACAGTTTTTCTCCAGTTTAAAGATTTGGGAACCAGATATCAAGACACTAACTGCACACAAAATCTGCATAAACAGTTGTTTTAGCAGTTAGTCCATTCAAAATCAACAAAAGACAGTCTGCAGTGCAGTGGGAGAAATGGACTTTGAGGTCCACAGCACAACTGACACACTTTTTTTTTAACAATATTGTTACAATTCTTACAGACACCCTTCCTCCTGTCTGCCTTTTCCTCGGTGTTACGTTCAACTTCCGTCACCACCAGGTGAGTGGTCCCTGAGGTGGTCAGCTGTAGTTTTGGGTGGGTGGTGTTGGTGTAAGCAAGATGTCAGCATGCGCATACCATGTGCCAGGACAGTCATAGTGAGCGTTTCCTCCTCCTCTTTGCCAAAGAATGTGTGATGTTGCTGGTATCTCCTTCTTCTCATTGAAGTTTGAGGTGGGCTCGCACCACGCTTTACACCAGCCTCATTTTTATTGGTCTATTGGAATTTGATAGATGAGGTGTGTTTTCTGTATGTTGGATAGCTGGTCTTTGTTCTCTTTGCTGTCCCTAAGAAAAATGCTTTTTCTAGATCCCAGGTTTTTAATGACTTCAGATGATGGCAAGAGGGTTGCTTATAGCTACAGGATCTCCACTGTAATCCTCTACCCCACTCCTGTGGTACAGTGCTTGTACTCCTTTGCACTTCATCCCATTTCCCCACTTTCGAGGCTGCTGTTGCCACACCATGCTGGTTTCTGTTTTTTTTTTTTTTATTTAATGCAGATGACATCATTATGACAGGGTCATAAGTATTTAATTCTGTGCCATCTAATTGCTTGTCACTACCAACTATATAAAAATTATGGTTATGCCATGTGATTATTCAAAGATAATTAAAATTGAAACCAAGTAGACAGTAAGCATCTAGGCTTTTGTAGCTAAACCAGCAAAACCAAATCTCTGTGCAAGCTGACACCCTCAGACAAAGCCTTACACGTCCTGAGGCTTTTCAGAGTCATTAGGACATGTATTAGTAGCAATGGTGATACTGTAGTCACAAGGCTACGGAGTGACAATACAAAGCATATGCAATGCATATTTCATACAATGAGTAATTTGTTGTATAACAGTCTTAAAGAATTTTTAGCAGTCAGGAGCTCTTTTAAATGAGTATGAAAGCTAACTGTGAAGCAATTAAAGGTCTGGTGGAGGTAGGGTAATAAGAGAAGGGCTCAAAAACTGTGCCATTTCCCAGCTTGTAACACAACTTCAAAGGCAGAACAGATACGCATCATCAAAGTTATGTTTTTATTAAACAGGAAGCATCACCCCCCACCTTTCATATAAAAAGAAGTAGATCTAAAAAGTGTTACTAATATTGGCTCAAAAGGAATGCACCAAGACAAAAGAGTAGGAAACTGAACATGGAGAGGCTGGAAATGCTCAAAGGTGGGACAGCAGGGCATGGGGAGTACGTCACTAGCTTTCAAGCTTGCCTTAGGGCAAGACTCAGAAAAAAGGCTCGTAGTAGTTATGCAAACAAAACCATGTGTGTGGTGACAGGTCCGTGTCTGCTGGACCTGAGATAGGAGAAACCTGGGGGTCTTAACGGTGCAGAAACATTGGTGATGATTGTATTTCCATACTGTTTTGTCATGCTGTTTCCATTCTTATAATTGAAGTCTGATGTTATAACATCATGGGACTTCTTTGGTTTTACTCTTTACTTTGCCTGAAACTGCACATGAATTCAAATGTGATCATTCTGGGCCCTGTTCTTTGGAGGAAATGGGTCCAGACCAGAAGTGTTTCACGCCCTGTTGAAGAGTTCGCTATGTGGTCAGTGTTTCTAGGATTTTCAGAAGAGTTATGTCCTGCAGTATGAGTCTTTTTTACTGTGTTGAGATGGAACAGTGAAAGCTTTACAGTGTCAAACAGGCAGACTCTGAAGTGTCCTACTCACATTAGCCCTGCATTTTCTAATTTTAAGTAGCCCTATCTTTTTGTTACCCTGCAGGGACTAAAAGCGTTGTTGATGGGTTTATGTGTACATCTTCATTCATGGTGATTTGCAGCATCTTAATCTTTCTCATTTTTTTGTAACTTATTTTTAGCTGCAGTCTTTTCACAAGTTTGTTGAACCAAATTAAATTAATAGGTCCCTAGTGAAAGTAATCTTAAGTCTGTCCTGTATAATTGTAGGCTTAATTTCTCTTTATATACTGAAAAGTATAGATGCTGCTATAACTCTGTGAAAAAGAAGGGCCAAAGGCCATGGAATGAAGAGATTAGAGGTGGTATAGGAATGAGCAGGAAATTTCTATTAAGTAGCTGGGAAGTCTTCCATGCTTCTTATGCTGTTTGCTTGGTATAAAATAGGAAAAACACCTTTATTTTAAGGATCCCTGAACTTCAGAGAACAGGAACAAAACCAGTACTCCATAGAATACGATTTCTCCTTTTTTGTATGCATGTTTATTCTAGAAGTTGCCACTTTCTCAAGCAATAGATTTGTTTTCATGGTGCTGATTACAGGCTTTGAGGATGTTGGGTTTTTTTCCTACCTGTCCTTCATTACCAGGATTTCTACACCTGTGATGAAAGCTAAATCTTCTTTCACCATCTGCAATATTCAGGGCTTGTGAATTATTTTCCTCCTACTCTATCTTTTTTGTTGCTGTTGTTGTTGTAATTGAAGACCTGAATTTTCTTTCTCAAATGGGTACAACCGTTTAAAGATCACGTCCAAGAGCACTTAAGACATATTGCTAAAATTTTTGTTCTCTGGAAGCTTTTGAGTGAAACCATGCTTTCAGTAAAATAGGGCATGTCTTTTGTTCAGCGCTACATTAAACCTGTATTTACTGTGCAACAGTGGGTCAGCTAACAGATATCGTAGAAAAGAGCTTATCACCATGGTCTAGGGGATGAAGGAAGAGTGAGCCATGTGTTTCTTCTTTACCTGCGGATGAGAATCAGCTAACCAGACTGCTCTAGAGGAGTCACATTTTAGCCCAAGTGTAAATGGGGCAGATGTACATTGACAAGACAGTTGGTACCACTTAAAAATAAAAATCACACCTCTCATATCTGAAAAAGCCTAACCCAGAACCCTGAGTTTTGATGTGTCTGTACTCTTTAGGTCAGCTGATGGCCTGTGAATTGGCTCTTGTTTGTCTCCCCAGAAAAATTAGACAATTGTACACGACAGTTATGTAATTGTCCTCTTTTCTCCAAATATGTGGATTCTTTTATGTGGGCACAGGACCTCGAGTATGGATTTGATTCTTTCAATATAGAAAACAAATTGTAATAGTGGAATTCAATGGTATGGTTCTCCATAATTGTTCTAGTGGTGGAGGGAAGCCTAAAGTCTCTTGATTCTATACCAATGGGACGAATAGTGAAAGTCTTGCAGGTGATTCATCATGAGCTCCTACAGGCTGAACTCCTTTGTTCTGAATTCTTAGTGCTCTTGAGACACCAGTGTTAAGTGTTTTTCTGTTTTGACTCATGGTTGTCTTCAGTAAAAAACAGAAAACAGAATGCAGCCTATTTATTGTAGAAGGGTTTATTTTATTTACAAACATTTTCTTAAGATATTAATATGGGAACAATATTGGAGAATGTTTTCAAAAAAGGCAGAACTACACCGAAGCCAACATTTTGTACGTGATTGTATAAATTAGGTTTCTGAGATGCTGGCTATAAATGTGCAATTTATTTCACAGAAAGCAGACAGTAATAGCACTTAATGGTTCCTTTTCTAGTTCAGGTGATAAAGAAACATTTTACTATAAGACCAAATACTGCTTCTGAAGTTAAAGGCTGATAGCTATTAGCCTTCCTCAGGAGTTCTCTTACCGTTTTCTGTCCTTAATTTTACAAAGTTTAAGAAAAGTGTAACAGAACTTGGTTTTAAATCTTTGAACACCAGATATTACATAAAAATGGCTATTTAAATGCTGTGAGATCTGGCAATATGTGTAGCAGTTTCCCCAAAGATCTTTAAACATAATTAAAACTCAAGTACCATTGTGTGCTGACTGTTCTGAGTGGCAGGCTTAACTGTGAGAGTTCTCCAAACCAGGGATTGCTGGATTGAAGTTTAAGAGAGTTCAGTGGAAATATCAGATCCCTCAGTATTACTGAAATAAATTTCAAGTCTCTCTTGCAGGTTTTAAATGTTTATGACACAAGTCTTTTTTTCTTGAGTGTCTCACTATTAAGTTGGGAATGGCAGAAAATGATAAATCAGAAATGACAAATCCTGAAGTTACCAAGGCAGTCATAAACTTCCTGCCTGAAAATCAGCATCTACCAAGGGAAGCTATCAAAGCTAAAATGGGGTAATATTTTAGTTGCCATTAAAAGCCAAAGAGTTTTGAAAGGCTAATAACCTTGAAAATTCTGTGTTTCACATTTTGGCTGAAAATGAAGTTTGTGCTTTTTGGGACAGCAGACGCTGAAACAGAAAAACACATTGGCATGGGAGAACCTGACCTTTTATGGGAGACTGACAAAAGAAGGGATAGAGCATATTTCTAGTGGAAACTTAAGGGAAGAAGTAGATCTTGGTTGAAATTTCAGAATTGTGTATCGTACCCCACTGGTAGTTACTTTATACTGTGGTGTTTACTTGAGTTGCATATGCAAAAGTTCTTATTTTGAACACAGAAACTTTTGTTGCTGACCCGCTGCATTCTTTTTCATATTGAAATTACCCAATTGTGTGTATGTACCAGCATCCTGTGAAGCTGTATTAATAGAATCTGTCTGAGAACCATATGCTGTGTTTCAAACTGCCTTTCTTTTTTTTTTTTTTCTGGGAATATAAATGGCTAGAGACCTTACAAAATATGTCTGACAATCAGGAAAAATAAATTCTGACTAAATCTCGGGGGCATTCTGAAGTGTATTTATTCAAAACTATGTATTATTTGCACCATGAACAGTAATAGGGTTTGGGGTTTTTTTAATATGTAAGTATTAAATGTATAAAAAGGAAAGATGTGGGCATAAAAATGGGAATTAGAAAGATGACTTCTATTTTTTTTGAAAAATCACAGAAGTTACACATGGAGGAATTGTCAGTGGCTTGCATGCATTCATATTTGAAATGTAAGGAAAAGACTTTTCCACTGACACTTTTTTTTAAAGTCAACAATGTCAATTGTTTAAAATTATAAATGATAAACAGTAAGTGTGTAAAAATTTCCAACTCTTTCTGAACCTAACAAATCTAGGTTTCTTGAAATAAAAGATTTATTTCTATCCTCAAATAGTTTTCTTAAGTGCAAAAAGAATAGATGGGTATTGCCATGCAGTTAGAAAGGCTTTCTCTATGACAGGATAAAACTCTTCTTTGAAATTCCAGTAATAAGTATCAACTTCTCAGGCAAAGAAATTTTACTCTAAGTTACAGAACATGAACCGGTGTATCAGCAAGGTTTTTTAAAAATACTCAATACATTATTGATATGAATCACTAGTAGTTTAGTTTTTGAAAAATCTCAAGAATGTTTTGAACCCAGAAACTATTGTAAAAAAAATAAAAGAAAAAACAAACAAGCAGAACCCAGGAAACACTTTAGAAAAATGAAACAATCAAATAAGATTATTAAAAATTGTGATCAGTGTACTGATGATTACTATCCAGGAATTTCTCTTTGTGAAATCCTTCTGAGACTCTGATGCTGTTAGGTTACTGCTTTGGGTTGTTTTGTCTATGCAGAGAAGATTAATACTTTGCTCTTGAGATTATTTGTGTGGGTGAACTTTGTGTCTTTCCAATCTGCATTATTTCTTACAGCGTCACATAATCTGCCCCTGTGTTGTGGTATTGTGCTCAAAGTTACGGAGTTGTTTAGTTGTGCAGCACCCGAATTGTATCCCAAATGCTGGCCAGACATGTTACAAACAATATCTAGTAAACTCATGAAAGCTGCTGAGCATCTGAAATGCTTTTTGGCTTCACAATATGCCTAAAGGTCTTCTGTTCAGTCAGCAGCAGTCTCTGAGGTCTCTGCTTCCGAAAGCAATTTGAAGCCAAAGGAATTCTGCTTTTGCAATCACGTCTCTTGTACCTGAGGGAGGCTAAAGCTGACTGCCTCTGTAAATCACATTGGTTCTCCTGCACTTGGTGTTTGCTCTTGTTCTTCTTTTTTTCCTTGACAAATGCTACTTTGATAAATTCAGTTTGGCAGGCTTGCTTGAGGAAGAGGCTTTGTATTTATCACTCCTTTATATACATGATGTATTTTTCTCGAAATCAACTTCTGGCGTCATTCCCAGTCTCCTCTCTAAGTCTATAAAATTCCTCATGGTAATATACATCAGTTTTAACTGTTTTTTAGATTTAATGCTGGGTTCCAATCAGAACCAGCTACCTGAAAGGAAACTGATTTTTCCAAAGGTGTTGAAACTAGAAGTGGTTAGTAGCGCTGCAGTGTGTGTGTCTGTTGGAGCACAGCTGGTGTGCCTGTGTCTGATTTTGGTGCCCCAATATAAGAAGGACATTGACAAACTGTAGGGAGCCCAGAGAGCTTTCCAGGTGATTGCCTGGAGTGTGAGGAGGGGACTGGGAGAACCGTGCTTCTTCATTCTGCAGAGTATGCTAAAGGAGGTCACAGGATGCCTAGTGAGCATTTTCTGCTACCTAATGGGGGATTTTGAAGAAAGTGGAACTGGACTCCTCCCCGACATACATAACAAAAAGATCAGGGACAACAGGCAAATTGCAAGGAGAGCAATTCCAATCAAGTGTAAGAAATTTCACAGCAAAGATGATGAGACAGCTTTCTGGGGGCCTAGAAAGCAGGGCATACTTACAGGTTTTTAAAAATGCACTCATTAGAGTAAAAAAAATCTAGGGGTTGCTGTAATCAACCTCAAGTAGTAATTTTACATTAGAATTTAGTTGCTTTGTAATTTATTTTAACTGATAATTTTAATTGATCTGTGGAGATCTTTAACAAAGATATGTGGACAACTTCTAGTTGTAGTACCTATTCTATATTTAGTGACTAAAACTGCTTATTAGTTCTGTGATTCATAGATCCTTTTAGTTCTTTTTCCTTGAACAAGTAGCCATAGAAAGGCTTTTTAATTACACTGTAGGATCCATTTTCCTCTCCTTTTGTTTTAAGAAAAAAGCTAGTAAGATTTTTTTATTAAAATGGTTCAGTAGCTCTGAAAGGGATTATTTTTTATGGCTGTTTATTTTCAGTTAGGGTTACTAAGATACTCTTTAAAACAAAGTACCATGGGAATCCAGTTGAATACTTTCAAGGAAAAAATCAAATCATACTCAAAGCAAGAGAGTATGTCTGAAAATATTTTTATATTATCTACTAATGAGGATATGGGCCATGTGTTAAAAATTTGTGGATATATTCCAGACATGCAGGAGTTCCCATGCTGAGGAAAAGTAGTGGTAAGGAATTAAACTTCAATATTGAATGAATGTGATTATATTGAAGAATAGCAGTACAAGAGCACAGTTGAAGGAGATGTTTTAATCATCTTAGAATGTGAGCCTACATTTGTATTCCCAGACAGTTTTTTTGCTTTTTAATTCTTAACACATACATGGTCTTTCAATCCACAGGACTAAAAGATAATTTATGGCCTTCATATTAATGCTTTATTATACTTAGAGGTTCCATTACATTTCTGTGCCACACCACAGAAGACAAATAAGTAAAATTAAAAAAAGAGACATCAAGTTTCATCTCCAGTTGATGTGTACAGTGTCTTGTCATTCAGCTAAATGAAACAGCACTAATGTCAGAAATGGTTGTTGTTTTTTTTCACTTCATTCACGAGGTGGAAAGAAATGGCAGAGTCAGATTTGTGCCCATGACACAGTATAGATCCCTTCTGGCATTTCTGAATCCCACTGGTCTTGATAGTCTTTTGGGTTCTGCACAGTGGTCTTAACTGGAAATAGGTTTTAGAAATAGGTTTAGGTCCAGGAAATGTATAGGTCAAGATGAAAAACTTTCTAGGCAATGTAAGCCTACAAAACCAAAAAAAGCTCCTTCCAGTTTATCAGAATAAGTCATCATTTCTGGTTGGTTGAAGAATGACTAGATTTTTGACTGCCTTTGGGTGCTGAGTTCTTCAACATTTCAGAGAAGCCTTTCAGTTTAGCTTCAAACACCTTTTGAATCTAGAGGGTGTGATAAGTAGAGAAAAGAGTAGGGCTCTTGTTATGGTGATCTGTCGATGAGTGGATTATCATCCAAATTAGTAACCCACCCGAATTTTATGCAAATTTGATGCTTTCTACGTTGGTATGTAACTGCTGTGCTAATTAAGGCTTTGTCCCAATGGCAGCCGACAGTGAATGTCTAGAAATGTGACATTTGCATGCAGTTAGGTGATAATCATCCATTTTTCATTATGAAATTAAAAATCCTTCAGATATTGTCTGTTTGTCTAAAATGTTGTCAGTTTTTTCCTCTCAGTTGTTCAGAGAGGAAGCTACTCGCATAATACCGTAATTGTCTGATTTGTTTCTGTAGCAAGGACTCAGTCATCCATGCCATAGCCTCTCCAGCCTCTCTGCTGGTCACTCTGTCTCTTCTCACAATCATATAAATGAAACCCAGGCTTGTCCCCTGCCAGCTTGACTGACCTCTCCTCTTGTGAGTATCAGAGCTGGTTAGGATCATGTGTGCAGTGGCACTGGATCTAGGTCACTTCTACCCTTCTGCAGCGTCTGTGGAGGAAGCATGTGCGTGTAATGCCATGGGACATATTGCTTCTGGCAGAATTACAGCACAGTACCTCAAATCGAAACTTATATGGGAGCCCCAAATCCTACCAGCAGTACTTCTCCAACAGTTATTTTTAATAATAATGTTAGAACTTGATTTAGAACAGCAAAACACTTAATAGAATTATTTTTAACTATCTCTTCTTACAGCTGAAACACATAGAATCTCAACATTTGCCAAGTTACTCTTAAACAAGGCACCATCTCCTGCCACTTTGGTGTGAATTCTTTACAAATCATTTACAGTTAAGCAAAACAAAGCAAAAACTCACAGCAAGACTTACTGTCTCGTACTGGGAGCCCAGCACTGTGCCTTGGGCTCTAGCTGTGGCTCATCAGTGCTGGCTGGAGGGGAATGATCAGCTCCCAGGAGGCTTCTGACTGTCTTTGCTGTAAGGGCTCCCTGCTTGGTCGTGGTCAGCGTGGTGTCCCACAAGTCCTTCTCTACAGAGTTTCTTCCCAGTCACTTAGCCACCAAAAGTCATGTGCTTCCAGCCCCTTTCCACATGGGACTCCCACTTAGGTAATGTTGGACTTCTCCTGCACTTCCTGTGGTGCCTCCAAAGGCTGAGGCCTGTGAAGCCGCGAGGGCTTGGAGGAGACACAGCCTCTTTCTTCTCACCTCGGATATTTTCCAGGTTGCTGCGTTCCTCTGTGGCATGAGTGGTCCGCCAGCACAGACATGCTGCAACTCCCCTGCAGTCCTTGCCTCCTAGGAGGCTGGGCCTGATGCTGGTATTTCGCAGGAGTTCAAAGAAATGTTAAGGATACGTTTGGGACCCTGTACAGGAAATTTCAACTGTTCTCACATCCTCCTATACTTGTTCTTTGACTGCCTGTTGAACTTTTTTGTTTTTTTCGTAAACAATAATTGTGAATACATCTTTGTAAATTTTGTCAACTTTTTCGATTTCAGGACTTTCTCAATTTGTCAGTACGTGGAATTTTTTAGATGTGGTGATACTCAGTTTTCTGACTTGGACTGAAATTTCACAGATGTCACCTACTAGATTTTACTCTTTTTCTGTGCAACTGGAGACACTGTTAGTCACAATATTGGCTACTGTGCAGTCCAAGAAGGTTTCTGAATTTAGACTCCTTTCTCAGGAGGATGAGTAACAGAGAGGAAATGTTGCTTATTCCACCACAGTACAGAAGTCCTGTGGCTATGAGCTGAGGGGACATCTATTATGGCTTGAAAATAAGCTTTCCCATTCATGTAGAATTAAACATCAGCAAATAGTAAATAAACTAAATATATATTAAAGCCTCTTCTCCTGTGGCATCCAACTGAAATTAGGTTCTACTCTGTCTAAATCCATTTGCTAGGGTAGCCTGCAGCTATGAGGAAAAATTAAAGTTCTTTAATGTTATTTGATGAGAAATTCATGCCTTTAATTCCAGAAACTGGAATAGCTGACCTCTCTGAGGAGGTCAACAAATACATAATGCCAAATAATAAATCATATCGAGGATGATAATTGCTATCAGCTCCCATTTATAAGAATACGTGCCCACTGACATCATTAGAAATTTTTAAATTAGAAATGCCTTTCCAGTAAAGAGATTCATGGGGCATTTTATTTCCATGTATGAGAAATTAATTGGGTAATTTTACAATGGCATATAAAGATTGTTGATTCCAATATAAGCTAAGAAATCTTGGCTTTTGTAGCTTAGTTGTAGTGGTTAATATACCCAAAATTCCAACTACCCATTTTTGCACTCCTCTTAATTCTAGTTGTCCTATATGTGGCTATCCACATTTCTGAATGCACAGCCTGCTTCTGAGAAGATTCTGCGCTCCTGAGAGACTCTTTAGCCTATTTTCCAGTCTGTATTATTTTGGAAACCTGAGTTCAAGTACATTCCTTTAAAAATATTGAACAAAAAAATTAAGAAATCTTGCCTTATACAACAACATAAGGGAAGCAATGCTTCGGGCAAAGTAGGACAATAGGAAAAGACCAGCTCTTTCTTGGGAGGCTTGAGCCATGCAGACATCACATTTGTTATCTTACAATCAACATGATGTGAATAGAAGTCAGATGCTCATTAATTCAGTCAGTCCATCTAAGCAAAGCTTGTACTGTTTGAAGTTATCTGTTCCATTTGTTTGAATACTTTAGTGCCCTTCATAGTATTGAAAGTGTCACGTTTTTCCAACAGCAGACCACAATGTCCCACATATAAGCCTTCAAGTGTATTCACTGCTGTTTTTCTTTCCATCAAGCTCTTGTGGTATTTGCTTTCAGGTGCCGTTAGTGTATCAGTAATACTCTTTATATGTTTTCCAAATGCGAAACAAAGTTCAAAAAGCATCAAAATGGAATATTTTAAAGTTTAAGATGAGAGTCAGAGGGACTTCGTAGTTAAAATCTGAACTATTTTTATATGATTGCCTTTAATTTGAATCATCTGTAGGGATAATTCCTGTACACTAGGGCCAAGGCACCCTTGTCTTCCTTTAATGGAGACATTTCCCAGAAGATAGTGTTACTCAATTATGACATTTAAAATAGAGATAAATAATTTTTTTCTTAAAATCTGGTGTTCAAAGCATTTAAGAATTCAGAGCAAGTTAGGCGAAGAAAGGCATAGTATATAATTGGAAAAAGAATCTTTAGACTTAGCAGATGAGAGTTCAGGGTAAAAGGAAATGGCAATCAAGATTACTCACCAAAGGTACGTAAATAAAGTTGCAAGAGTAACACAGTTCTTCCCCTTTGCTGCATAAAGTGGAAGTGGAAGAAGTACAGAAATTGTGTTTATATGACTTGTTCTGTGGAAAGGGCAACTCGAAGCTCACCAGCTGTAAGATGAAGTCTAGGAAATTATTGCCTGCTCAGCAAACATGTAGAAGAGATGTGAAACAGAGAATTAAATGTACTTGATGGTTATGGTGTCTTTATCTCTTAATGGCATGAACTTATGACTCATCCAGTTTATGTTTGTTGAGTTTTTTATGATTGTTTTATTATTTCCATTTCCTCCTTTCCATTAAATAAAAAAAGGAAAAGCAAGAAAATCCATGTGTTTTGTGGTAGGAAGTCCCTTATTCTTAAGGCAGCCAATTGAAAATGTGTGAAAAATGAAAGCATATGTTAATTTCTGTGTGTTAGCCTGTAATAATGGTATTCCCTTAAGATGTGACTGAATTTACTGGAGTGAATGTTGCAATAAATAAAGCAAATCTACTTTAAGTAGTGCTCTTCTTAGATGTGAATGCCTTTTTTTTTTTAAAATTACATGTTTTCCTGAATGTGCTGGTATTGCAGATGAACTGAACTGAACTGGTGCATAGCTTCATCACAATGGGCTGATTTTAGCAATTTTAACATCTGAAATGTACAGTCAAACATGTTTTTCATTTTTCCTGATGGACATCTGTCTCTAGGCTGCATGTACTCAAGGAGAGTGGTTGACAGAGGTTGCTGGACACGTCAGTAAAATCAGTAAGTGTCCAAACTTTGTCTTACTGCTTGACAGTGCAATTATCTGCAGCCGTGTTCGGTCTTATCTTTTTGTCTTGGGGTGACTCCATCATGTATATCCCCTNTTCATTAGTCCTTCCTGTTTCATGCTTTTAACATTTATTCACACAGGAGAACAGGATGACTCTCCCACTCTTTAGAACAAGCTTTGACTTATATGTCCTTAATTACCCCAAATATGCAGCTTTTTTCAAGTCATGGTTTTGCCTTTTTGGGTGAAGGAGTCAGGGGATGGTGCATGGCTGGAAACCTAACATTTATCTTAAATCCTGGGACTTCGTGTATTTCCTCCAAGAAAAACTTACTGGGGGGAGAACATATAATCCACTGGAAACATTCGAGTTATAGTTCAACTTTCTTAAAGGATTTTCTGAAATGAAGGAGTGCAGGAAATATAAGAGATGGCTGATTTTAGCTAAGACAAGAATTTTAGTGATGGTGTTATTGTATAGTGATCCTGTTACATCTTAATAGTTTCATTTAATTCTTACATTTTGCATTATAAGAGCAAGTGACTAATCTTTTCCTTGGTAGTGGTGAATAGAAAAAAAGATTAGTCGCTCATACTAAGGTGTTGGTGAATAGCAGTTTGTGATTCGATTAAATCTTCCTTCAGCTGTCGCTTTTGCAAGCTGAAGAAATTTAGTCTATCTCGGGTATTTTATTTTCCTTTTCTGTACAAAAGCCATTTCAGTTGCCCTTCTAGCTACCTTTTCTAGTTCCACTGTGTCATCCTCGGGGTGTCCTCAGAACTGGGGACACTCGTCCACATACAGCATATTTTGGATATATTTGCTGGCCTCCTGCTGTCAGTAACTAAACTCTTGTTGGAGCGAAACTGTATATCTTGTTAGCTCACTTGGTTTGTAGATTTGATTACCCTGTGCTGGGACTCTTCCTAACTGAATTTCTAACATCTTCTCTTCAGTGACAGATGAGGGAGAAGATGGGAAAGGAGAAAAAGGATAAACATGCATTTCAGCTTGGTGCAGTCTTCCTGAAGTATTCAGGGAGTTTCATACTCTTTGTAACATATAAGGTTAGCGTTTATTTGGAATATAGCAATTGTGAGTGTGAGCCTATTCATCTCAAAACAAAAAGGGGTTGGGGGTGTTCCTCTCATTCTGATTTTTAAATCTTCCTGAAAATAGAAGCAGCGTGGTGCTTTGTATCACATAACAATTGTTGAAGTTTTAATTATCTTTTTCTATATCTGTTCCACAAAGATTCCGGGCATTGTGGAATATTTCCAGGGGGTAACACGGAAAAGAAGAGGATACATGAGGAACGATGCCCCGCTCAGCAAGTTTCTGCCAGGAGAACCTGCCACACTACACTAAGCAGTTTTGTGTGGAGGTCTGTCTAAGTGTAGACCTTAGCTATTTTCTAAAAAATTGATGTTGCAGGCTGTCATTTTAGCTGGAATGTGGCAATAAAGAACACTGAGAGTAAGTAAAAGATTAGTATGATTGTCTTTCTCTATCATTGATTTGAGCAGCAAAGGAATTTTCTTCTGGGTTTGTAGGATGGATGTTTAAAGGAAAATTTATGTACTGATATTCTTAGTATTTCTAGCGGTGAACTTGTTGGATTTTTCTTTTCATAAACTTTTATGAGTAAATGGGTCATTTCTAATCACAAGTATTAATGAATTAATAAATGCCTCTTTGTGAATTCAGCATACAGATCTAAGCACGGAATTGCAGTAATTTATGCTGTTACTATAAAAGTAGTCATATAGTAGTCAACACAGAGCTCTGGCCTCAACTATGGAAATCAGGCTTATTAAGTCCTTTGTGATGAGCCTGCATAAAATTTTACTGCATAAGATCTTGGCAATGCTTTGTCAAGCTTATTTTTCAAATGTCCCAAACTGCTGTGCTTTTACAAGCTTTTCCCATGACTGAGATCACTGCATACACTTTTATTATTTTCTGTGGGATGGGATGCACAGAGAGAAAGGAAAAAAAGCTTTTAATTTTGTTAGTTCTTCTCCAGAGCAGGAGACTGCCATTCCAATTTTCCTGTTTCCTGGGCTGGGACTTTCCACATTACTCTCATTGATTCCCAGTACCTGATTACTTCCACCTTGTTCCCTCCCTTGCTGTTAAAAAAAATTGAAAGGCACAATGGGATTATTTTTTTAAATTTATTTTCTGTTGACTGATTAAGTTTATGGTGGTGTCTGCCTCAGTGTATGCATGGGGAACCTTTGCAGGTGGTACAGGTAGAAGGCCTAGAAGTTCTCCCTGGAGCAGCTGCTGCTTCAACCACTTCATTGTTCCCCTCACTGCCTTGTTCTCACTGTACCTGCAGGCTCTTTCCTTGGCCTTATGGTTCTGGCTTATTAGCTGTCTGGATCGTTACAGATGAGATCTGGGAATCAGACCTTGGGTGCCTTATTTATGCAGTTTCTTGGATCTATTTGGTGCTTTAATAATTTAAAAACTTCTCAGAAGCGTGTAATTCCTGAAAACAGTTTAGGTGATCTCAAATGATCCAATATGCTGCCCCATTGAGAACATTATGTACATACACCATACTCTGAAAAGAGTGTGCATCTTTAAAAAGGGGGGTTTATTTTATTTTTCATTAGTGACAAACTGATTTCTGGGAGACCATATGTTCCCCACCCACTACCACCAGCTAAATTTTTCCTTATGGTTCATTCTTTGTTAATTGTCGTAGTTAGGCATTTTGTGGTTCTATAGACTATTATTTCGTATGTAATTGTGTGAAATTAGCTGAATACTTGATGTGTTTATATATGAGTCTGTTTGTGTCAGTGTTCATAATATACCATAAATAATGTGCGTATAAATTGAAAAATAGTCCTGTTTTATGACAAAGTGCATTTGTCATACTCAGGACATGTACTGTACAGATTAATGTTTTTTGAGATGAAGCAGTATATTCAGTGAGGATGAAACACTCTAAATGGCTTATTCCTACTTGTGTTGAACATAAAAGCAGTTAAAATTCCTGGCTTTTCACAATATCCCTGGGCACAGCCAGTCATCACTTCCTGAAACATAGGGTCTTTATTATGAAATGGGCCTTGAGCCTTGTGTCAGCGCCCTAATTCTCCTGTAAATTGCTGGATAATTATTTTCATTTTCAGTCACCTCACAAATGCCATTTGACCAATGAAATATATTAAAAAGTTAACTTGTGTTTGGCTATATCTTCTCAAAGGAAATAGTAATGTCTGTTCTGGGTACCCTTTAGTCTTTTTACATAAATCTTTTCTGGTACATAAGAAGTGTTGCAGGGAAATAAACCCAGATCATATTTTCTAATATAGTACCAGGCCAGCATTTCTAGGAGTAGAAGCACAAAATTGTGTGGATCATTTTTCTGTCATGCTCTAAGAAAAGTACCTAGTAAAATACTTACTTTGACAAATGTAATATTTTCACTGGTGTTTGAACTTGTATAATTCTGTGGCTTCTGCTTGGGCAGTTACTTATCTCTTGAAGGTGAACAAAAATAGTCCAAGTAATGTGTTTCACAAAACCTTTCACATAGCCCAGCCAACTGTCTAGAGTCCTCTTTTCCAGCCACAGAAATTCTCACTAAAATTTATTTACTAGATTGCTTTCTGTAATAGTATCACTCCCAACACTTCATACTCTCATTAAACTTGGCATAAAATTAAAAAACAATGTTACACAGCAGCAGGGAGAACTACAAGTAATTGCAATCAAGAGATTTTTTGGGGCTGTGGAGGTAAGGATTTGTTTCTGAAGTTCATTTTGTCAGTAAAAAAACTCCCAGCATCTTACCAGAAGGAGTGTTTAGTGCAAATGCAGACTAAGAAAAATCAGAAACATTGTTGTATTCAAACCAAATAAACCAAGATAATGCAAATAGAGTAACTCTACTCTTCAGAAAAGTAAGTGGTTATTTTGTATGTCAAACACAATAAATGGTTTATATTTATGAGATGTACACAGCTATCTTTTCATACAATGTCATTTTTAGGGCATTCAAAAAATCAAATTAGGAGAATACTTATTTTTCAGCAGTGACTGTATTTTTAGAATTTTTCTTATGCTTAAATAGCCAGTTCTTTCCTTCAGTACAGACAAATTCTTTTCTACAGTTTAAGATTTAGAAATTAGTAAAAACCACATTCAGAGAATCCTCCCTCAGAACCAATCCTGGTCATGATCTATGGTGTTGCAAGGGACAAAGTAGCTTTTTATTGACTGTTCTGTCCCCAGAACTGATAGACCAGTGGTACAAGGGAAACTTCAGTAGAGTACCCGTTGATAAGGGATGCTGGATTCGACTCACAGATATCTCAGGAGAACTAACAGAAAATGAAGGATTGTGTCCAGAGCTGGGAATTCCAGGCTTGGAATTCCCAGCTCTGTGCAAATGGCGGAGGGAAGTGTGCAAGCATTGCTGATCCAGCAGGAACCCTGGAGACTGGAGATTTTGCCTACTTGCTTTTCAGTTCGTGTAAATGACTTTTGATGTCTGAAGTAGCTCCAAAGCTACCGTGAAGTCTTCTGCCTTCTTGATCAGCAAAGACTTTTCTAAGTCTCTCTTCCCTTTGTCACAGGCCACTGGAAAAGGCTTTTCCACAGGCACAGCTGTGCACTAGTGCAGCAGAGACCACAAGGCAACAAGAGCTTCCTTTCATTGACATAGTGCTGGTTAATCCATTGCTTTGCTGTCAGAAGAGTTAGACTTGTCCTCAAGGTCTGCTGAACATGGTTAGGCCAGCAAAGCTTTACAGCTGGTCTGAAACACAATGCCTGATGCAATGTGGGCTGCAGGGTGGGCAGCACCCTGTGGGGAGTGCTGGGGCACATGCAAAGGTCGTTGTGCTACGTGGCAGCTGTAAATAGTGCTGGTACAGGAGTGGTGGATAAGCTGAGGTGGAGGTTTCATTCTGCAAGGGCTTCACCATGTGTTTCACAGCCTCTTTACATTCAGATGATGAACAGGTTTTTTTTTTCCATTTCTAACAGTAATGGATTCCTAATGTCCTCAGGAGAGTTTTTAAGTTAAATTAAAAGATTGACATGTCTTGTAGAAGTTCTACTCTTCAGAGTCTTCCTTCTATCATCTTGTTAGTGTTGTACTTGCAAAAGTGAGAAAGAGGGTATATGGATATATTGTTAACTGGATGATTTGTATAGTAGTGTTATTTTCATAAGGCTGTAATCACTGTAGGGGGTTTTCTCCCTTCAATCACCCTATTTCAGTATTTCTAGGTATCAGACATACAAGAGAAGGAGGTATGTTACTCTTTCCTGTGCAAAGATGCATTCTTGCTTATTCTCTTACTGTGTGTTGGAGCAAAGATACCATCTGCCATTCAGTGATACACTCACTACTTTGGAGATCAAGACTTGTGTGGCTTTGAAGCATGGAACGTTATTAAGACAGCATGTTCCTCTTTCTTCTTAGAGTTGGGTGCTGCTAATGATTGCGAAGGTTTGAGGAATCTGAATGGTTCTTACATTTTAATTGCTGCTTGAATGTTGCACATGCATGGTGCTATTTTGTATGAAAGCTTTAGTGGCTGGTTTAATATTGTCAGTGCAGTTACTGCAGCAATCTGGAATATTGATGTCTTGGCAACAATAGCAATTAGCAAATCGCCCTGTTCAGATTTCAAGAATATGGATGTAGTAGCTTGTGCTAGTGACCAGAGCAGGAGCTTAATGGAAAAAACATTAATTTTCTTTTATTAGTGCATATTAATGGCGTGATTATTATTCAGTAAAGCTGTAGCTGGTTTAAAAGTTGGCCAATGTAAATGCCAGTTATGCTTTGAACTAACACGGTTTTGCTTTTGCTTTGGCTCAAATGTTAAACATTTTTTACTGAACCCATGACTGCAGGAAAGTTGTTTGGCAAAAGATAACAGTGAAAGATTTGCAAAGCAAATAGGTGTCTGAAATGTCAGATTCTGAAATTGTGAAAACTGTGTTCAATTTTGATCACATGTTTAGTCAAAACAAGGTGGAAGATTAAAAATAATGTCATAGAAGTGGGCAGTGTAATGAATAGCTGCAATATTTGCATATAATAGATTTCAAAATGTTTGAGAAGGCAATGTGAGTCAACAGAAAATAGAATTTAATTTGATTTTCACTGAATGTTGCTTCTTTGATCAAAACTTTTCATAGCTCATGGATTAAAGACAGCTATGTCTTCATTTTCCATGATGAAAAGAAATTATTTCTCCCCTGACATCGGAGATCACAAGAATTAATTTTCGCCTCTTTTTTTGGTAGAATGCACAAAATGAGAAGTCAGAATGTCCGGTTTTAGTAAAGAATTTGGATGAGCCAATCTTATTTTGTTTTTCTTTCAAAGTTTTCATTTTATTGAGAGAAGGAAGCAGATATATAAGAAGAGTTGAACTGGTCAGAAGGTTGGAAGGAAATAAAACCTAAAATCCTTTTCCTTTTTTCTTTTTTTTCTTACTTAGTAAAGATCTTGTGTGTTTGAAAGCCAGAGTGCTTTGTTGCAGCCATCAGCCAGGCTTACAAAGATATTACAGCTTGCTTCTTCTTGTAAGCAAACATGTTAGTCAGAAAGTGAGATGCACTTCATTGTCTTGAGTTAGGGGTTTTTTTCCAGTTAAACTCTAATGTAGAGTTTTCAGTAAAATCTCCTGGTTTATTATGGGTTCAGCAAATAATTACAGACTCTTAAATACGTATTCTTTGGAAGATTAATTTCCAGTGTCTGGAATTACTTATTTGTATGTTCATGAATTCTCTTACTTAAACTCTGCCCTTACAGAGAAGCATTGAAGATAACTCTAGCTATTAATAGCAATGTAAAGAACTGTATTAGTGAATTTGTTCCTAAGTAGGATTCACTCTTTACTACAGTCCAGTGAAGAAAAATACAGATTCTTATGCTCTGCAGTTCTCTCTTTCACTCCATCAGTAAAAGCTGTTAGCATGAATGAACATGTTCTGTGTCTGTACAACGTCTTGGCTCATGGATTCCCCTTTTTATTGATTCCTTTATATCATCGTGATGCATTCTTGATTCTCTTTCTCTTTTTTGAGATAACAGTGCCACCCTTTCAAATTATACTTACTGGTAGTAAGAAACCTAGTTTCATCTGCAGAATCAGAATCCGATGTCAGTGAATAGAAATAAGTTGATTTAATTAAGAAGACAACTAAAGCTTTATTTCATTATCTGTAATGTGGGTGTACTTTTTTAAGCAAATCATACTACAGTTGTAATGCTTTAAAGATTTAATCTTTTAGATGTCAGGACTCTGTTCTGCCTATTAACTCCATTTATTCTAATTGGAAGCTTATAATCTGCAGCTAGAGAGTCTGAATATAAGGGTATTTTGTCCTTGCTAAGCTTCTGGAAGTCCTGAATATTTTCTGCCTCAGTAGTAGTAAAATCTTTACTACATACCACAATCACTTTTATTATTTCATAATTTTTAAACAAAAAAACAAAAACAAAAAAACCAAACCAAACCAAAAAAAAAAAAAAAAAAAAACCAAAAAAACCAAACCACAAAAAAAGCAAAACCAAAAAAACCCAAGAAAACCAAAACAAAAAAACCCCAAACCTAAATTCTCTGTCTTAGACTCGCTGCTTGTTTAATGCTACCATGACTACCTGTGTGTGGTACATTACATTATTCTGGTTCTGGGATTTATATTTTTGTATGTCAGAGGTGCTGGAAGTTTTGAATTCTTTATGTACCTGTGCATAAGGCAGCCCACACAATGCAATCTCATGAATAAGCTGAGAAATTTTAATGCTTAATTTGCTTCGTTACCTTTCCGCTGGGACTATTTGTATATATGGATTCAGCATATGAGGGGTTTTTATAATATTTGATGTAATTTCTGCTTTGAAATGAATGCATATTTGTGCAGCATATAATTGTTTCTGCTAGTCACTGAGACACCATACTGGTGTTTATTTTTGTTCGTTGGAAAAAATGCTCAATACAAATTCTGATTGTCCTCTGTTGGGAAAAGTAGTATTTTCTGTAATGCATTAAACTCAGGTAATTAAATTAGAACTGCATCATCTGTGTGCTCTGTAACCAGTGAACATATGGGTGTCACCACATCTTGAAATGCAGAACCGGAAATTGAGTGATGATGAATGAGAAGAGCCGTGCATGCTTAGATGGATGAGATTGTGTTGGTTAACATGTAAGGAAAAGCTTAGTTGATGGAGAGTTTGTGGACAGTTTTATATCAGTAGATGTTTTTTTGTTTCATTATTCTTAGTTTCTTGACAATTGTAGATAGCAGAATATCCATACCATATCACAGATTGCTGAGATCTAGAAACAAGCGTGGCTAGAGAATTCCTAGTGTGTAATTTAGGTGACTCTGCAAATGGAAAGCAAGGTGGGTATAGAGAAATAGTAGCTTCAGAAAGTCTGACTGAATTTGACACAAGCTGTGTATCCCTTTATTAACCTGCTGTATTACTGACTTGTACAGAATGGAAACTGGAAGAACCAAACTAGACACTAATGAAACAGAAGAAGCCTGGGAGATCAATAGAAAATATAAAAAGTGTAAGTGTGGGGATGGAGACGTCTGCAGTCTAATACTTTGCTGTCTTCCCTCGAAGTGTGGTGATTTTGACATGGGTAATCCTGTGAAAGCTGAAGCCTAAAATTTTTCTCAAAATTGATCAGAAAACTTTGTCTTTCAGCACCAAAGATGGTATGGCTCAACTGCTAAGACTGTTTCCTCTGCTGCTTTGCTGTCACTTCATGTAACTTCTTCTCGCCCTTATCCATATCCATCTTCTGTAACAGGTTTTATAAACTCTGTTCCTGTGTGAACTACAACTCTTATTCAGGGGAATGTTTGATCTTTCAATTAATGAGTATATCTATTTTGGATTTCTTAAAAAAAAAAATTCTCCTTCTTTCTTCCTGAAGTTTGGGTTCTCAGGCGAGTGGTTTGAATCACTTCTTAGTCAGATATGAGTAATGCTTGAATGTGAGCGAGATCTAAGACCCAAGTAGTGCTGGGTGTACTCATCAGTGTCTGTGAGAACATCACTTAGTGGTCATGAATGGTTTGACGTGTTCAAAATTGCCATGGAGACTTTTAGTCTTATATAACCTAATATGTCACACCTGGCTCTTGAAAACATGTAATTTCCGCAATAGCTTACAATAGATGTTATCTAAAAAGTAACTCCCCGATATGTTGACAGATGTAGGGAATTTTGAGTGTTTTGTTTTGTTGTTGGCTGTTGTCTTTTTTTTTTTTTAATGAATGTTCCAGTGCATATGTTGCAAGCAAATATCCATGAAAAAGGTGTCTGAATTTTAGAACATCTACACTTGGTACTTGACAGTAAGTGTTTTATTTATCCTACTGTAGAGAGAGCCTGTTAGCCAACAAGATTAGCCAAAAACATTCCGCTCTGCAGTACTGTAGCAGAATA
Organism: Ifrita kowaldi; assembly: GCA_013398055.1. NCBI lineage: Eukaryota > Metazoa > Chordata > Aves > Passeriformes > Cinclosomatidae > Ifrita > Ifrita kowaldi. Next base: position 169,194 of record VZRS01000896.1, read on the forward strand.
ATAGTAAAAAGTAGCACACATTTTGCAGGGAGGGTTGCATATGAGAAGTGTAACCCTTGTTCCAGAAGGTAGAATGTAAATGGATGAGAAATAAACAGTAAAGAGAAAAATGGTGCCACATAAAGATAGAGCTCATTTCCTGAGTTAACACAGCAGTTACATCAGTAGCCAAGCTGGAGATTAGAACCACTGGGCAGACTCCTGTTTTCTGTGATCTCCTGTAAGATAACCTGTGGAGTATGTGAATAGGTTGCAACTACATTCAAAGCAACTGTGATTTTATTTTTCTGTTAAAAAAAAAAAATGTATTATTTCTACTTCTGCAATACCTCTGAATGCATGGGAGCATCTTCCAAGGACTTAATGGCTTTGGTTTTGCAGAATCATCATATTGTTTTTACACTTTTTTACCTGGATGAGGGGGAAATATTTGATCTTAAAAATACTTTAGGAGGTATCAAGAGCAACAAAACTACTTGATGTAAGCATGGGGAGGGGAATCATCAGTGGACCCATTTTTTTGGTTATGGTTTTATCAGTGCAAAAACGCCACTCTTGTGACTGGTAGGCTAACAATGTAATTCAGCCCTTGGATTTTACTAACTTGGAGGAAAGAAAAGGCAATGTGCGGTGGTCACCAGGTTACCTGGATATATTACAAATATTTGATAGCAGGTGTAAAATAGAATATAATAGGGCACATATGCGTACAACAACACTTGTATAAAAATGCATATAAAAGAGACAGATGACGAAAATCTAAACACTTAGCAGAGTTTGTGGTGTTTTGCAGAGCTGCTTTTGTTTTAACTGAATAGATGTTAGGAACAGTACAAATAACTATGATCCTTGCTTATACATTAGGACTGAGGTTTTTTATCTCCTGACATTTCCTTAGTGCTTTTGGTTAAGAAGGTAGTTGGTGTGTGTCACAATCACAACCACAGGTATTAAATAGCAGTATTTAGTACGTACTACTAATGTTGTGCCAATAAAGTATTAGCTGGTAGTCATTTAGATGTACAGAATTGTATCTCCGGAATATAAATCTTATTTATAGAATCAGAGAATGGTTTGCGTTGGAAGAGACCTTAAAGATCATCTAGTTCCAACTCCTCTGCCATGGCAGGGACACCTCCCACTAGAGAAGGTTGCTCAAAGCCACATCCAACCTGGCCTTGAACATGATGACAGATGAGGCATTCCACAATTTCCCAGGAGGGCAATGTGTTCAGGTTTCAGTACCTTCACAGTGAAGAATTTCTTCCTAACATCTAATCTAAACCTGCTCTCTTTCAGTTTGTACCCATTACTCCTTGTCCTGTCACTACAGTTCCTGACCAAGAGTCCCTCTCCAGCTTCCCTGCAGGCCCCTGCAGATACTGCAAGGCTGCCATGAGGTCTCCATGCAACCTTCCCTTCTCCAGGCTGAACAGCCCCAGCTCTCTCAGCCTGGCTTTGTAGGGGATGTGCTTCAGTCCCTTTATTGACTTCATGTCCCTCCTCTGGACTTGCTCCAGCAGTTCCATGTCCTCCTTATGTTGGGGACACCAGAACTGGACACAGCTCTGCAGGTGGGGTGGGTCTCACCAGAGCAGGAGCAGAGCAGAGCAGAGGAGCAGAATCTCCTCCCTCGCCCTGCTGCCCACGCTGTTTTTGGTGCAGCCCAGGACATGCTTGGCTTTGTGGGCTCTGAGCACGCATTGCTCATAGCTCAACTGGCCCATGCTGAGTTTTCCATCAACCATCACCCCCAAGCCTTTCCCCACAGGGCTGCTCTCAGTCACTTCTCTGCCCAACCTGTGGGTGTGTCTGGGATTGCCATGACCTGAGTGTGGGCCCTTGCACTTGTACTTTGTTGAACTTCTTGATGTTCACACAGTCCCACTTTTCAAGCCTGTCCAAGGTCCCTCTGGCTGGCATCCCTTCCCTCCGGCGTGTCGCCTGCCCCACACAGCCTGGCATCATCAGGGAGCTTGCTGTCTCGATGCCGCTGTCCCTGTCACCACCAAAGGTGTTAACCTGTATCGGCCCCAGTACCGACCCTGAGGGACACCACTGGTCACTGGTCACCATGTGGACAAGGAACTGCTTACCGCAACTCTTTCCATGCAGCTGTCCAGCCAATTGTTTATCCTCCAAGTGGAGGATAATCCAATCCATGTCTCTGCAATTTAGAGGCAGGGATATCATGTGAAACAGTGTCCAAAGCTTTGCGTAAGTACAGGTAGACAATGTCGATTGCTCTGCTCTTATTCACCAGTGCTGTAGCTCCATCACAGAAGGTCACCAGGCATGACTTCCCCTTTGTAAAGCCATGCTGGCTCTTTCCAATCACCTCTTTGTGTTCCATGTACCTTTGCATGGTTTCCAGGAGAATCTGCTTCATAATCTTGCCTGGCATAGAATAAGAATGACTGCTCTATACATCCCATCCACTTGCTCCTTTTTAAAAATGTGGCTTATAGTTCCCTTTTTCTGGTCATCAGGAACTTCACCTGACTGCCATGATTTTTCAAGTATAATGGATAGGGGTTTAGCAATTTCATCTACCACTTCCCTCAGAACTCACGGGATTTATTTTAATGTTAAATTTTCCATATCCCTGAATTATCATCTTCAGTATGTTAGATCTAGCCCAAAAGAAATGTCTTAATTCCTACCAGGAAGATGCAACTTACCTAACTATGTATAAAGAGTTCTCTCTTTTCAAACTGCCTAATGTCTCAGAACTTACAGAACTTAAGTAAATACAGTCTTTTGACTGAACCTAGTCAAAATGTTTCTTATGCTTTTAAAAAATTAAGTGCAAGTCCACCGTATTTTTAATAATGTTCATTTGAAACTTTAAAATAATTTGCAATACTTACCTTTCTTTAGACATTTTAGGATTGCTTTATTTTTCAAACACAGATTATATTTTTCACGTTTTGCTGCACTTTCTTGTGTTAGATAGATGTGCTTTTTACCTTGGTATTCAGGTCCATTTTATGGTTCTGAGCCCCAAGTGTCTATGCTTGCAACTTACATTTCCTTTGCCAGAAATGAAAATACTGGCTCTAGGTCTCAGTATTAAAATATGAGTTACTGCTGTAAAGCTTACCTATATAATTTTCACTAACACCCCAGAAAATTACACCATTATTTGTTCAATGCTATCTGATAGCATTTTAAACAATATATCTGATGAGATTCATGGTAAAATTTCAATGCATACACCAGAGGTCTCTTGGGCTCAACATCTCTTCTCACCACCCATGTTCTTTTGAATGGTGGAACTACATTTTTCTTTGAATCAAAGCCAGCCAGGATGACCTCCGTAGGATAGCAGCAGAAGGGGGCACTTGATTTGTCTTTCTAGTGCTTCTCTGTGCATCCTGCCAGCTGCAGTGGAAAAATTCCACTATTTACATCTTTACATCTAAGGACCACTTCAGAATAATGGGTACAAAGCATTTCATTCCTGCTGCCACAAGTACTACAGATACAAGAAAGGGATTGAGGATAATAAGGACTAGATGTGAGGACACTTCAGAGTGAATCGGTAATGTGGGTGGCAGTCAAAGAAATGCTTTAGTACTTGAGGCATTGTGTAATTGACCTGGGCAGAACTTCTCCTATATTGGGGGGGAAGAGGGGAAAGAGAGAGAGAAAGGGAGAGAGGAAAGGGAGAGGAAGGAAAAAGGTATTCATGTTTTGTAAACTCCAGAAGGCATTGTGAAAGGAAGGTCCAGCAAATATAGAAAGCTATTTTGTTCCTCTTCTCTTGAGGTTTGGATCAGATTTTCCTTATATTGTCAAAATCACTATAGAAATAATTATTGTAAAATGTACATTTAAAATAAATATTCAATATCTTTTTTTAATAAGATGCTGACTCAACTGCAAATGCTTTGTAGGAAAGCCAAAAAGCAAACCCAAGCTTCAAAGGCTAAGCATCAATAAGTCTTTTAAAGGAGTGAGTAATTTTGACTTTATGTTTGGTTGGGAATTTGTGGTAGCTGTACTGAATCTTGACTGCAGTTTGTTACTTTGCATGACTGAGACAGGCAGTTTCTTCCCCTCCCTGCTCACCACTGTGTTTTGCAAATCTGTTTGGAAATGCACAATGTATTCTATTGCTGTAGTTTACTTCTGTAAGGCAATTATTGACTTACTGAGGGAAACAGACCTCTTCAGAATTTCACCTTCAGCCTTTCATTAATACTTCTGTAAGTCATGCCTCTCTTTTGCATTAACAATAGCAAAACTAGCTACATCCAAGGGGAACTTATGCCCCAGATGCAGAAGCAACTGAACTGAATACACGGGAGAGGGACTGGACCACAAGCAGTAAAAACAGTATTGCGGTACTGAGTACAACACCATGTACCTTGTGGGATGGCTAAATTCTCTTTTAATAGTTCAGTAGTGCTGGGAATGTAAGTACATTACAGGCATAACAGGCCCAGCTGCTTTGCAGATTGTGCAAAAGCAAAACAGAAAGTTCTGTTTTCTTGTGTTATTAGCCAGCTGATCTGCAACCAGAAGCAGAGCTGGAGCAGCAGCTACTTCCGCCAAAAGCATGAGCTAATGGTCTTACAAGGACAAAAATTTAACAGTCTTTGCTTGAAAAAACATCCACAGTATTGTATTTTGTCACATTGAAATAATTATGTCCTTCAAAAGTGCTGGAAGTACCTGAGCTAGAGATTTCCTGGGTTTTTTTTTCCTTGTTTTTTTATTGAGGTGGGAGGAGGATGTTTCTCATTGCAAACATTAGCTGTGAACTCTGCTCCTTCACCTTTGCTCCTCATGCATCCTTAATTTATGGTATTTGTTAATTTCTTTTTGGACTGGAAGGCAGATAGATGGCTTTCTTTGAACTCTAAAATAAGTGACCTTGATTAAATTCAGCTTTAACTGTAAAATAAGTGCCCATCTGTATTATATAAACATGTAACATTACATTGTTTACTATGAATTTTGTTTAACAGCTGTCTTGACAGTGATCCTATTATGCTAATGTGAATATGTAATTATTGTTAGATCACTTAATTATATTATTTATTAAAAATACTTAGCTACAGTTTGCTTTTATTCACTGTCTGAAGTACATTAGTCCACTAATGACTTGAAGGGCTCAGATTTAAGTGTCTAATAAACAGACAAAGATTTTACATACAGAACCAAAAATGAGACAGAACTCTATTTTTGTATATACTTCTCATGTGCCCATGTAGCATTTTATTGAAAGGACTGTGAAAAAATTGTGTTCTTAAATATTAAGATAAAGCATTATTTTAATTAAATTCCTTGAGTATGTTGTGATGCAGTGCAAGCAGAGGACATTTAACTTGGAGCAACGAATAGTTAAAAGGCAACCATGTATTAATTTTAAACCTTTATGGTTCATAGCAATTACTTTCTCTCTTAACAGAGTTTGCTGATTCATTACTTTTACTTATTAGTGGTGTAATCTCACCATGGGCTATCTCCTGTGATGCATTCTGCCCAGTACATCCAGATGGAGAAGGTCAAATTGAGTTCCAAGGAGCCTTCAGTAGGGTCACTATTGCAAAATATTCTGTGCTCTCTCATTCTTGGAACAATGTCTACAGTCCTCTTAATTCCAGGTGTTAGGTGCAGCTCACCAGGAGGGCAAGGGGACGATGAGAGTTTGTGCATTTAAGACCTCCCAGCTGAAAAAGTTGCAAACTTCCTGATAATAATCATCATTATCTACAAGATTATTTTTATTCAGGCAGATAGTTCAACCTATTGCATAAAGGGAACCTCTTTCAAAGACAGGACTTATCAACAGAAAAAGTATTGCAGGTCTGTCTGAAAAAAAAAAGCCTATTTCAGGCTTTCCTTTTTTTGAATGCAAAAAGCAGAGAATGCTGTCACTTCATCTAAAATTTGCTTTAAATATTGTATTTGTTAAGTATTTAAACTAAAACAAAACTTAATGAATTGTGCAATTTAGGATCATGTTTTGAAGCCAAAACAAGTGGTTAGAAGTGTCTACTAAGTTAAATCCTCTAGTTCTGTTCAGCTCTGTTGAAACTGTATTTTAATAAGAGTCCTACAGGAATTAGTATTTCCAGATTAATGTAAGTTTGTTGCACATTTCATTTGTGCTTAAATGTGACTTTGGAGCTGTAACCTAAATGGTGCTGAAATACTAAAATATGGAGGCCTTCTAGACTCAAAGTAGTATTTTACTATTAAAATGCTTTATATCAAAAAATCCAACAGCCTAACATGTTGTCTCAGAAAGGATATATTGGCTGTTCTTGGAGAATGTCTTTTTGGTTTTAGTACAAAAGGATGTTAAACATTTTTTTCTGGAGTCTCTTTTAGAGTGCCAGAGGAAAAGGAAGGATGCTGATTAATAGTCTGCATAGTGAGACAGTTTATTTAAAATCAGAGAAATACACCCAGTGCTTAAGACTACAGTTAACAAAAGAATTGCAATAGAATTGTTTATCAGCTTCTCAGCAAATTCTTTTGGCTATGCTGAATATTTAAAATTATTTTTCAGAGCCATAATATTACAAAGGTTTTTTTTTTTTTTTCTTGTAGTAGCTGTTAGTAATGTATTTGAGAAGTGTACCAAGGAAAGTATTTGTCCAAATATGTCATTTTTTCTAATCCTACAAAGGAACTTTTAGTCTCCACAGTCTCCACGGTAAGCATTAATTATTTGGGGACCTACATACTTTTAGGAACTTCTACATTCTTTTCGCCTTAATAGTTAAGAGCTTGGACAAATATTTAGCATTCATTTAAATTAATATGGTTTATCATTAGGCAAATCACTATATTTGTAGTCATCATGTATGAGTGTTTATATCAAAGATTGTTATGTAGGGACTAAAATCTCTGAGATTTTATAGTATTGCATTTACAGCTGGTTTACAACGTATTTATTCAGAAAACAATAGCAATAATGAGAATGCATAGATTAACCATTCCTTAGTTTTGTCGGCATGCAGCCATTTTCAATTTTGTTACATGTTCTTTGAAAGAAAAGCAGAAGTAAGCTGCAAGGAGTATTACTGAAACATGTAAACAAGGATTTTATATTAATTCTCCTGAGTTTTCTACAGGGAAGACTTTTCTGTTATTTATATGTGTATTTAAGCATTGAACACTGATTAGCAATTTGTCTTTTAAATTTTCTTCTTTATGCTGATGAATTTAAAAGAATTGCATGCAGAATTACTTATCAAATGCATATTTGACATGCCCAGCTTCATCCTTTTTCTTGTCTATTTAATAGCATGAAGATAAAATACTCTGCAGTCTTTGCTTCCAAAATTTATAATTCCCCAAATTTAGGCAAAACTGTAGAAAATTTAAATAATGAAGAAGTTGGATATTCTTCTTAATAGTCATCAATGCTGCATCTACAGTGTCAAACCTAAATTTGAAGATTAAGAAAAAGAAAGGAATATAATTGACATCAGTCTAACAGTAAAGGAAAAATTGTTGATTTTCTGTTAAGTTCCAGTTTTCTTTGTGAGTCGTGAAACCAAATTTTCCTGATATTTTATTATGCAGTCTTCATTAATTTCTTTAATACTTAAAAGCCCCTTTTTTTTCTAGTTGTGAGAATTTTTTCGGTGTTCAGGACAAGCTGTACCAGATTTACTTGCTGCTCTCGGAGTCTGTTTTTGAACGCGTTCCAGGGTAGCATTGGGTTAAATTGGTTAGCTGGTTAGCACTGGTGCCCATAATGGCATGCATTGTACCTGCTATTTCAGGTCCATGGACTGATTTGCTGTACTGACACAGTGTTGAGCCTGAGTTGCAGTTTGTCTTTCGGTCCGGGTAACAAGCGACATGTGAAATAATTTCATTTTGCCAGAGTTAAGATGTGTGTCATAATTCTGTATCTTTAGATATGGCAAAACAGATTTAGTCTCCTTTATTTTTAGTGAAATTATTTATTTTCCTATATTGCCAAATATGAGATGATGTGAGTATTTCACATCACTCATTTCCAGTATTTCAATGAAAGTGTGAAATTCTGTTGCCATTAATAAGGAATGCTGACTTGTTTCAATGAATATTTTAGAACAGTTATTTTTTGTTACAAATATTATTTGAACTTGCTTTTCTCAGAAGGATTTTTTTGCTTGTTTGTTTGTTACTTTATTTTCTCAGGGTTTCTGTTTGTTTATCATAATTTTATCAGGATTCTTTTGTGTGTGACAAGAACTGTAATTGTACTATACATCATGCTGTGAGTACATGCTACATATCTGCCTTCATGTCTCTCTCTGATCTTCCAAACAGCATCCCTATCAGACTTCATCCAAAAGGGTTCACAGGGGAATTGCTATGTTGAATTCGTAAAGGGGAGCATGGGGAGCAGCTTGCTGTAATTTCTTTTTTTTTAATCCCTTCATGGAAGAAAAAGTCTTTTTTTTAAAAAAGATTTTGAATGTGGGCCTCCCAGTTTGCTTTCCGTGAGCTGCTAATTGAGAATTTTGATCCTGAGTTTTCATGGCCTTGTTAGAGTCTCAAGAGCCCAACAGAGTCTTAAATTTTCATTTACATGTTTATTTCCAGCCTAACTTGGTGCTCAGTCTACTTCAAAATGTAAGACAACAGTTGAGTAATGTCTGTCATTGAAAATTAGGCATTTTTAGTTTCATTTATGTACAGAGGCTAAGATGGAATGTGCTGCATCCAGCTCTGGGGTCCCCAGCACAGGAAGGACATTGACCTGCTGAAGCTAGTCCAGAGGAGGGCCACTGAGATCATCAGAGGGACCGAGCACCGCTCCTGTGAGGAAAGGCTAGGAAAATTGGAGTTGTTCAGCCTGGAGAAGAGAATGCTCCGGGGTGACCTAACTGCAGCCTTCCAATACCTGAAGAGAGATGGAGAGAGACTTTTTGCAAAGGCATGTAGTGACAGAACAAGAGGAATGTCTTCAAACTGAAAGAGAGTAGGTTTAGATTAGATCTCAGGAAGAAATTAATTAGTGTGAGGGTGGTGAGGCACTGGAACAGGCTGCCCAGGGAAGCTGGGGGTGCCTGCTTCCTGGAAGTGTTCAAGACCAGGTTGGATGTGGCTTTTAGCAGAGAGATCTAGTGAAAGGTGTTCCTGCTCATGGCAGGGGGGTTGGAATTAGATGGTCTTTGAGATCCTGTCCAACCTAGGCCATCCTGTGACTCTATGTTAGTGTACTCTAAAGCATAATACTAGTTTGCTGAAATTCCTAATGCATTCTTTAGCCAAAACTTTGTGGTGGCAACAGCATCTTCATGTGTGTAACTTTCCTTAGGATGGAGTTGATCTCCTAGATGCCCTAACACTGGTGGGCTTCCCACCAGCCTTGCCTTTTGCTGCTGCTGCAGGGTGAGTGACTGAGCTGCTGAGATACTACTGTAGGAGAAAGCTGAATTAATCTGCATGGAAGTTCGTATTTACTCAAATATTGAATTAATCTCCAGTGCTTTGTTACAGTATTTTAGCACAAGCCAACTTTATTTATTAATAAACCTTTATATATGAAGATGCTGATGGGTACATTGTAAGAACAAACAGAAAAACCTACCCACAACCCAATTGCAAGACTTGGAAGGCTTCTGTAGCTGCAGTTTCACAAAACAGCTGCAGCTTGAATATTATGCAAGTTCATTAGGCATATTTTCTGTAAAAGCATCTGGTTTTCATCTCAAGCAGAAAGAGGTGTAGGTGACAAATCCATGTAATGAAGGTGGAAAATTGCAAGATATTGCAGATGCCAAAAGCTTACGCAGGTTCAAGCAGATACAGGCATGTTCATGGTAGGTAAGTATGTCAAGATCTGCTTAATACAAAATCAGCCAAAAAGTTCTTGAGTTAGAAATTGTTTGAGAATAGGATGAGGTTCTGCACAAATATTTCTGTGTGACTTTTCTTGTGTTCTTGCCTGAGCACCTGCTTTTTGTAGTTTTTCACCATACTGTACTAAGTAGACCACTTGCCTCTCCTGCTATAGCTTTTCTTTTGCATTCTTTTGGCAATGTTTTAGCTTACACAACTTTACAGACTTGTTTCTAGTCTAATTTTGGTTCTGTTTCTTCTTGACTTGGGAGCTGTATTCTCTGGGGATTGGGGGCTGGGAAGGGGACAGGTGGCACTGTAGAGGAGTTTTCTGTGGCAAAATACAAAAGATATGGCCATGGATTGACTGAAACTGAAATACAAGCACCTGAGAAAAGTTTCTTATTCTGCTGTTATGCAGCTTAAACTGTGAAGGGAGATATTCTCTGTCTCACTGTGAGCAGGGACCTCTGTTTCATTTGTTTTTAGCTCTGGGTAATTAGGGATTTACAGGCACTTGGTAAGGAAGAAGCTTCATTTGTGTCCTTAGATATCACAGAACTAATCAAAGAATATTCTGCATTGGAAGGGACCCACAAGAATCATCAAAGCCAACTCTTAAGTGGATGGCCCATGCAGGGATCAAACCCAGAACCCTGGCATTATTAACAGCATGATCTGACCAGCTGAGCTAATCTCATGTTCCCCGTACACATTGAGCACTCATTTTTGGCAACAAAGGAGTAATAACTGTACAGGAAATAATAAGCTAAAGTGAGGTGAATATAAATAGTTTGACAGCTTGTCTAGAAGATTCCGGTACTAATTATAACAAGTGAACAATTTCTTGTAGGATTAGAGATGCAATCATGAGATATTAGAGCTACTGATATAGCATATTTTCCAGTTCTTTACTTAGAGGCAAGAGCAGCCTCTTTATGGTAGAGCTGATTGCTCTTTTATTCTTAATTACGTATTTATTCTTGTGGCTCATCAGGTAGTTAATTTTTGCACATAAAGTGCAATATTTGTCTATGTCAAACTTCGCAGGTTTTTGGAATTTGTTTAGAAATAAAGAAATTATGACGTTCCATTTATTTTTCCACCTAATTTTGCTCATTTCACCACTAATTTTTTCAGTTCAAAGTATGAACTAGTCTCATGACATGATTTGATTTTGGTTGATTTAAAATCAAATTCAGAATCTATTCATAGCGATTCATCTTCTAGGAAACTTCCAGCGAATGGTTAAATTTCATAGCTGCACACTGCTATGGTGTAGTACTAAAGAACAATATATGAATTGTACCTACTCCATCTCAGAAGTAATATCACCTAAGTTCCATTGTGTTCATGCAGCTTTTTTGAGAGCTACTAGCCTGTAGAAAAGCAAGTAATTAAAAAAAAAAATCTATAAATTCATGTGAAACTTTGAAAAGCATAAAAAACAGTGCAAATGGCTGGACATCTTAAGAAATACGACAATTTTTTTACTTCTGTGAACTTAAAAATTATGAATCTTTAAGTGTATGTTAATTTCCTTCCTGAAAAGCAATTTGCTTCTTTATTTAAGGGTTGCAAAAAAACCTCAACAATTGTCTGTGGTGGATTGAGGGCAGCCAGGGGATTATACATTCAATAAACATTGGTACCTTGTTGCCTTTAAATAGGAGGAAAAACAAACCTGGTGAAACATTTGTTGTAAGGAGACAACAAAACTCTCCGTAGATGTATTTTAGGATGTCTATTAGACAATCACACGAAGAAAGAGTGAAAGAAAGTGTGACTAATGGTAGAGATGCTTTTCGGAGAAGTTTAGGGATACAAGTAAGAAGTACAAGTACATGTTACTTTCTATGTCATATTTTACTCTCATGATTACAAAGTTAGATTCTTGGAATGACATCCTGGCATCCAGTGAGAAATACAGAGTTTTCATTATTGATATAATCAAGTTAGGACATTTGTCCACAAAAGGCCTTCGACAGAGGAGGCAAAAACAGACAAAACTTACAAGTACATCTCAAACAATGGAAATATTAGGTCAGCGTAGGCTGCTTTGATAATCACAAGCCTTTTTCTTGGACTAGATTCTGAAGTTCCTTTAAACAGGAACTACAGTTTGACCTCAGTGGAAAAGCAGTACTTTATGCTAGCTCTGTATTTTTAAGCAATTTTCTATTGGAGTTTGGTAACCTTGAGGGTCGGGTTAACTGTAAGATGTCTTTGCATTGCAAATTGTTTGCAACTTTACTGGGTTTTTGGGGGTTTTCTGGGTTTTTTTTCTGGGTTTTAATTGGAGTTGAATAGTATTTTTTTCCTTTTCACCTGAACTTGATAGTACTGATTAATTCTTCATACTGTTAGTTGCAGCACAGAATTTCTGAGTCCAAATGCATGTTGGTAAGGGTGTAATCTTGGATTTTGCTAGAGAAATCCAACTCTACCCCCACTGGGCACCTAATATTGTTTCCAGTACCAATCCAGAAAGGGGATAAGAATAAACTGATGTCCTGGTTCATTCAGGGGTGTCACATTGGATTCTACAGAGCTTGAAGCCTCGGGATATTTCTAGCAGGGTAGAAGTGAGCATCTCTGCAGAGCTCAAATCCAGTTAATGGCTAAGGAGCTCCTCAGGCTATAAAATTATGTATCCTCAATCTTTGTAAATGTGAATCAAGTCCTATTTTATTCCAGAGCTGAAAAAATGGACACATTTCTGCACAATTGGAGCAGTTTTTCCTTTTTTTTTTTTTTTAAATTAATATTCTCTCTCTTACTTCCACAGAAGATGCATTGTGAAGCAGGGGCTATTTTTTTCTCAACATGCTTCTATTCTTTTTAACTACAACAGTTTCACTGTGTTAGTCACGGGTTATCTTGTTGCTTTTTCATCTTATTTGAATTTTACCTTCTGGGACAAAAAAGCAAAAGAAAAGAGCAGTACACAGAATCACAACTTGTGGTGGAAATGAATCTGGACAGATAAACTGTGTTGTTGTGTCAGAGCCATTTCACGTTGGATTCATGTTTTACAAATGGATAAGTGACAAAAAAAATTTTGATGTGTACTACACATTTGCCCAGAAGGCATGAGATAAACTCTGTAGTCATTAACTTGAAGGGCAGTTCATAACAGACTTTCCTGTTACTCTTGAGAAAATTTTTGTTCTTCAATGCCTAATTTTTCTATTTCTTTGCCTGCCAAGGAATTTCTTTGGTTTATGCTGCATCAATCCATTCTATAACTGTTATAGTTGAATAAAAGATGATAGGATGCAGTAGGATATTTAGATGTATATAGGCATATAGGCAATATTTACACAAATCCAAACTAAGCTTGCAGAGGGATGCTTAAACTTCAGGCTTACTGTCCGGAACTTGACTGTCTTTTCATTGCTTCTATTTACTTCTGAGAAATTCTACCTGCCTTAGTTTGCTTATGTAATGGAAGGTGAAAATGAGAGTTCTTTCACCTGCAAACTGTCATTCTTGCAATGAATTTTGGTACAGATAGGGTTTGCCTACCCTTATTCTGAAATTTTCAAGAGTTCTTATATGCTGTACCCTGGAGGGGATGTGTGGGATCTGACAGTAACCGCAGTTCAACTGTACATTTCAACTTCTGGAATAATATTTTAAATCCTTATTTTATGGGGGATTTGATGTCTGTCTTTTAAGGGTATGTTTTTTCTTTATTCTTTTTTTTTGGAGGAAAATCAAAATAGAAATTTAAATGCAGCATGATGATGGGCTTTGAACACTGAATAAATGAGTCAGTTTTTTGGCCTTTTAGAGAAAAAGTAAAGTTTTTTCAAAGATGCTTGAAAGCTCTCTGAATGATGCTTATTTGCATGTTTGCTGGTTTTAGGAGAAGGAAAGCATTAAATTGAATGCTGCATATGAATTTTTACGAATTTTGTATTATCCAACTCAGCTTACTGTATGAGCAGTGAAAGCTGGAGTGCTTTTTCATTTTATGGTGGTTTTGCCTTTATTATTTACCTTTTACTACTGGGCACATAAGTGAGTGACTGGTTTGACTAAATAAAGAGTCACTGCCTTCAATAGTGACTTTCGCTTTTTTTTGCAGTTAATATATGGCTCATATGCCTAAAAATAGTCTTAGTTTGAAATCAGTAGTATCAGCACCAAATTGTTGAAAGCAAGAGGTAGAAATTAAAGTTTCTGTGACACAATGGCAACATCTAGTTTAATTTCAGATGGACTGGGGTGTCTCCTCCACAACATCACAGATCTCCCGTAAGGACCCCAAGCAATGGCACAGGTTTCTTATTCATGCACCAAAGTTAGTTAGCAACATTTAATCTACTGATTACTTTATGTACATCCTGCGAGGCTGTAAAGGACAGAGATCAGTTTTTAAATGTGTGCTAGTGCTGCTTCCTGTGGTATCTGTTGTAGTTACGTGTGGCTTATAACTCATGTTGTTCAGCTGTGTACTGCGTTAAATGCAGTTTTCAGGAAGGGCTTTTAATTGTCGTGTGAAAAACTTTCTCTGCCAAGTAAAGGCACCACTGGTTTCATGTCCTTTAAAAAAAACAGTAGAAAAAGGAGTCTTAAAGGCTAGGAAAGCTCTAATAATGTAGAATCTAAAAACAGAATTCTGGGAGGTAAACTTCAAATAAAGTGCATGAGTTCTTAAATACCTGTAACTGGAAACCAAGCAACTTTTCGTCTTCCAGCAAATGCTGTTTCAGGATTGTTTTGGAGGATTTCAGATCTTATGGAAAATACTCCTAAAGGGATATAATGCAAGAGAGAATTTGTTTCTCAGAGTCTCTTTTATGTTAAGAAATTGTCAGAAAAGTGTGTATCAAACTTCGATTCTAGGTGTATAAAATCACCTATACAGAGAATGCGTACTTAAATCTAGAGTGTTTGAAAGGCCAGAACTAAAAGATACATTGCAGAAGTTTTGCGTTCAGAAACTGTCATGTAGAAGCTAAAGCTGAACAGTTTTGTCTCCTCCTGCACTGGAAGGCAAAGCGTAATATTGAAGAATTACACTTCACTTACAATGATATTACCACGTAAACTCTGGAGGGGAAGAAAGGGAATTTCATTCTAGACTGTTTCAAGTTGTATTTCTCTTGTATTCAGGTGATGAGCTAGCCAACTAGCCATTCCTGTCATTGTTACTGTCGTAATTTTTACTGCGATTATTTTATTACGTTGACAAGTAAAAAGAAATAATGGTCAAAAAAATTGGATGCTTCAGTTCTGGAGAGGACAAACTGATAGTGGAGAATGGTTTTGTTTATCTGTGCCTTCTCTGGGGTATGCGTTTCTCACTGTTCTCACTCTGGCTGTTGTGCAGGTGGTTGACCAGATTGACACGCTGACTTGTGATCTGCAGCTGGAGGATGAGATGACAGACAGTTCCAAAACAGACACACTGAACAGCAGCTCCAGCAGCACAACAGCCTCCAGCTTGGAGAAGGTCAAGGTGCGGGGCAACGCGCCCCTCATCAAGCCGCCTGCGCACCCCTCCGCCATCCTCACCGTGCTGCGGAAGCCGAACCCGCCCCCTCCTCCGCCTCGACTGACGCCTGTCAAATGTGATGAGCCTCCGAGGCTGCCTCCTTTGGCCAACCCCGTCAAGACTAATGGCACCCTGCTGCGGAACGGGGGCCTGCCCGTCGGGCCCGGCCGCATCCCAAACGGAGATATGTGCTGTATACCGAACAGTAATTTGGAGAAAGTCGTGGTGCAGCCTCTGATGCACAGACCTGAGAAAGAGCGGTGTCCCCAGCCGGGAGCGAGGGAGCGGGTACGGTTCAGTGAAAAAGTGCAGTACCACGGCTACTGCCCCGACTGTGACGTTCGGTATAACATTAAAAACAGGGAGGTGCACTTGCACAGCGAGTCCACCCGGGTTGCAGGAAAGCTGCCACACCAGTGCCCTCCTCTGCCACCTCCGCCACCTCCGTTGCCTCCATTTCTTCTGGAAAATGGAGGGTTGGGGATAAGTCCCAGTAATAGCTTTCCTCCTCCGAGACCTGCAACTGTGCCTCCACAAACCGCGCCAAAACCCCAGAAGACCATCTTGAGGAAATCAACCACTACAACAGTGTGAAGTATGCCCCTTGTAATAACTCTTTGTTTTTTCCTATATATAAACATAAATAGGTAATGAGCACTTTCTACTTGAGCAATAAAAAGACCCAATGTATTACACCCTGTGTCCAGTGAAGTGGCATAAAAATCACATGGTAAGTACAAAGAGGAGTACTTGTTGATCTTATTTGTACTCACCAAAAATACCATTATGGCAAAGGGTGCTGAAAAAATACTCATTCTTTAGCACATAGGTTTTAAACATCTGTAGCAGTTTCTTACTTGTAGCATGGTTTAAAAGACAATGAAAAGAAAGATCAGTATGAAAATATTGCATAGTGATTTGTGATAGATTTCGGTCTATCTGACATAAGGGAATAACCATTTCTCCTGGGTTTTGGGACTTTTCAAATGTCTTTTGATGAAGCAAAGCTGAGTACCAGATAACAGCCTTTGACTGAATTCTAGCAAATGCTTTTTTCTCTTCATGAGTGCTTGAGCAAACTCACTGTATGTGGGGTGGTAATCATTGGCCTTTCAGCAGCTTGGTCTTTGGTGGGGAAGTAAAGAAATAATTGAAATGTATGTTGGCGCGACTCTGGAAAACTGAGTTGCATTTTGTTTCTCACTTGCTCAGTGCATCACTACTGATGTAAAGTACAGAGTTTTGAGATGAGCAGGGATGGTCCCATTAAGTTCCTCCCCCCATTTCTACGTCTGCAAAAGGGTGGTGATATTTTTTCTCACTGTGCAGTGTAAGTAGACTGGAAAAACAAAGCCCAGTCCTGTGTTTTTCACAAAGCTTTTGTCTGGTGCAAATCTTCTTTTTGAAGGCAAAGAAAATGTTGCTTAAGGCCTTCAGGGACATCCACTTAATTCATGTAAAGAGCTTTGAAGTTGAAAAGCTTTGTGCAATTATGGAGCATTAACATGCAAAACAAGATATTTTACATGTTATCACATTTTGATGGTGAACCCAATTAATGTTCTTACTAGTTGAAAAAAAGTCCTCAGTGTTTTTAATTATTTTATGAAAGAACATCCTTTTATTCTCACAAAGACAATTGCAGGGACTTAGAGTTTAAAAAAACATCCCGTCAGTGAAGAAAATCTGATAATAAATCTGTTATTTACAAAACTTGTGCCAAATTAATCTCAATGGCCAACAGCAAATGCTATATTGAAAAAGTATGCTTATTTCAGCTGAGTTCATAAGAAGTAGTTTATGGCGAAACAGACAAAACCAGACAAAACAGATTTTAAATTTTAATTTCTGTTTACATCTAGTAATAGGTATTAAACAGATACATATGTTTCCCTGTGTACATATTATAGTATTTAAACTGAAATAATAAGAATAATCATAACAAAAGTCCCATCAGATGACTACTGTTTGCAAACCTTTGCAGTATGCAAAGATTTTATTTTGTGCAAATACACATTTAAGGTCTAAAGCTTCATGAAGTATTCCCTGCATAAAAAGCAAAGAAAGGAAATCATCCTAAATTCTTAATCATGCTTTTCCCTCATGCCTCCCATGTGTTTTTCATGATGCACTTTACATTTGGTATTGTTTGACTGTACTTAATCCCACGAGAGGTGTTGCCAAGCGCCGTAAGTCCAGGCGCTCGCAGCAGGAGGCAGTAACTCCTTCTGCATCTATTCGAGATCTTTGCTGCCCAAATGAGGTTCTTGGCAGGTGGATTCTGCTCAGGTGCTGGGACTCCACACCACCTCCCTTGCTCATGCGTTGAAAATTACATTTAAAATCACTGGAACAACATGTGGGCATATCCACATTGCATAGCTGCGGGTTTTTCCTTTACAAAGAAGATTCCTGCTGTCCTTGCTTTATCACTGCTAAACAGATCATATACCTGTTGTAAGCTAGTTCAGTATTTTTTTGTTGTTGTTCTTGAGCTACTGTGTACGAGAAATAAGATCATGCAAATCAAATATTGCACATAAAATATTAAAGAACATAACACTGAGTCATTTTGGGGGTTATGGTCTGGTGCATATGTGTTACCTCACTTGGTTTAATTTTTCTGGTATGATCTCACCTCTGACAGCAGAGCACAGCATTTCTCCTCTGGGCTTGTCAGAGTCTCCTGAACAGGTTAGCCCCTCCAAACTGGATGCTGTACTCAGTGGTTATGCATTGATATACATGTAAATTTCAGTTTTGTTACAGTTCTCAGCTCTGGAAAGCTTAAGCAGCATCCAAGTTTCAGCAGTTAGTGCTCAGTTTTGGTACCCAACGTCTTGCATCTCGTACTTTGTCTTCTCCTTCAGAAGTGTTTTCTTGTCTCTTTTCCTACGCCTCCTGAATATCTTCATGTGATACGGCTGTGCTGTGAAAAGATGCATCTTTTCAAAAGCAATGCTATCTTTCAGAAATGCGGTTTCAAAATGTGGTGGAAAAACATTGTTTTTCTGCAAAGTTTGACGACCCAGGCTTTCTTTAATACAGCATGTTCCAGGGTCTCTGTTAAATCATAGTACAAACATTGAATCAATTATGTTTTAATGAGAACATCTCTGCCCTGTGTCCTATTGTAAGGTATTTTTGTCAGTGTAATAATTTCACATTAATAACTTGGCAGAATAAAATTAAGGTTAAAACAGGTAAACTTGCAAAACATGGGAAACCATTAACTTTAAATTTTACAGCTCTGTCTGGAAACTGCTAATAGAAATGGCGTAACAACAAATGCAATACTGAATTCGGCCAGCAGTATTTTTTACATTTATATTAGGAGTGTGAACTCTGTGAAGCATTTTTGAACACCTACAAAGCGGTATGCTTCACACCTTATTGAGGAAAACCCAATAAACTAACCAGAACTGGACGGGAGTTGTCTGCCTTTGTAATGTAAATGTAATATTCTCTGAGATGACATTTAGTGTTTCACAAAGATGTTAATACCTGAAGAAAATGAAGGTCCATTAGCAGTACTCAGAGCTTTAATTCGGTGTTTGCCATCACTTCAGTCTGCTGCCCGGCTTTGATTCCTGGAAGGTATTTTAACATCTCAACTGTCCAGATCTACACTTCTCAAATGCAAATAGGAAAAGGTGGTTTCTATCAATTTAATGAAGGGGACAAGCTTAAGAAAATTAATATAAGCAATGAAATTACTTAATTTGTAATAATGGCATTCATTAAAAAAGCTAACACATGAATGCATTGTAAGAAAGGAAAACTAGGAGAGTAAAATCCAATAACAATCCTTTTGAAGGACAGAAGGTAAGAATCTTCAAAAAGGTCATGGATTTTTCTATCACCTAGTAAAAGTCACAGTTCTTCCTTCGCTCTTGTCTTCTGGAGTTGTTACACCTTTCATCACATCATCTGTTTTTCTTAAAAACAAGAAAAAATTCCAAATTCTCATCGATGTCTGTAATATTAAATCAATATTTTATTTAAAATGTGACATGAAATAAGTGAAGTACGCTACAACTCTTGTAGGTCCTAGCTTTCTTCAGATAACTTGTTTATCGGTTTTGAATCGGAGAGCAGTATGAATTTTTTAATTACCAGGGAGATTTGTGTATGTACGTTTGCTCAGATCTCTTTCTTTCCATGTTCTATTTATGGCTTTCCTTTCGATGATGCCACGAACAGTGATTTTACACGTGGATATCAAATCATACTATGATGGCTGTGTCACTTGTCTGATGTAGTCTTAAAGTAGGCATGAATATTGGGCACATATTTTTGCAGAGGCAGCATTTCTCATACCCTGCTTGTATATATGCTGTGAGCCATGCTTTTTCAGAGGCTGTATGTGTGTGCAGAAGCAAAATACCTATCCACTGCTCAAACCAGTAATAATATTGAAAGCATAATGCTCACAGGTGCAGAAGGGTCTTGCAAGTGAGGTATGCACAAAGGCACATGGTGGAATAAATGTCTGTGGTAAACCTTGCTAAGCACAATCTCTAGAATACTCAATCTGAAAAAATACATGGCACCTGTTATATAAACGCACTGTATTTTGTAGGGAAGTTTGTGGTATATCTCATGCAATATTTACATGCTGCAGCCTAAAATTTCTGTATCTGTGTTAGCACAGACCACAACTGAAGCAGCAGCAGTGCTGGTGTTGCTGGCTCAGTATCCTGCGGAGTGGTGCATGCAAACTGCAATACAGCCCCATCTTTGGTACCAGTTACATGTTGATGGTTTTTAGTTGGGAAAAAGAAGCAGGGATTTTATCTCAGTTGCCTGTTTTATGATGGTGAATAGTCCAACAGGGCAAATTTTTCCGTCAGTCATAATTTTGGGAAGGTATCTGTAGTAATCCATCTTGGTATAGCTCTGGGGAGCGTGAGCAAGCTAGCTTTCATTTCTGATCTTAAATGACTTGACGTGTCTCTAACTCATACTGGTCAAAGAGCTCTCTTGTTAGCTGAGACTGGAACTGCTGGGATAAATGGACCTGACCATGCGTCCTGCTGCAGGAGAGAGGCCTGTGTTCGAATGAACCTGTGCAAGTCTGCTCCTGTTCTCTGTACCCTCACATTTTTTCATGTATGTCAATATTTTCATTACTACACAATGGGAGAGTTTTGTTAAGAAATCCCATCTGCACTGTGTTCGTCAGCTGGGCTGCATTGTTTCAGTGGTGAAGCAAGTGGTACCATCACTGTATTTAGGTTGCCCAGTCTTTTGTAATGCTAAATCTTTAGAAATTTTGAAGGAAGAGTTTTCTTATTTTGAGGTAACCATTCTCCTGTCAGGTTATAAAAACAAGATGAGACTCTCTCATGGAGGTATGATGAACTAGATGGACTAGAGCTTTTCATACTTCGAGGGACTGGGTTTGTTATTGCCGGACTGTGTATCTTTTGTCACATGAAAAGGGTGTTCATAGATAAGTGAGAAAGAAGTAGAACATAAATTGCACCCGATAGCCAGCCAACAGCAGTGCTTCGAGGAATGAGTAAAACCACAGTTGTTCTGCTGCCTTGCTTGGGAAAGATAAAGAGCAAAGGTCCAGGAATTGCTGCATCTTCTCCTCAAGATAAGAGGTTTTTTCTCTAATTCCTGAAATATTGGATGTGTATACTAGGATTCTTTAAGGAACTTAGCACAATCTACCTCATTATTGTTTGCAAATTATATTAATGAACAGAAATTACATTTTTGAAAGAGTTTTCTCATATCAGATCTGCCCCTGGATGTTGTTTTTCTCATCTTTTGACTAACTTCTTGTGCAATCTTGCGAGCCATAATGGGAAAAAATTACATAAGAAGGGAAAATAATAGGCAAATTATGAAAAGTACTTTAAACAGATGTGTTTAAATGTATTCCTCAGTGATGCTTACATGATGATAACAACATCAATCTGATAGCTTGTTTTCCTTTACATAGGGTTCTCAGCATTACTTTAAATTTAATCTTGAGTCATATTAAGAGGCAATAAAAAAGCCAGTCAGTTTCAGAAATTCTCCTAGAAGCATTTATTTCCTTTCCAGTTCAACATTGATTTTCCTAAGTAAAAGTTACTAATACGTGTTGGTCTCCTTCTTGGATAAATTAGCATGTGAAAACCAGAATATTATGGTAGTATTTCTTTGTATAAATCTCTAATGCCTACAGAATATTTTGGTTTTCCTTTTTTGCGAATACAGTGATGATTGTATACTGGAGCTAAAAATTATATTGTTTATGTCCTTGTACCCCTTCAAATTAAGTTTAAACCTGTCACAGCAAGTCCTGGTAACTCCTGAGCTAAGATCCTTTTTCCCTGTTTGTTGCCAGTAGGCTTGGTGTTGTATAAACACACCTGTGATCAAAAACCCCAAAATCCTGCTGATCGCACCAGTCTCTAAGCCAGGTATTATTCTGCATGATTTTCCTGTTTCTTACCCCATCATTCCCTGCAACTGGCAGGACAAGGTAGGGCTTGTACTCCAGATCTCTTGACCAGTTGTCCCAAGGCCCTGAGGTCCTTCTTGTCTCTCTGCAGCCTTCTTGATGGGATTTCATTGCTGCCTACCCGAAAAGCCAACAGAGGCTGATAATCAGTACCAGGCTGGGATGTTTCTTGGTACTGTCTCTTATGTGGGCCTCAGGGAGGCAATACCTCCCTCTGGGTTGGGTCTGGTCGGCATATTGGGCCCTCCATTCCTCTCAAAAGGGAGTTACCAGTGACTACTACCCTTCTTTTCTATTTAATTGAGGGAGTCATGGTGTGGATTCTTCTCCATCCCAGAAGAATCTTCATCCCCATTCTCATTTCCCTAGATTCCAGGACCTCATACCAGTTATCTAAGGGCACCTGTGAAGGTGAGGCATTTTGGGAGGGGCTTCAGTACCAATTATGGGTCAGGAAAAGAATGAAGTCAGCACCTTGAATTTTAGGAAAGAAAAATTTCAGCTCTTTGAGAAGCTAGTCAATGAGCACACCTAGGAAACTGGGACAAGGGAGCAGAACAGGACTAGCAGATGTAACCATGGAGCATGGGAGCTCTTATTCCCCATGTTTAAGAAATTGGGAAAGCAGAGCAAGAGGTGGGCATGAATGAATCAAAACCTGCCGGTTAAACAAAAGGGAAAGAAGGAAATGCACAGATAATGGAAGCAGGGACAGGTATCCTAGGAAGATTTTAGAGAGATGTTATCTTGTTGTGTAGGGATGTGGCCAGAAAGGCCAAGGCACAGGGGGAGCTGAAGGCAAAGGATGCAAAGAATAATAAGAAGGGCTTCAGCAGGTTTATCAGACAGAAAAAGAAAGTGTACAGCCCCTGATGAACACTGGTAACAGCAGACAAGCAGAAGGCTGAGATACTGAACTTTTTAGTTTCAATCGGTGGCTTCCTCTCTTCCCACACCTCTCAAGTGGATGGACAGCAGGCTGGGGACTGGGGAAGCAAAGTCCCTCTCACTATCAATGAGGATCAGGTTCGTGACCACCTGAGGAACCTGAATGTGCAGAAGTCTATGG
The DNA here is from genome assembly GCA_013398055.1 of Ifrita kowaldi. NCBI lineage: Eukaryota > Metazoa > Chordata > Aves > Passeriformes > Cinclosomatidae > Ifrita > Ifrita kowaldi. The sequence continues at coordinate 192,036 of VZRS01000896.1, forward strand.
GACCTTATGAGATGCATCCCAGAGTCCTGAGGGAATTGTCTGATGTAGTTGCCAAGCCACTCTCCATGATACTCAAAAAGTCATGGCAGTCAGGGGAAGTCCCAGGTGACAGGAAAAAGGGAAACATTGAACCAACACATCTTGAAAAATGGTAGAAAGGAGAAGCCTGAGAGCTACCAACCTGTCAGCCTCACCTCCATGCCTGGGAAAGTCATGGGACAGATCCTTCTAGAAGCTGTGCTAAGGCACGTGGAGGACAGGGAGGTGACTCGAGATGGCCAGCATGGCTGACCAATCTTGCAGTCTTCTCCAACGCAGAGATTACATCAGTGGGCAGGGGAAGGGCTACAGACATTGTCTATCTGACTGCTGTAGGGCATTTGACACACTCCTCTCCAACATCCTTCTTTCTAAATTGGAGAAATATGGATAGAAAATTCAGAGGAGTAGGGATCATATGGATGGTCACATCCAAATAAGAGGGAAGTGATCAATGGCTTGATGTACAGGTGAAGATCAGTGGTAAGTGGTGCCCTCAGGGGTCTGTATAGGGATCAGTGTTATTTAATATCTTCATTAATGACATAGATGAAGGGATTGAGTGCACCCTCAGCAGGTTTGCAGATGGCACCAAGCTGAATGGTGCAGTGGCACTCCTGAAGACAGGATGCCATCCAGAGGAGTGCACAGGTTTGAAAAATGGCTGCATGAGAAACTCATGAGGTTTAGTAAAGCCAAGTGCAAGGTGCTGCAGATGGGTCAGGTCAACGCCCACTGTCCATACAGACTGGGGGATGAACAGCTGCTCTGGTGCCCTGCTGAGGACTTAAAGGGTACTGGGGGACAAGAGGTTGGACATGAGCTGGTGATGTGTGTACACAGCCCAGAAAGCCAGCTGTACCGTGAGCACATCAAAAGTTTTACCTGCAGGTTAAAGAAGGTGATTCTCCTCCTCTGCTCTGCTCTGGTGACACCCTATGGGGAGTACTGCATCTGCCTCTGGAGTCCTCAGTACCAAAAAGACATGGACCTATTGGAGCAGGTCCACAGAAGGCCCTCAAAATTGAGCAGAGGGATGGAACACCTGCCCTATGAGGAAAGGCTGATGGAGTCTGCGCTGTTTAGCCTGGAAAAGAGAATGCTTCAGGGAGACCTTACTGTGGCCTTTCAATATTTAAAGGGGCCCTATAGGAAAGATAGAGACAGACTTTATAGTAGGATCTGTAGTGATAGGATAGGGAGTAATGATTTTAAACTAAAGAAGTGTAGATTCAGACAAGGTATGAGGAAGAAATTAGTTATGAAGAGGGTTTCCTGGAGAGATTATAGATTCTCCATCCTTAGAAGGGCTCAAGGTCTATTTGTATGGGGCTTGGAGAAGTTCATGGAGGACTGTGTGTCATGGGAGGGACCCTGTGCTGGAACAGGGTAAGAGCATGAGGAAGGAGCAGCAGAGGAACTGACCACAACCTCCGTTTACTCTTCTGCTGCACCACTGACAGGGAGGAGGTAGAGAAGCCAGCAGTGAAGTTGAACCCAGGAAGAAGGGAGGGGTGGAAGAAGGCGATTTAAGATTTAGTTTTTATTTGTTATTTTCCTACTCTGTTTTACCTGTGATGGTAATTGGTGAGGGATCTCTTCCTTGCCCTAATTCAACTCATGTTTTGTTATATTTTTCTACCTTGTCCAGCTGAGGAGAGGGAGTGATAGAGCATCTTTAATGGGCTTTCATCCAGTCAGGGTGAGGCCCCACAAGCAGTGTCAAAGAGTGCCAAGATCTAGTGAGCTGTTACTGGAAGATATCTTTTCCTTATAATTGATCTTCAGAAAAAGATAGTGCAAATTACAAATTCAGAAAGAGTAAAAGTAAGGTAATTTCATACTGAAAGTTAAAATTTTCTGGACATTATTTTCTTTAACATAACTAATTAAATGTTTAGAGGGATGCTTATTCATTAATTCAGTGGAAATAATGTTTCTGATAGCAGAGGACCCATTAATATAGTAAAAAACCAAAGGTATTGTTGTATGAATTAATAATCAGACTAGAAATAAGATTAAAGTTCTTCACAGTGAGAAGAACTTATTTTGGAAAAGTAGTCAGTAATCCAATATGAAGTCTTTGAATTAATACTGGATTTCTCTAAAAAGGAGACACACTAAGTCTAAGAAAAATACTACAGTCATAAGCAGGAAGGCAAAGTAATTTAATGCTCACTGTTAGCCATTAAAAGGACTGATACACCTTTCATTAAAAGACAGACAAAACATACACTTTTCTGATGTAGCCAGCAGGTGCAGTTTTGTACTTGACAGAGAAGAGAGATGAAAAGAATCAGTTAAGCATGCCAGAAGCAACGAAAAAATTAAAATGTCAAACTTTATTTTTTATAGACAGGCATAAATCAGTACAAATTGTTCAGAGTGTTAATGAATTGCTCCTACTTATATGGTGACTTGAAATGAATGTGCTGGATGGCTTTTATGAATATGTATGGAAGTGCTTCTCTGCCGTCTAGAATTACGATTTCAGAACAAACCATCTTTCTATATCTGTGTGGAAAATCTACAGCAGAGCAGCACACTCTAGATCAACTGTAATGACAAATCCTTTGGCAGCCAGAGTGCTTGTCAGCTGTGCAGGTATCAGTCTCAGGATCAGTCAGTAGATGCAGCCATAGACAAACACTCTTAAAATTCCAGTGCTGATGTGACTTTATTTAACCCTGCACTGGTTCTGGGAATAACATCCTAACCCACCTTTGCTGGTCATTCCTGTGTCATCTCTACAATTAGTCCTCTACAAACATTTTTGCAGTGCAGCAGTTAACCAGACGAGTGGCCCGGGCTATCTGAAAAAATGTTTGTCCCCAGAATCGGTCAGTCAGTCAGACTGTGAAAGAGGAGAGTGGAAAAAGAATCAATCTTGTCACAGAGATGTGGGTTTTTCCCTTGACCTGGCTTGTGTCTACAAAGTGTAAAAAGAATGCCAGAGAAATGTTTTCGTGTATGCACACCTGGATACATATCAAATAGGTTGTTGGGCTTCACCAAAATAACTAAGTACAAAATATAATTAAAATAAGATTTTGCGTTGTGTTATGATGTGATTTAATTAATCCCTCTAGTAAAATAGATCTTTTCATAACAATTAAGGGAATCTAGCATCCTACATCTAAAACATTTATAATATATTTCTGCAGCAAGTTGTCATAATACCAGTAAAGTAAGAAATACATAAAGAAGAGCTTCTGATGGATGTTTATTTTCTAAAGCATAATCCTTGCAGATATGAATGAAACACAAATGAATTTTTAACGACAGGAAAAACACCACTCTGATTTGCATTAATAAGATAGTAATCAAGCTTTTTTTCTGCCAAGGACTTGTTGAGGGTTTTTTTTTATTTTTGTCCTGGCAAGTGTGACATGGAAGTTGTGTATTCTAGTTTTTCTTTTCTCTTTTCAGTCTTCCATGTTGTGTTCCTTAAAAAAAAAAAAAAAAAAAAA